>SJOL01006964.1:317128-436362 GCA_004794785.1 Opisthorchis felineus | reverse complement strand
ATGAAAAGCCCGTCAGTCGATGTCTTACGTAAGCAAATTGCGTAAGGTCCAATTTAACTGGAATATGAACGGTGGAAGCCAGTCACCACAAAAGTATATAATTTGAGTAAGCCTACCCAATGCTTGACCTCCATTTTGGCACACGTTCTGCACATTCCAGATGTCCCAGGAGCACCAACCGGTCCCCTCGAGGCAACCGATGTCAAGGCCGATGAGATTACGTTAAGTTGGAAAGCTCCGGAAGACGATGGTGGGGAGCCAATCACCAACTATATTTTGGAAAAGAAACCCAAGAATTCCACTGTGTATGTTAATCCGTAATCCATTTTTAGCTTGACGGTTTTCACTTTTTGACCTTTAATTCGACTTTGTCTTCTGAGGACAAATCCTGTTGCATGTTGCTATTCTAACCTACTGCAGTCACAGTGTTAGAAATGAATTTCAAGCGTGTCCCCCATTCTGCAATTTTGGGGTGACGCATCCTATGACCACTTGACTCGCTCGGTAAGATACTGCCACACACGGGTGCATCAATCGGTACAGATTGGAATGGAACCAATTTGTGCGACTTCACATTGATGGCTCTTCCCTTAACGAGGCTACGAAAGGGAAAAATCTTCTGTAAAAACACCCCAATAAAACCACCGGCTCTAGATTCATGGGGCGGAACATCCGCTGGAACATAAAAGTCAATTTGGACAAACCCAGTTTTGTCAAATGAGCTCAGCCATACCGGATTCAACATATAACCGGGTTACTTCCTGGCTCCAGGTAGCTGTTCTCCTAGTGATCTCCCACAGGTGTGGTTACCAGGCTTTCATTGTCGCCATCCTTCGGTGTGACAGACATCACGTAGTAGTGCGGGAGGAATATTCACGTTGAGTCTCGTGTCTCCCAGTAGACCGCGACGATTTTCGCCGTTCACAAATATTCTCATAGCCACTATGAAAACTGTTGACAAGCTTGTAAGTCCGGGTATTGATACATAAAATATACACCGTGATGTCCGTTGTTTACAGCGGCAAGCTAACCTCAACGAGCGGTCTGGGATCGGCTCAAGACAAGTAGATAGATAGAGAATTCTTCATTCATTTTGTGAGGACAGAATTTTACTCCTTTCCTCTTTCAAAGAAAGGTACAATGTGGCTCGTTAATGAAACATACAAAGAACAGAACTACAGCAGGAATATGTGGCTACTGAATTAGTTGGTATCCATCCCCGCCTTCAAGAGCCGTTATTGGACCATAAGCAAAATGTTTATACTGCACGGACATTCAAATTTTACTTGTGTGGAAAACTGAAGGAAGCCCGTGTGTGTTGCTTATAATTTCAGCTGGGAGAAAGTCAGCGGTTTCCTTCATGCACCAACAGCTACGGTCCGCAACCTGGAAGAGGGCACAGAGTACGAATTTCGGGTCATGGCTGAAAATGCTATGGGTGTGAGTGAACCTCTTACCACGGAACGCGCAATCAAAGCCAAGCATCCGTTTGGTAAGTCAAAGGCAGAACGGGAAAAGGCTTGCGACAGGTGAACCTGGAGAATTGGATGTTTACACGTCCATTGCTTTTTTTCAGACCCACCCTCAGGTATGTCAAAACCAACCGTCGAGGATACTAGTGATGACTCCGTAACCTTGGCCTGGGAGCCACCACGCAAGGGTCCTGTCACTGGATATGTGGTGGAGAAACGAGCCAAGGGGGAGAAATCCTGGTCCAAGTGAGTTTTGACGTGTCACAAATTGCCCACGCGTTCAAGATGAATAACCTGTGTTCGGACTTATTGTTCTCAGTGTGTCGATTCTCCAACGTTTTCAAGACGTTTTCATATACTAGTAACCATATACTAGTAACCAAGGTTCAGCATTCCTTGTTGATCTATATCCTATGTTTGTGATAATCACCCGGCTGACTTTCTCTGGATTCATTAAGCTCAGTCTGTCCTGTGATCGTTTGGACTTCTCAGTAAAAGCTCGTAAGCGCTCTCTCGGTAAAGATGCGTTGTTTTATCCAGCGAATGATCAATGGTGAGGCTAAAAGGTTTCAATAAGTCAAGTGATGTAGGCTAGTGTTCTGTGGTTATATCGTTTTCAGTTTGCATTCGCCACGTATGTTTGGGTTTGAGCTGCTCTAGTGTATCGATATTTTCTAGATTAGGACCTTGGATGCCTCAAAGTTTTCAGATCACACACTCCTGGTGCAAATTCGTATCAGAAGACGGAATCACTAATTTTGAATTTGAAACTCGCTTGAACCTCATTAGTTTGCTTTCATTTAATGAGTTGCATTATTCTTGCGATCGGTATCACTTCTCTTCAAACAGGGCCAACGTGGCGCCGATATCTGGAACAAACTATACTGTGAAGAACTTACCTAAGGGCAAAGAATTTGAATTTCGTGTTGTTCCCGTGAATGCTGCCGGGCCCGGCGAACCTAGTGAACCAACTTCCATGGTGAAGGTTCAGAAACCAGTCAGTAAGTGATCTACTGATCTAGAGGGGGTCAAGGTGGACAAAGAAGGTCTGGATCGAGGACAGATATTTCCTCTGTCACATCCAACAGAGGTACTGAATTGTTCTCGGCGTGAATCATAGAGCGGTCTCTCCTAGAGCATTCTCATAAGAACAACCAAACTCGCACAACAGACTACTTTCATAGGAAGTTTTATAAGCTTAATTCGACCAGTAGCAAAGGTCATGATCACTCATTTCAACATCGTGACAAGCTTCATGCGCCGTCGAACCCCAAAATACTAAAGTACGATCCGGACAGGGTTCATATTGCATTTGCTATGTTTTCTTAAATTGGAAGGCGGACTGGATCCCAGTTAAGACGCGGCGAACCAGACAATGTTTGTATCTTTCTGCAATCTTTTCTGTGTTGTGCAAGACAGTTATCGATTGACTAAGCGAACTTTAAGTCATATTAAACAAAGTAACTACTCCTTCTCGGGCGAAATAAGGATACGGGTCAATGCACAAATATCTGTCTTTTGAACTGTAACATACACGTCGGAAAAGAAGGTCTACGGTTCACCGAACGAATGCAGACGCCCACCCAATATTCCATTATTCTTCAGTATTCGCAGGGACAAATTCTTTCGCTCTGAGGGAAATGAAATCAGGCCACTTGAGAAAACTTAGTCGCCGCAACAAAAGTACGGGATCACTGATATTTTTCACATTATCTCCAATTTGACTGGGTAGCACAATTTCTGGCCACCAGATTACGGATAGGCACCGAAACAGATCCGTAAATTGGCAGGACAGTACTAGATAGAAGCTCAGCACCAACTCTTGTTACCATTCTCTCCAGAAACGCTAGAAAGACCTACATGGTCAGGTAATGTGAAATCTTCTACAAAATACTGTGGCGTATTTCGAAATTTTGTCCGGATGAAGTTTTGATAGATGTCTCTCCATCGTCTGGCAAGGCCATCCAGCTCTGTACACGTTTAGCACTTGTATACCCCAGAGGTTCTCTACAGAGTTGAGATCCGAACTGCAGAATGGAGCAATCTAATATCTTGAGACCAAGAAACAGAAGCCAATTACTTTTCAAGTGAGAGTTGTTTCCGGCTATGCCAGAGACCGAGAATTTACCGGTAGCTTAATGTACGCTTGGGAGTCCCGACTGCCACTCGTCACTGCGGAGAGTGAGGAGGTACACAAAACTAGTGCTGAATACCTCTCGTTTATATTTTGTCTGAAACTTGTTTATCTGTAGAAAAGGTGCCAGCAACAGTTCAGTGCATCTGACCCACTCACATTGAATTTCCTTTCATCGCTGATTACAGTGATGGCGATTGGTCATGGTAACAAGAGATTCCGCTTAACAGGGGCGGTTTCGCATTTGAGGCCAAGTGAACCCAGTACACTTCTTCATTTTCTTATACTTCAAAAATGGTGCAACTATGAATCCTGTCTGCATTTCTTACGTAGACGCCGACATCGTTCAGTGTTCTCAGCTCTGACGTACTTGTACACTATTCGCACTCTGGTCACTCAACACTCGCCCACGTGTGAAGGCTGATGGAATCTTCTTCCAGAGATATGAAACGATATCTTTTTGAATAATCTAATCAACCTCCTAGTACAACCTTGTTGTGCCAGACAATCTATTCTTTCCACACTGCAATATGCCTTTTTTACGATGCAATCGATCCTCCAAACCCCGGAAGCTGTGGTATTTCTTGTCTGACTGCACTTTTCAAAAATGTGTAACCACCGTAAGCTTGCTATCTTTGACCTTTTCCTCCGCACACTGGCAAAAATCCGCGCATCTCCACAAAGTCCGAACATTGGCGCTATTGCTGAGTGATCCAACCCGCACACTTCGTCTCTCCGCGGTTACATCTATGTTCGCAACTGCATACGACGCACGTGCCATGGCATGGACAGCCATCGCCGCCGCTCTCTGTGGATGGGTACGACAACACACCGGTACAACTGAGTCAGGTGACTCAAAGTGCACTGCATCTCAGCTCGCCTTAGGTATGTGACATAGTCATGCCGCCTGAGAAGGTGGATAGGTATGGTAAGCTGACAAAGAGAGCGGACAGGCAGCCAGATTTGACGAAATCGATCCAAGCGCGCCGGCTGCACGGTCGATGGTCTTCTATGTGTTGCATGCGCCGCCGGGACGCGATGGCAAACAGCCATCCTTCCCCACGGCACTGGAAGGAAGGAAGCTTTCCATTCAAACCGCAGTCGTTTTCGACAGTTTTCGACATCATGTCGACTGCAGTTTCGGAGGGGGCTGTCAAGTGAACTTCAACAACAGCAACTTCAACAACAACTTCAACATTTTAGCAATAAACCTAGACGTCACAGGGAAAACATGATGCTAATGTATTTTTCGGGTTAAAATTTTAGGTTCTCTCAGGATACCTCAAGTGCGCTCCACCAGCTTCAAAGAATGATTAGCAGTCACCGTTTATAGTAGTCGAGGCCCAAGCTTTTTGACCGAAATTCGGTAACTTGTTTTTTTTCCATCGAACAATGAGTCACTTGGATAATGGAAATGAGAGGAATATTAAAAAATAACAGACAAAATACCGACTGACTAGTCATTTTAGCCCTATTCTCTGGCGAGGATCTGCACTTTAGAGTTTCAACACCGTTAGTTATTGCTGTAGCGTAAAAAGACAGGATTTGGTAATGGATGGTGCTAGGGGCATTGGAGTGCTTGGACCCGTGGGGGACATACTAGAATGTCTCGTGAAGCTTGGACCTGTTTGCAGCTGTAAGAAGGAACAAGCGATAACTGATTTAAGCCTTTGGTGTTGTCAGTGGTCACAATCCCCGTCAGTGTTTATCTTTCGCAGTCATATTAACCTAACGGACAGGATTGGACGCCGTTGGAAACCACAGCGAAGTACGGTTAACAATCAGTCTTTTTCCCGCATAAGTGGCTACTCCAAAAATTGGGATTGGCCAACGGTCAACCTGAATTTGAATTATGGAGTTTTACCTGTCCCAGCTTAGACATACATAAGAAACAGATAGGGAAATACCCCCAACTCCTCGACCCAGGGCAACAGAGAACACCTTATTTTTAGGCTCTCGTCAATCTTTCGTTTGCATAAAAGCGAATGGACGACTAACTTTGACCTTGCGCCAGAAGACTTACAAAATTCGGTCTCTTTTATTCAAGCACAACCAACCGATGCTTCGACAAAGCATAATGGAAGGAAGTTCATGTGTGACAACAAACCTGACAATCAACAAAGTCGGCTCACTTTTCTCCAGGCACAAGGCAAGCGAATCGGAAGTGCGGTTACAAGGTTTTATTAGGAGCAATTCCTCGCATATCCGTGCTTGACGTTTCCTTCATATGGATCCACTCAGCGAATAGTCTTCATCCTCAGGTCCCCTGCTTAAAGTCAAAATGACATCATTATCATATCAAAGTGACATGTTTGCGGTCGACGGTTTCTATTTGATATTTCGTCTATATTCATCCTGACAACAAAATAACTCATTCAGGTACCGTCCCGCAGTTGCATTTGGTAGAAGTTTCGCTGAAATTCAGTTGATCAGTTTGTCAAAACGAGATAAGGATTAACTGACATTCAGTGTTTCTTGTTTCAAACCAATGAAAGGACAAGAAAGGTCAGCTAAATCCACTCATTTGCATACCAATCTGGTTTTGACGGGTGACTCACCTGGAACCCAGCTGAATATCTCGTTTATGACGTCTTGAAGCAACTGAATGTGTTGCAGCAGGCCGTCTCGTGTTTCTTTTGGCACGATATTCGAGATATCGCGATACATTGTATAGACGTAATACACCACTCGTAAGGTTGCTGAAAACTCTTCGACAGCCCACGACCGGTTTCAGCCTTATTGGGGCTTATCAGTTAGGCACAGTCCCCGTATGTCGGTAGTCGTCGTAGAGGGATTATATCTTGCCTTATCTTTTGTCGCAGGTTCCTTTCCCAAGGAAGATCATTAAGTGTCAGGTTCTTTTCAACTGCACTATCACGGTTTAAAAATCCATTGTGGGTTCTCGGCTTTCCACATTCCAACACCTGGAACGGAATATCCATGAGTGATACGATATAAATCTATGAAACCAATCACGCGCTCAGTAGTTGACCAGGATATCAATCAATCGTGACGAGTTTGTGGACGCGTTGTTTTGAAGATACCGTATGGCTTCTGCTGTTAACTCACACCATTAGCATGCCGCATGCTTGGAAAAATAAAGTCAAAATACCATAAATAGCAGACTGAGTTTTGGAGAGAAGAGTAAAACTCTTCCACAGTAAGCTTAAATTGACTGCCAGTTCATACATTCCTTTCTTTCGAGATCTTGCTCCAAATTTGAATGTCATCAAAAAGTTTGGCGATGCTGCTACTCAGCCACCCACCAATATTAATCGATCTCAACATTATCTGAAAGCATACTGTCATGGAAACGAAGAGCCATACTTACGCTGACATTACGTCTATTAAAGCAAGAAAATTGTTGGCTATTTGAACACCACCCACCTAAGTAGAATTCATCATAGGACGCCGTATTGCTGGTCGAGTGTGAGCTTGGACTTATAACAGGTGTTTTGAGCACTTGGTTAGGAATAGAGGTGCCATGTCTATCGTAACTAACCGAGTCATATAAAGAAAACCTTCCTTACTGAAAGTACGGCCCATGGATTTTCTTGTTTATGCGTCGTGGGAATAGTTCCAAGTGTCCGGTCATCTGATGAGATTTTGTCTCTTTGACCTTCTGAACAGCTCCTCCAAAAATCGGAATCGACGCCCCAAGGGAAGTTAATGCACGACTGGGTGAGCCATGCAAAATCCGTATTCCATTTACTGGTGGTCCACCAGACAATGTCGAAATGCTCAAGGTAGGTGTTTCGTCACTTCGAATCAATAACTTGGCTGCTCGCTTAAAACAACGCATCACATATGCACACATTACTTTTCACTTCTTCCCAACCGTTTTGTAGAATGGTATCCCAGTTCCGCTGGATGGTAATCGATTCAAAGTCGAAGTCACACCTGATGAAGTGATCATCACAGATACAAAGGTGGAAAAAGGCGATGCAGGCCCCTATCAAATAAAACTCAAGAATGAAAAAGGAGAAGCCACTGCTCCAGTCACCATCAAAGTACAGGGTCCGCCAGAAGCACCTAACGGTCCACTGACGATAAACGATATTAAAGGAGACTCGTGCAAACTAGCTTGGAATCCACCAACGGTACGTTGCAGTCGTTCCAGACAAATGAGATTTTCCTAATTTTTTAAAGCTGAGCTAGTTGGTGCATTTGTCTCACCGCGGCAGGTCACTGAGGCTGATAAGATGTATATTTGATTCGGAAATAGTGCTTCGCTAAATCTTCCCTAACTGAACATTCACCTTCCTAGGTATGGGAAGGTCTGAGTGCATGTGAATCAAGTCGATTCCCTCTGGGGGCTAAGAACTCTGCCTAACTGACGGAAAACGAAGGCTGGTTTGTTGAAATTTCAGTGGGAACGACTTTGTCGTTGATGCATCAAACATTTTTATTTCAAGTATATTCGTAATGCACTACTCATAAGGCTGCTGGAAATTCCTCGACGGCCCACGACAGGTTTCGCCCTTCTTGGGGCTCATCAGGTAGGTGCAGTCCCCGAGTTTCCGTCAACCTTATGTTCTACTTGAAACCAAATTGTACAAAATTAGCAAAATACACTCATTTGCAAACAAATTTGGTTCTGCGAGAGACTCACCTGGAACCCAGCTGAATCTCTCGTTTTTGATGTGTCCAGGCAACTGAATGTGCTGCACCAGGCCGCCTCATGTTTCAGTTGTTACGATATTCGAGATATCGCGATACATGTACATTCGTAATGCATTACTCATAAGGTTGCTGAAAATTCTCCGACAGCCCACGACCGGTTTCGCCCTTCTTGGGGCGGTGTGTCTGTATTCGTGTGGGGATGCGTTGAGATTTCGCACACTGCGAACATCTCTACCTCACGTTTGCACTCTCCTCAAGGAAGAAGGGGGGTGGGGTGGTGAACAGAAACTGTCTGCGGTGAACAGTGAAATCACAAGGATTTCAATCAACAAGTGGCAGGTGTTAGGCCAATGCGACAGCCTTTTGGGGAAAGCAGGACAAAATGAACTAGCTCACCCACGCACTCAGCCTAAAACCAAAATGGGCCTGTCCTGTTCGCCGGAGGACAGAGCGTGAAAAAAAAATAGGGATCACAACGGACACAAGGTTGTTCTGACCGTTAAAGTGCATTACGGTTTACCGTAGATAAACCCAACAGTATGTTGGCTTGGTTCAGTCGGCAAAAGCCGAACAATGCAGTTGATCGGGCGTTTGTGGCGGACTTCTCGAATTCACATGTTTGAAGTTGGCACGCCATCTCGGTGCCCATGAATAAGGTCGATTTGCCCTTTTTGCAACAGCATGCATAGGAAATGCGACGCACTCATGACGCTTTTCATCATCATACTAAGTGGTACGTACAGAGGACCTGGTTGTATGTTTAGGTGGCCCTGTTCAGGCCCAGGTATCATAAGTATGCCGGTAAATTTGGCAGACGTATGCTTCAGGCTTTTCACAGCTTTAAAAATGGTTTAGTTTTTCTTGCTGCACCCAGGAACTGTGATCATTATGATGGAAGTGACCGCATATGAACAGCTGGAGTGCTACTTTACCCGAAGCTCTGGTGTTAAAGAAAGATAAGTTGTCTAAGGCATCTCAGAAATAAAGTAAATCCGAATGAACTTACGACAAGACATCACATCATCTTGGACAGCGTCTTTGCACACTTGGAAATCTCCTAACGGGATGAGTTTTCCCCAGTTCCTTACACAGGTTGGTGAGGTCGATGTGGGGTCAACTGAAATCATGTCATGCCGCATTCGAAACCAAAGTCAGTTGTTTGGAGTTTCGACTTGACCACAGTTTCAGGGAACATTTAGTGACAAAACGGCATGGTGGTTTTGTCGTGGATCTAAATTTCTACAGATTTAACTACTGATCATTACAAGAGAGGACTGTGACAAAATTAGGTGGCCATCCGGTTTTCATGCACTGTTTTTTCAAACGATCTCAGAACATCAAAACTGAATACTGAGATGGAGTTGGCTTGTTATCGTTGAAGATACCCTAAAAATTCATATCACTATGGTCAATATGAGTTTGCGCTCTCTCGAGCCATGTACTTCGAAGAACACATGAGGAATGAGAATACACCAGTGAGCCAAGGACACGGTAGGGACATGCTTAGACAGAACGATTGATGACAGACATAAGCTCTGAAAAATTGTTCTTTAGTTTTCGTCTTTTTTCATAGCCCACTGTTTGTGAGCGTCAAACGAAAACCAGTAGATTTCGGTTAGTCAGCAGCAAGTCTAGGTCAAAAACCAAGATGGTCATATGATTTGTCGGCGCTCATTTTTTGGCTTCCTTTTGGTCCTATGAAGTTGTCTAGGCAGGAAGATATGATTTTCATCTAACTTTCATGTTTTGTCTCCTGGATTTGAAATCGCAGAAGTTTTGTTTGAAATGTCGGTTGCCAGACATTTTAGTTGAGTTTAACTAGCCACCGACCGACTGTCTCAAATCAGTTGAGAAAGATATTCCATACTTTATTATGGTGGTGACGGAAATTTATTTGTTTGGTTTATCTTAGCAATTTGTACACAGCAAAGCCAACAGATTTTCTAACTCACCTGGTATATTCTTAAACGACCTTTATGCTTATACCTACCAGGATAACGGAGGAAGTCCGGTAACGAATTATGTGGTGGAGAAACTAGACAAACGTACTGGGGATTGGGTACCAGTGAGTCGATTCGTTCGAGGCACAGAATATGAAGTTACGGGACTGGAAGAAGGCAACCAGTACAAGTTCCGTGTGCGGGCTGAAAACGAATTCGGAATTAGTGAGCCTCTGGAAGCAGATCGTGCAATAACGGCCGAAAACCCAGCAAGTGAGTTGACAGTGGCTTCTGGTTATAGGCAGTAAAGCCTTTGACACAAAAACGGCTATTTATGAACATCTACTCAGCAAACCTATTTAAAAACCGATTTCAACACCCATAACACTTCTGGTGCGTATTGTCCTTAGGACATTGTAGCGAGACGTCTTTTTCCTTCGGTCCCTCAGACAAAGTTAACACATGTGCTAGATTGCTAGGATCTACTGACTGCGCTTTTCCTGAACTTCTTTTGCATTCGAATCGGACATTCTGAATGCAGATGGGAAGATAACGAACTATTCGCGAGTTTTCTATACCTTTTAGTAACTATTTACACCATGAATTGTTTCAAAGGGTGGTCGTTGTTGACACGCTATACATTGCACCCATAGCGAGAAGCTACGCCCGGCCATGGTTACGGGAAATTTTTCGGCATTTTAGTTAAATTAAAAATGCAACTTGGTTTTCGTATTTCAGAATCCTGGGCCTTCTGAACTACTTTTTCCTGGATAGTCGAAATACCCAGTGGAATGTCAGATTGACTTATCGAAATTCGCCCCTAATCTCTTAATAGCAGACTGATAACGAATGTCCACAGGACAAAATTTAGGAGACCTTAGTTCTCCTCTGTCCGTGTAATACAATTTACAATGTAAGTGAAAAGTGGAAAACTGAAACATAAACGAGACTACCGTTCAGCTTCGTCGGAGTAAGGCTATGTGCCTGTATAGCTCTAGTTTGAAGAGTCCCCGTGCTGTCGCGGTGTGGTAATGATCTCGTCCACACCAGACTCGAATTCCTTTCCAGGAATGAAAAGGTTCGCCCGTTCAGACGTGATGATTCAAGTGCTTCCAGCTTGCTTTGGTGGTCTAGTTGTAACACGCTTGCCTCGCATGTAAGGTATCCGGAGTTCAAACCTCCGCACGGCCAAGGATATGCGCTGCTAATGAGGGAGCCAGTAGGGGCGAAGTTCGAGTCCAGTGCTTTCCCCTTTTGCTGCAAACTCACCAGAATACGTGGAACAGGACAGGAGGACCGTTCAATCTAGGGTGGTTTGAACGTGAATTCTATTCTTATTGGTGTCCATCATTTATGCATACCATCCGCCATGCCGGGATCCGAACGGTGGGCGTATGACACGCAAGGCAAGTGTGTTGCCAAGCAACGGGCGAACCTGGTTAATCGCGTCTGAAGAAACAAACATTTTCGGTATTCTTGGTTTGTCCGGAATTCAGAGAACCCCTCAAATCCCTACCATAATTAGACAATCGTCTGACAGGCTTCGAACGCCCGTGGTGCTACGTGACCTGGAAGCGGGTGGATCGACTGACAAACAGGACAGCTACTTGGTCGTTCGTCCTCGCCGGTAGGCAAACAAATCTCATCGTTCAATGTATGAACATTTCCAACTGCTCAGACAGATACTCCAAGTTCGTCCAGTGTGCACTGGTGGTCTAGTGGTGCTTAGCACGCTCGCCCCACACCGAATGTTTGGGGTTCAAATCCTTGCACGGCCAGGGATGATGAACTGTAATAACAGTGTAACTGTAATCTTCCATAGTTGAAGCAGTACGGTAGAATCGACACAGGATAAAAGAAGGACCCATCAGATAAGAGCAATGTTGATACGGATTCCGCGAATATCCATTGAAATATTGTCAGAATTATCAAAATAAAAGATGGTATTAAACCTTAAATGAAGTATAGTTAGTTAGCCCAAAATCCTGACGAATTCGTCTCATGGGTTGAACCAAGAAACACATCAAATAAATTGACACCTTTTGCTCAATTAATCTATCGTATTGTGTCAAGTGTCACGTGATGTATCCTGCTAGTCCACTAGGCGAGCCTCAGACAACACAGAATGCACAATAACTTGCTATGCTGGACTACCCACATCCTGACTTTATAATTTGAGAATGGTGCTTCTGAAGCTGCAGTTAAAACAACCGTCCCCTTCTAGAATTAGATCATTTTCCGACCCTTTCAATCAAAATCACAAACGAAACGGATAGACAGCTTGACTGGAAGTGCCCGTAGTGGACTGGAAACACGAATCTCTACACTTGAGCCGGTCAGCAACTCTGATTCAACCTGATCTATCCCTTCCCCCACTAGATACTCATGTCTTATGCGCAGTACCTTCATTATCCGTAAAATGCTTTGTTACTTTTCCGCTTTTCTAGCCGCGCCAGACAGTCCCCACTCGTTGAACGTGGCCGATGTGGATAGTGACAAAGTGACGCTGGAATGGGCTAAACCTAGACATGACGGTGGCAGGCGTATCAACGGCTACGTGGTCGAATACAAACCAGTGAATTCCACTGAATGGCAACGAGGACCCACAGTTCGGGAAACGACTGCCACTGGTATGGAAGACGTCTTTAACTGTCTACGCAATACGAATAGATTTGTGTTGTTTTTTTGTTCCGTTCCCGTCGCTTGCGAATAAGTTTGCCATCGGGATGGTTGTTAGGCGGAAACTGGCTCGGTTTTTGCCGGACAGACCATTAGTGGGTCAATCTTTCGAGCGATGGCCTTTTGGTACCTGACGCCACAACCTTTCAATCTGGAAACCGCGTTCCTCAGTAAGGTTAGATTATCTTATAGAAAATCAGCTCCTTTTGGATAGTGAGATGCTTTTCCTGACTTGTTTCACGTAATGCCGCTAAGAAATACGACAAAAGAAACACTGGTATACCAGGGGTTTGGTTAGGACGTGCACAGACTCGGGCGACCTTGGCACAGCAAGAATACTGGTTCCGTATAGACCAAGGACGATGAGTGTTTATTGATTTATTTCGTTCCAGTGATGAGTCTAACCAATGAAACTGGAAAGCTAGCGTTATTATTCTTTATTCTTCAAGCTTTTACTGATGTAGTCTGGTTTGATCAACGTCAAGCTGTACTACAGAAGACCATTTCAACATTTTCCTAGCGCAATCACGCCTTCATAAACCAACCGGGAGTCTGTGCGTAAATCAACTCATGACCCCACAGAGACATTGCTATGGAATATACGCTTGTTTTCCATTTCAGTTGATGGATTAAAGAAAGGTGAAAAGTACGTATTTCGGGTTTATGCCAAAAATGATGTTGGTTCTGGTGAACCCAGCACACCTACCCGACCAGTTGAATGCAAACCAAAGTATAGTAAGTTTGACTTTGGCCTTAAGCTTTCCCGTTTCTGTGCTGTTGATGATTTCGGTTATTTATGTTCTGAATGTTTCCACCGTAGTTGCTGTTGCTACTCACTAGCTTCACAAGCATGATGCATCCTGTTGTGCTATATTCTACGGTCGGACTGGTGTCTTGCTTGGGTATCAGCTGAGAACGTTTCAACGACGTCTCAACCATGCGCCAATCATAGCGAGGTGCACCGAAAGAGCCCTTGTGATTGTTGGCGTTGTGAGCTATGTTTTAACATTTTTTTTAGAAGAGGGAAGCTGCTTGTCGTGCACACTTTCCTCACATCGTGTTTTCACTTCAACTGAACTTCTTTACGGGACCTACTAACAGCGGTACCTACCCTAAGGAGTTCCCATAACAATCCTTGCTTAACGTTCTGTGTCTAACTTTTGAAATTGGTGAATACACGCAATGCCAGGAATCAGACCTGGTAAAATTACCAAAAACGTGTTTTTTTTCCAACCAATTAGCGACTGCGGACAGCCCAGGACAACCAACCGTGGACGATGTTGGCAAAAACTCTGTCGATCTATCTTGGGCCCGCCCAACTAAGGACGGTGGAGCGCGTATAACCGGGTATTTGGTAGAGAAGCGTCATAAAAACTCGCCCGATTGGGAACCGGCCACTCCGGATGGGCAGCCAGTGACAGGAAATCAGGCTCATATTGATGGCCTCAAAGAGAATGAAGAGTATGAGTTCCGAGTGAAGCCCGTAAACGCGGCCGGTGTAGGATCCCCAAGTGAACCCACTCCGATGACCAAAATTCGTCCAAAGAAAGGTGAGTATTTCTGTCCAGATGTTCTGGTGAAATATCCAAGATCTCTTATCGACTAACCGTTGTGCCAGTCTTCTTATAAGTGTGATCATTTCGCTAACAAATTTTTATGATCCTCCAGGCTTCTTTCACCAAAACATTAAATGTATCTTGAGAAATCATAGCAGATGATAGATATGTGACGTTATAAGTAAAAAGATGATTGTTTTTGGTTCTAAAGAACCTAGGCATCTCCTCAATCATTCTTCATAGTAGCCTCATCATCCTTATCAATGGCAATTATAGTGATCTCAAGTCTGTCGCCATAAAACGAAGTCAGGACTCCCGACCTTGGCAGTATCTTTTCCAAGCACTGAGCTGTCGAACAATTGAGCTAAGTGACCGCGATGGAAAACCAAACGATCATTCAAAAAAATCACCCTTGATATTTATGTAAGGATGTTCTACGGAAGCCAATGATATCCGGTGGTGAAATTGATAGTCTCACGCTTTTATGGTCAACCTGAAGGTCTAACAACGTAGGATATATTAACCAATTGTCCAAGCGTTTAGCAGTTGTTTCCCAGTCACTTGAGTCTACACTGTGCTACTCTGAGGCCACAAATTAACATCTTGCCCCGTCGACCACAGTGGGTTACGTTAACAGGACACTATTGGCTGAAGGTGATGTGATAATTCATTGTGGTGAATGGTTTTTAGTTAGTCCAAATGGCCCACGGCGGAGACGTCACGAGTGACGGCTTTTAGTTTTCGCTTAAGTATGATACACAAAAACTAGTCTACGCTCTTCGCTGCCCATAGATGCTTCACCACATGTCGCAACTCGGTGCTGTTTTTGCAATTTAACAGACAACTTATGTTCGTTAGTTAGGAAGCTGGGAAAATGTAGTGTAGTGGTTCCGGAATGGACGGGAGCCACATTTACTCGAAGTTGGTTCTCCGTTGCTGACCCATTCATACGAACACAGAGAACTTGATGGTCCTAAAGGAATCAGTTAAGAGTGATGTGCACTGTAAGTTGCCACAGCATGGAAGAATCCGCTTGTTTGCTGTGAAGAGCTATTTTATCCAGGCTCAAGCAATGTAATTTGGACCGAAACATTCTCCTTGCCTTAAGTTAATCAGTTACCTCTGGTTTAGCCTTTTACAATGGACTTTCATTCTTTCACTTGACTTGATCCAGTTCCAAGTTATAGGACGGCCCACTGATATACTATAGGCCGTCAGTTATTCGATTAGGTGCAATCCAGCCGTGTATGTTGCTCTTCCTTTGTGGTTTTTCGGCTTTCCTAGCTATTTCTACCACTCCTTGTTTTAATAGATAAGCCCGACGGTCCAGAAGAAGTTAAAGTCGAAGACCTTTTAGCCGACAGCTGCAAGCTTGTATGGAAAGCGCCAGAAAATGACGGAGGGTATCCCATAACGAGTGAGTGGAATTTCATTAAGTTTTGTTTGGAAATAAACGTACTGATTTTCACTTAACAGGTTTTTCGCCTTTTCCTGCTTGAGTAATGATGGCACTGGATCAGCCTGCTTTTTGAGTGAATATCTCACTTACTGTGTTTTTACTCTCCTTGGTTTGCTTCAAACCTGCAGACAAAAATCTGTCGGACTTCAGCCATGTCTTTGCAATCCTGTTATTTGGGACAGTTCAATACTTTCCTGTGTAAAGCGCTTCACTTAAAAAATGAAACAGTCCCAAATTCATCGATTGTCTCAACCCTCTTCCGAAACCGCAACAAATAATGTCGTCCGAATTAAGCTATCTATCAAAGATACAACAAATTCATTTAATGATTAGAGAATATTTGTTTACACCGATGCGGAACCCGAGAGCATGCTGGGCGAAGAGCGAACTTTAGAACAGTAATAATCACTGCAATATACCTTTTGAGGATTTGAATTAGCGCCGCTGCTTCTGCTGCAACAACTGATCTCTTTTCATGCCTGGTTCTCAGGTTTACTCGACAAAATAGCCACAGATGAAGATAGAACATATCAGTTATACGTAAGCGATGTCATAAAATATAGCTTTTTCAGTTAAATGGGATTTACTGAGCGAGAAACCGAGAATTAGTACGGTCAAGCCACACTCGTCATTAATGCCTGGCATTCACAGGTAATACGGGCAGCCAATGCACATCTGTCAGTTACGCAGTTAATTAGACCATATGCATAGGGCAGATTTCGCCTCCCTTTGACTTCCGGCTGGTTAGTTCACGTGATTCCGCGTACTTCAGTTTGTACCCGAAACTCTAACGAATCTATCTAATTAATCCTGCTGTGTTACACTCCACGATGAATCTGAGCTACCCGGAAAAAGTCGGAAAATTATGACCACATACAGCGTGCGCATTTGTCGTTCCATTGTACTCTCCAGCGCACTGATGCAAGCTGCCGAAAATATCCAAATTTGGAACGTGCGCTCAAACAAAATGGTGGGAAAGGACACAGGGCCGAGCTACAGACTTGAGATCATTCGTCAGGCAACTTGATTTCAGCTTCAGGTTGAGTGTGCGGTCATTCTGATGGCAGACTGCTATCCAATACAGCTATCTTTAAATGCATAAAATTAACTATCAATTGGCTTTCTGCTCCGAACTGCTTGGTACATAGACACAATTTCAACTGAATCAGTTCCAGCCCGCTGGCACGAAAATGTACCGCGTCCCATTTTAGGGATCCGTTGGAGAAGGACATAATCCCACTGGCTCCATCTTTATTTGATTCAAATCCTTTCAATAAATATCTAACAGGAATCCAACAAGAAATGTCTTACTACCACAGATAATGACCCGGTCCAAAACTGTGCTTTTGTTGCAAGACAAACAAAATGATCCCCGTCACGATTGTCGACAGTTTCAGCTGAGCCCTTGACGTTCGTTCACTGGATGATGCGAGTTTCACTGAGGTTTACTGAGGTTTACAAAACAGCAGCAATCTGCTACGGGTAGTCGTCTTCTGAACGGTGTATGCGTGCGGTTTTCTACACCATATTGACATCTGCCGGCTTTCTCCACACCACCGCGAGCAGATGACCTTGTCTCACGGGTCCTATTGGTCGTGGTGTCGTTTTGCTCACATGACGCAAACCGTGTCAACATTTGTCACTTGCTCGTGCGCGAGGCTTCCGCCCAGTCCTGATTTTCCCGCTCTCTTGTGGCTGGTAGCTTGAGCGGCAGCACAGCAGTCAGCCAAGGAGTTCAGCATCGCAGCAACACATGCAGAAAAAACAAATCAGCTCTTGACAGATGTCTTGACAGATCTGTCGACGTGCGATCGAATATGCTTGTTCCCCGACAGTATAGTTTTTTTGAGGGATTTGATTAGGAATTTGCTGTCATCCCAAGTCATCAAAGCCGTACATCTTAGCAAAGCAGAACAGTGTATTTGGGAGTTCTTACGTATATAGGATATTTGCTGCTGTCAAACAAGGCGTAGTTGAAACTGAGAAAGATAAACAAGGAGACTGAGTATCTGGGAGAGAAAATCACAGACTTAATCTATAATAACCTGTAGTCTTGGCGAAATACACTCATTTGCAAATTAATTTGGTGTCAACGAGAGAGTCAGCTTAATTGCAAATGAGCGTATTCCACCAATCGTGTGCGATTTGATGTTTAAGTAGAATATAAAGTTGACGGAAACTCGGGGACTACGCCTACCTGATGAGCCCTAAGAACGGTGAAACCGGTCGTTCGCTCTCGAGGAGCTTTCTCCAACTTTATGAGTACTGTGTTTCGTCGAGAAAGAAAACCTTCAGTTTAGTTTTCTTCATCCACCAAATTTTAACACCTGCAAGTCTGAGATGCAAACAGATCCAAACCTAAGCAAACCGAATTACGAATAGTTATTGACTTTTCAGCATAGATTGACCTCACTTACAGCTTGAAATGTCGACTGAAGAAGGAATAATTGGAATCCGGAGATTATGTCCACCTGATGAATCCAAATGGGACTGTGACGTCCGTAGAGATCAGGCTGATTCTGCAGTGCCGGCTGTCGCTGCTACTGGACCTCATGCAGACTCGAAATTAGAGGACCTGTTAGGGTAATCTGCAATTTAGACAAAGGGCAATATGGATATTATTATTGATACAGAAAACGGGACTATGACAAGCAGCCAGCAAGACAGTAAAAAACTAGAGGCCTGGTTAATCCGTAACAGCAAACCGCAGCGATTCAAATGGCTGTGCGTGGTAGTGATGAGGTCAACTTAGTGGCCTCTTGAAAAAGCAAAGGGGTGCGCTGAGGAAGGAGGGGACAGAAAATTTTTGTGGTTGACATTCAGAAGGGTGTACGGAGAAAATATGTCAGCAACCGCGCACCAGGCTGCGAAAGCCATAATTCCCAGAAACACTGAATAACATGCTGATTTTAACGATCTTGGACACATGGTTTGCAGTCACATTGGTGCACTGGAATTCTGTCCTCACCGTTCACGATTGATTCTAGACTGAACCGATTTTTCCACACAGCCATAAAGGATACGGATATAGGAAATGGGAAAATGAAGTAGACAGAGCCGACAGAAGTAGATGTGAGACGCCATCATTTAATTGTCCGTCATAAAAACTACCAACTGAAGTCCACTTTGGATGGAATAAGTTAAACAGGTATGGTGATAAATGGAAAAGTGCGGATAGGCTGGCAACCTTTGAGTAGCCTGAGTTGAAATTCCAATCATTTCACTTCCTGTGAATAATTGACGGGAATAAAACTCGTAGCGGGCTGTCGGTGAGTTTTAACCATTCTACCTGAAAAGGACGGATCGGATGAATTTTTGGAAAACAAATGAAGTACAATCGTTTGGCGGTGGTTTCAAGCATGAGGTTAGCAAAGGACTTAACGGACTTTCAGTTTGCAACACCCTAAGGGGCATGTGTTTCAGGAACATCGTGCTAAACATTGTAGGAAGCGTTGTCAGTGATGTGACAGGTCTCCACCATGGCCTCAACTGGGTACAATTATTCGCAAACTTGGTGCTGCTTTTGTCTCTCGTCCACACTGTAATCACCCTGGTCTCAACAGTTGCATCTATGTGTGTTTACGACTTCAACATGTGTGGGTACGATTCGACGGCCGTCCACGCGATGCTTGGTGTAGACCGGTCCCAGCTTGTGGACAGTTCGGGATACAATCCCGCCAATCTGGTGTGGGATCGTGCATACTACCCGGTAAAGTAAAATCACCGCATAATGAATTTTTGGACCAGTAATGTATATTTGCCTCGAAAATACCAGGAGTAATATGGTACTTGCTCTGTTAACAATCCACCTTGGAGACTAAAGAAACTGGCCTTTGTGAGTTAGTGGTCTTTGTTTGCTTGGACAAAAAAGCCCATCAAGTCAGTTTACTTCCCCCAGTGAAGCTTCAGTCATTGTAAGTTTTTCCTTTATATTTTAATTAGTTATCAGGAGGAATCTTAGCAAGTGAAATAACCATTTTGACGTATTATTTCAATGAACTCCAAAGCGCTGATCAAAGTAGATGTTCTCTTGGCCCCTTTCTATTCCGACTAAAACTTCACCGTTTTAGAGCAAGGGTTGTAATGCGAAATAGGTCAGCTGTAGACATGCCTACCTCTGAAGTGCATACAGTCGTATCGGTAGGGAAACAGTTGGATAGTGAGAGTAGTAAATCTCCTCAGTTTCGTTCTTAAGTGATTCATTCATCTCAAGCGCGCTATTGGCTAGAAATTCAGAACACTGCACCGGATCACTGGTCCCCAAATACCACAGATCATACCAGAATAAGTACTGCCATAAGTTTCACGTACCTTGAGTAAAGTTGACACAAAATTACACCGATTTCACAGTGGACTAAAATTTGAAACCAGAAGGCAGTCCTTCTCACCAACAAGCATCTCAGTTAGACGTGACACTGTCAGTCGTCCTTGTGTTCGGGAGAGACTGTTGAAAAAGGAAATAGCGCTACGAGATACACAGGCTCGGTCGACTTCCACTGAGCTGTTGTCTGAGCTGTTGTCATACCGAAGTTCACTAGTGAAACGAACGTCATGATTTGCGCCGAGTGAAGAATAGGGTTACTGACTACAGCTGGGTGAGTCTGAGCAGCAGTCAGCGTGCTTGAGAGGCAAGTCCAGCGACGCCCGTTAGGCGATGTACGGAAGTGCAATGGGCTTAAGGGATCGACAGAGGCGGGCTTAGGTTGGTCGACTGGGTGAGTGTAGCCAAATGGCTCGTGTATGCACGAGCGCGAAACGATGGGTTGCTCACGTGTGTGGGCGAAGGGTTCGGATTGAATGTGAACACCGGCGGAAAAGAGGGCGAAAGTTAGTTTCAGTAGCTCTTTAGCCGTGGCATGTGCTTCGGGCTCAAGTGCCGACAACCGGAGTTGCAGGTGCAGCGAACTGTACGCGACAAGCCCTCCTTTAGCTTAACAATAAGCACTCGATAGCCGAAACACGAGATAGATATCTTACTGTGAAGTGAAAGAGGAGAACATCAGTTTTCAACAACTGAGTATTATCCGCAGAACTCATTTGAAAGGGTTTATTTTTGCCTTTTTCCGGAAATGTGGCAATGAGGTCTTGGCATCCTAGCCCTCAAAAAAAAAACACCCTCGTTTTTACTGGTTTAAGTCACACAGACCTCCACTTATCCACTTATTATCATCCATCTTTTCCATCCATGGTTTTCTCTCAACTAACACAATGATGGTAACGAAATACTAGGATTCTTTTGAGCTGACTAACCAGTCAAACGGCTCAGTAGGGCCATTCACTGAACCGGTTTTCGGGGTTCTTGGACTAACATGGCACCATGAAACTTTACATAACCGGACGGAATGTTGAGAACTTATTTTTGCGGTTCGATGCAAATAAGCCTATTCTGTTGACATTGGGAGACATAATGTTGTGTTTGTGAAGGAGCCTAGTAGTAGTTATATCCGGTGGAAAGTAGCTGAGAATTATTTTGGACGTAGACTAATGTCTGGCTACATGTGACTTGCCTGTTTACTCTTGATTTGTCGCATGCCCATGTTCACTTCAACGTTTACTGGTCGTAACAATATGCTTATACTACTGGAATATCCACATTCTCACCTATTTTGCCTGCCTACTGGATTATGGACCATTGAGGTTTCAGTATGGTGAACTAGGCAGCAGCTTCACCTTTCTGGGGACAAATACTGATCGAAATGGTTGATTGTATACTAGATTGCCAGGTGAAGACGGCAAATCAAATGCTGCAGTTAAACATGCTGGTAACTGAGGTAACCTTCACCGCGAATTCAGGTAGAACAAAGACATACTGTCAATGTGCGTGCAACACAATGAAGAAGCGAAACTTAATGAACCATGTTCTGACGGTTCCTGTAACATGTGAAACAGTTAATCAGTGGAGACGCGTATTAAATGGTGTTCTTCGCCATGATGAGCGCTATTGCTGGGGCTGTTTATTGCGTCAGAATAAGATAACGTTTTGTCTGATGTGTCATTGTATTCATATAAATGAAGTCTTCCATAGCAGTCATGGTTTCTGAAATGCATAGTCAGATTTAGTCGTTAGTAGTATTTGGGACTAATTTAGAAGCGAGATATTAGGGTAGTGTACTACCGCAGGCATTTGTCAAGCAACCCTAATCTCTGTCACCTTTAAATGAGGAGATTTCATGTTAGTTTGTAAAACCGATTTATGGCTCAACCTCATAGTTGTACCTCCGTCCTTGCAACATAAGACTGACAGGTTAGCTTCTGTTTGCCTTTGTAGATGGTGTCCCATCTACTAGGCTCAGGTCGAGGTAGATGGTGATCGAGAAGTCTCACTTATTAACTTTGCAAGATTGGTTTCGTTTTCCAACCTTTCCAATGTGTTCTCATCCGCATGAAACCTAGGTTACATCGTGGAGAAATGTGACGCACTCACCGCGACGTGGGAGAAGGTACCTGCTTCGATCACTGGGACCTCCTGCCCAGTGCGTGGACTGGTCGAAGGTAAACGCTATCGGTTCCGTGTGACTGCGGTGAACGCTCTGGGGAGTAGTGAACCAACGGAGGCCATTGGTGTCTACACAGCCAAAAATCCTTTCGGTAAGTTGCTGGACTCCTATGACTCGTACTGACCGTGTGACCAAGTGTGCTGAGAACAGAATCATACCCCACGCCAATTACATGTGTGAACACAAGGCAAAGGTACGCAAAGTAGCAAAACAGACAGTGATGTAACCTGGGCAAGGTTACGTTCTGAGCTCGAGCTTTTTATGATTTGTATGGCAGTGACGCAAGACCACTCACTCAAAATAGCAAATCTTGTCTAAAGTGCGCAACCGTTCATATCGAAGCGGACATGAGCAGCCGAATGGCTAGAACCTAACAAGACCAAAAGTCCTGTCTAAAGTCTCTCTAACGCAAACTAGGATGTCACTATCATCTTCAGAATTTGAAAGCTGCGACACTGCGACACACAGACTGCACAACAGAACTATATGGCCACTCAACTTTTCGGGCACAAAGTTCCGTGATTCTAACCATAGAGCACTGGATAAAAGATTGGTACTGCATTTTGGAACCCCAGACTTTTCAGAATACGTACAATCGAAGAAAAATCGAACAATCGATGCATCAAACACAACTACCCATCTTTTCTTTGGATGTTCTTCTGATTCCTGACTAACCGAAGATGGCCATTTTTGTGTGGGGCACCACGTACTCATCTCGCTATCGATCGGAAATAAAACCATTAAAATGTTTTAGGAGGTTGGTTTTGTCATTCTCTGCCCTATTTAGCTATGTGCACCTAATTAAAGGCATCGGAACTAGTTGAATTCTTGTGCTGCCTACTGTTAACGTGGCACTTCATGACGACATAAGATCCGACGTAATCTCACTATTAGTAATTATTATAGTATATCAAACGTCATCAAACATACTAAGCGTGAATCCAAGAAACAGTAGCGCAATGGTTCACCGTTTTTCAATCATGGTGTACTAGTGTTCCTTTGTTGTGCACTTTTGGTGCAAACACACTTGTGATTCGCTGCACTGACTTTTATGCTGCTGGTAAGCCAGACTGGCTAAGTTTGTATTTCCACGGTTTCTTGGGTTCATTGGAGCTAGTTATCATATAATATAGGATTAAATTCCTCCTCAAACCTTGACACATATCCATGTCTCCACCGAGGGCCCATGAATGTTCTTCCTTCTTGGTCATTATGTAACCTGCCTTCTTTGATGGTTTGATGGTCTTTGATGATGGATGATGGACTTGCACCTTCCTGGTCATCATCTAGCCTTCAGAGCTGTTTGCACTAACCTGGTATCGATCACACGATTATCTGATTCATTTTGCCTATCGCCGAATGCTCTTGAGACGTTCCAAGATGATACAGTGGAACACCTTTGGAACAACTTTGAACGAAAATTCCGAAGTAACGAAGGTTCTCCCGGCTCCTCTGAGTTTAGTGTAGCGGAGCTCATGCCGGTGCTCAGAGATGACTTGACCTGTTTATTTCCTATCTACGCCAGTCTAGTTTGACGTCCTCCTGCTCTGCTGCGAATGTTTTGTTCAGTTCACGCCGAAGGCAAAGCACTGAACTCAGGTTTTGCTCCTGTTGAATCTCATCGTCCTCAGCCGGCCGTCTTGCCAGCAGGTCTAGCCCATTACGGCTACTCTATCAGCTCGGACTGACCACACTGGAATCATCTGGCGTCCAAAAAACATGCTTGTGCTTATTCATAATACACTACTCATAAGGTTGCTGAAAATTCTTCGCTAATTTCGTGCAATTTGGTTTCAAGTAGAACATAAGGTTGACGGGAACTCGGGGACTGCACCTACCTGATGAGCCCCAAGAAGGGCGAAACCGGTCGTGGGCTGTCGGAGAATTTTCAGCAACCTTATGAGTAGTGCATTACGAATATACATGTATCGCGATATCTCGAATATCGTAACAACTGAAACATGAGGCGGCCTGGTGCAGCACATTCAGTTGCCTGGACACATCAAAAACGAGAGATTCAGCTGGGTTCCAGGTGAGTCTCTCGCAGAACCAAATTTGTTTGCAAATGAGTGTATTTTGCTAGTGCTTATTTCATACGCTTCGTTGGTATGACATCTGGACCGATGACTCAGCCGCAGTTCTCGCTGTGTGGACTCACCAGAATGACCGCTAGGACAGGAGGACGACTGTTCAAACGAGAGATTCCCTTTCGGCAAGCATAACACTGACACTAGAACGTCATGTTTGACCAAAGTCGATTTTTGAACAACAGCATGGCTAAAACCACTGCATGCATCTAGGGGAAATTGCGGTTCCCCTGATTTGTCTTAATGCTGTGACGGAATTTCATCCTTTGCTATAAAAGCCATAACTGGCCGTATTCATGTCGTTCCTGTGACCGTTTCGGACCAGCCCGGAAGTGCAGAGAACGCAGAGAGCATTGCGCACAGGAGCCACCGATAGTATGAAGCAAAAGCGAATGACAATGTGTGGGACAAAAATGTGGGAACGTAGTGAATACGTACTATTAACCATCTGGCTCAATGTAGCATGACACAGGTCATGTTCCTAGCACGTGATATTGGTCCCACCGCGGTAGGACGCGTGGTCTAGCATCAGTTGGCGAAAAAGACACCCTACTGCGAACAATTGAGCGAAAACTTGACCGTCGTTTTATCACTTGACGCTTTGTATGTGAATGTAGCTAGTGACTGCACACCTCATACGCGGAATTTTCCTAAGCGCCGTATCTCTGTGGGGCAAATCAAGGATTCCGGGCCTTTTTGTGGGCTGCTATGCTACCTTCAAAGGGCCCAGACCTATGGAATTAACAACACAATATCAACCAGACCTTGGTTGTCACACCACAGGGTAAAGAACTTCTCTTCAGAAATACTTTGATAGCAGCACAGCAGCACCCGTCTTCAATGGGATCGAGAGCTGATACTTTTGGCCCTAGGTATAACATCGTCACAGATCTAAAGTCTTTATCTACGTAGAGCCCCTATATGAGCGAGGAGCAAGAAGCACTATCACAAACAAGACCACTTTGCTGACATGTTGTCAACATAATCTACCTAGTAACCCCAGCATCCGCTGGTTGTGGCACTGTCCTGTATACGATCCTTTTTTGACGGCGAACACAAAGACGGCAGCTAATGCTGCACCAAGGATGTGCGATCTCTTCCCTTTAATGCTGACCCTAAATGTAACGCTCATATACTTTTAAGATACCGACCCATCATTCGGCAGCAAAACAAGCTACAAGGCACTTTAACACAAAAGTCTCGGAACACGTCTCTTTCTCATTTGCATGTGATCCGTTAAGTTCACTGTCCCAAATATAGGATGCAGTTTCTTTAAAATAGCGAAAGTCTATCGATATATCTGATCAGTATTGTCCAGCTCACATCGCTGTCTAGCCATTGTGTTGGCTTTACACAACCATTCATTTAGAGGGACAGTTGCGTTCGTCATGTCTCGATTTACTTATCGCACCCTGCGTATCGCGTAGTCTTAACTTTTGAACACAAGCCTAACATCGCGAAACCGCATAACTAGTGAAGAGGGACATCATAGTCATTTCTACCGTCTTCGGACCAGTTCAGCCCTAGCAAAGCACCGGGTGCGGTAGTACCCACCCCAACTCCAAAGTACCTGTTGTTGCGATCTCACGCACAAACACCGAGGTCACGGTGACAGACCATGTCCCGGTCGGTACTCAATGAAAAGCGTTGATCAGCCGATGTCTAGCCTGTGATATGCTGCCTTCCGAACCGAAAGTAGTTTGAATGAACCAAAAGCAGTTCTGCTGTTATTGAGAGACTGACTGTTTGTGAAAAGCCCGCTCTTACATAGTAGTACGATTTTATCTCTGTGGTCTGAGATTGTCTGAGTTTTGAGTGAATAAAAATCTTTCTGCCAAACCGAGCGGCTTTCTTACCGAAGTGTAATGTTCGACAGCCTACGCCCGATGTTCACTAGTCAAAAATTTAAAATCCCATAGGGTTTACACCAGAACAACCAAAAAAGCTTTGATCTTACTACGACTATTGCGGTCAAACTGTTCCCATGTCTAGACAGCACCTCCTCACAAGAGGACCATCAATTCTAAATCAATCTTCCTACAAAAATAGGCCACGTGTCACGTACCTGAAAAAAACCAAGCCATTAACTGCGCAACATGCGGATTTTTCGGCATTTTTAAAAAGCAACTAGGGAATATACTTTGAACTTCCTAAAAGTGGAGGAAATATAGAGTAAGCTTAGATCGCCCACAAACTGGCCAGCAGTTACTAACAGGTTAAATTCAGCCGGGAAGCGTCACATAAAGCAGCAAGCCAACGAACAGCTGTGTTTTAGGCATATGCATATCAGTTCCGCCTCCATTAGCAATACAGCGAGGGGAAGTAGTCACTAAATTCACTCTGGACTCATGCAGTCGCCCATTCAGATACTCTCTTCGGTAAGATGAGACGCCGTGGCGGTTTCGGGAGTTAAGCATGCCGCGTTCGTGCTTATTTCAGCATGCCTAGACTTGGGCTTGTTATCTTTTGATATATTCTGAGGAGTAGGATGTTGTGAATGACTGTCATGCAACCCGTAATATTAACTCATCTGAGCCTAACGGGTGCTTGGCCAATTAAGTGTACATACCCAGGTAGGGTAGTGAACTGAAGACGTAGCTGCGTAGAATCTTTCATTTCTAGTGAATTTGCGGTTGAACATGTGATCCCCACACCAAAATCAGCCCATTCTCATTAATTCGTAGCCAATCTAGTTTAAACAGACTAGTATTGTGGTTTTGTTGTGGTCTTTCTTTGGTTTTTCTTTGTCGGTACGTCGGTGCATCTTCTGGAGAACTTCGGAATTTAGGACTTTCTAGGCTGACGGATTCTTGTCTTGTTAATTAGGTGAACAGTTTTAGTGTTCCGGGATAGCAATTACGGAATTTGCGCTCCAAAAATGGGGTGATTGTAGTTTTGTTACCGGTTGCACCGGTTTAGTCGCCTCGGCTGTACCAGTTTCGGGCAGCACAACAAACGTTTTTTTCTTAAAACCTCAGCAGTGCAGAGTGTGGAGCAGCACTGCACTATAAAACACGAAGAATGTTATGCGCATGGTTCTCCAACTAAAACCGCATTATTGTGTAACCCTCTGTTGATGCACCTCCATCGGCTAGCTTTTATTGCTTCGCTCCCACTGGTCCAGTTTACTGCACCAGAAAATTTCGAAAAAAAGTTGCGGGAAGAGCATGGCCTGTCAGGAAAACAATGAACACCACTAAATTATAGCATTTCTAGACAGGCAAATGCATAAGTAAAATACAGAAGAAGAATGGAGGAAAACTTTAAAACTCTGGAGCAATTTGGCCTGATCTGTCTTTTTTGCTAAATGAACGTCTAGACGATGTTTCGAATATAGTACCAACTGAAACGTAAGGCGACCCGGTGAGCACATTCAGTCGAAGCGGAACATTATAAACGAAAGATTCAGATTCAGTTGAGTCTCCTGTAGAAACAAAATTCTTGTGCAAATGAGAGTGCTTGTATAATTTTGGTTCAAGGTTACTGAAAACTTGGGGACTGCGCCTACTTGATGAACTCCAACAAGGGCGAAATTGTCGTGGGCTGTCAACGAATTCCTAGCAACTTTATGAGTAGTGTGCTGCGTTGTGCAACGTTTTGCTCGTTTGCATGACTCATGTTCGATCACCTCTAAATTTACCCACACACTATGTTGTTCCCCAGTTCGGTATTTGGTCTACCTTCGGGCCTTCGGATGCCGTCAGTGTATAATATGTGCGGTCCAAATGTGTTACAGTGAGACTATTAAGTCCCATTTTTTTGTGTGAAAACCAGCTCCTCGTGATCGGTAAGATAAGGTAGATATGCTAGGTCTGAGGAGTTCTCACTTGAGGTGCCAGTTCACAGTGGAATACATGACGTGAACTGCGTCGTTGAAGGTCAGAGGAGCTATTTGCTCTCCACACACGAGATAATCACACTGCTGCTAAGCCATGTATAGTGGAATGGCAAACCTTTTAATTAACATCTATAAGGCCACGGATTCGAATGTCCCAATGGATTCGTGAGATGCGCACTGCCGATAATTCTTAAAGGGGTGTACTATGTTCTTTGGCTTTTCATCATAGATCGATTCAACTAACGTGACACAACTTAGATCGATGTCTCGAAATCTCCTCAGGACCTATAAAAAGCTGAAGTGCACAAAGAGAAGATGAAAATTATCCCTGTGATGTTAGTCTAATGAGGAAAATAGTGATAGTAACATGTCTCAGAGACCTTACTTTACTTCTGACAATAATACTAATACTAATATGCTGCTATGCAGTAAGACCACTCAACAGACAAATGCTCAACTACTCGACATCAGGTAGTCCGTAAGGTTTTTTTCGGAAGAGCGAATTCAATCATGAACGGGACTGATTGGAAAGTTCCTCAGATGAAACGGTACCAGCGATGGACGTGGCACACCCACACTTCACTTTAGATAGTGAGCTTCGTATGTGGCAAGCATCGGAAACTGATGAAACCACTCGTCTAGTTTTGTCCAATTTCCTTTCAGATGCACCTGATTCACCGGAGAACTTGAATATTGACAGCTACGATAAGCATTCCGTCAATCTCTCTTGGACTCCACCCAAGCACGATGGAGGAAATCCCATTAAAGGTAAAGTTGCTTCACTTGAAGGCGAATCGCTTTGCTAAATCAATATCCGGGAGTATTCGTATCAAATATGATATATGTCCTAAAAGCTCTGGACTTCTCTGAATATCTGCTACGTGGATAGTTAAATAATGAAATAGGGTAATTTATGATAAATTTAGTGAGGTGAATGCATGGTAAATCGATCCAGTATTCAAAACGGCTTAAACACTGTTGCAAATGACTGCATGCGGAGCCAACTCTTGTCTACAAAGTCAGTGGGAATGATGGTACTCTTTGCATCTCGCGACAAGCCCATTCAGACCTCATCCACGCCTATAATGCAAAAGTCTCACTACCCTGAAGCCCCAATAGTAGGCTCCGCTGAGCTTGCCAGTAAGTCGGGCCAGAAATTTCCAATTTGT
The DNA here is from genome assembly GCA_004794785.1 of Opisthorchis felineus. Lineage (NCBI taxonomy): Eukaryota > Metazoa > Platyhelminthes > Trematoda > Opisthorchiida > Opisthorchiidae > Opisthorchis > Opisthorchis felineus. The sequence continues at coordinate 406,908 of SJOL01006964.1, read as the reverse complement.
CGTAGCTGTGGCAGCTGGTTGATAATTTTTAAAATGGAAATGGAGTGAATTAGACCGAAGCTGGAGATGAAGGCTGTCATCGATGTTCTGGGCTTCCAGGACATGCTTTTAACGGGTGTTGCCTGTGTTGGCAGGCTGGTGATTTTTTCATGAAAATGGGATCAACCTTAATAAACAAGTTATTGTTTCAATCAAACCGTCGATCCTGAACAAGTGTCCGTCAGTGAACCTGCTCCTTGGCTGGGAGCCCAACTGAATGGTGAGATTCAGCCTCCTAAAAGGACAAGACCTTTTTGTCGCTACTCATAAACCTACCAGTAGTTTGGTAAAGGCGTGGATTGCCTTTCCGCATTGAAGGTGCGTACCGAATCAGCTACGGCTGAAATCTGACACTCAACAAGTTAGTTCTGGCCATTGACTACTAAACGTCTGTGGTTACACTTTGGTGCTTCTCTAATTCAGCGCTCATCACTCAATAGAAGGTAGCTCTAATGAAATCGAATGCCGATTTGCGATGTGCCAGAGGATGGATGAATGCCTTCCGAATCTTCGCCTATATTGATATAGGGCTAGGAGGGCCATAAAAGATACCGGACAGTTGATGTAAATTTGAATGCTCCGTATTGGTACGTATTGGTACTGAGCCTGCTAGTTGTATGTCTAAATTCTGTGCCGTTTCTATGAGTGGAGAGCTGCCTTACTTGGAAGATGATAGATACTCAACTAGTTGCAAATAAGTTTTGTGCACTGTTAAGTATATGCGACGATCCACCTCATTTTCAGTTTCTTCACTTTTTCATAGAGGTTTCCACAAGTTTGAAAGACTTTTCTGCGAAGCAAAATTTAAATTTTTTCAGATTGGTTTTCATCAGCTGAATATCATATACTCCTGTGTCCTGTGGATTTCCCGTTTGGGTCTTACAGTACCACAATCTGGGGCACCTAACTTCATTTGCCTCCTTCTGTTCAGGATACCTGATTGAGAAGCGGACTCCGAAAGGTGAATGGAAGCCAGCCACTTCTGGTCTAGTTACTGGCTCAAGCGCTTATTTGCCCGGCTTGGAACAAGGTCAGACTTATGAGTTTCGTGTGAGCGCGGTTAATGATGCTGGACCTGGACGGCCATCTCGAGCAACAGCACCTCAGGTTATCAAGGATCCAAGTTGTACGTTTGGAATCTTCCTGCTTGTTTTACTGAAATTACGTTTCGATCCTCTGATGAATTTGGGTAGATATTAATACTGATTTCCACATGTCAACGTATTTGACTGTCATAGCCAAAGCAGGGTCTTCCGGCTTGTTAGACTGTCTCATTTCACAAACTAAAGCACCATATTAAAGTGCATCACAGCTCCGCCCACAAGATTTCCACGAGACATCAATCGTCACTGATATACTCCAGCTAGCCGTCTGGATTTTATGGCAATGTTTGGTTGATTTCTGTCTAAGCTATGCGTGCAGGCCAGATTTGTGCAACGACAATTGTAAGCATCCCTAACTCCTTGGTATAGCTCACATACTCCTATTTGCACGCTGGTGGAGGCTGCACAATGACGCCACAAATGCGCGCTTTCTGGTCATTTGTCTATCTGTTCTCCATGATGAACTGATTTAGGAGGTGGAAAGAGGACGAAGTTTTCTATCACCGGGGTGATTTTACTACTGTGTTTACTCAAAAAACAGCCCTTTATTCCCCACAAGCATGCAGTCTCCTGTGAATTTTGGAAATACAATCAACTTCTTGATTTGTATTCACAGCCATAAAGCCACGTCCATGGAAACAATTTATCTTTTGAGCTACAGCTGACTGAATCGCAGGGGATACCGAACTAGTGCCGTTTGAATTTTCAGTTTTTCTTTCTGCAGTTCTAAGTTGTAGCAAACACAGAGTCTTGCCAATAGTCACACTACACGGGTAACAAAAAAATACAAGTGGTACTGCTTGGAATGCACTGAGTATGCCTATTGGCTGGTCTCTCATAGTACCGTTTTACGCAGACAAAAGCCTATATTTTACAGCGACGCTTTCCTCAATAGTTGCATCATTCAAAGATAGCTCTTTGTTTCTGAGTTCCATTGATTGAGATTACTCCAGTGAACCTATCCAACCTGGTTTTCTATAGCTGCTATGCCTACATCCTCGTGATTGTCGGCGGTAAGGGACCGGATTTTCTCTCTTACACCATTCTAAAGCCTTCGTACCAGTATGTTAAGCTGAAACATAAACGGATCTACACCCAAATGCATGTTCTTCAGATCCAGCTGCTGCGCCAGAAAGCTTGAATGTGGACAAAGTGAACAAAAACGGTGTGAAGCTCTCCTGGCAGAAACCACGGAAAGATGGTGGCAGTAAAATCACCGGCTACCAGGTGGAAAAGAAGGACGATGCTGGTAACTGGGTTCCAGTGAAACAAACCACCGAACCATGTGCGTTCATTCCGATGAAGGAGGGTGAGACCGGTCAGTTTCGTGTTCGAGCTGTTAACGATGAAGGACCGGGCGAACCAACAAAGCCAACAGCACCAGTGACTGCGGCAAATCAACCAGAAGCCCCCAGGATTGTTACTCCGGAGGACTGTGTCGGTGGACCAGGAACAGGCGTCGGTGGCCTGAAAGACGTAACATTGAAGGTAATTCTCCTGCTCACTCCAGTAAATAGCGACGAGAATACGCAGATCTGTTGCATTAGCTGTAGCTCCCCAAAATAATTTTTATTGTTTAAGGCAAAGCATAACCCTCTAGAGACGGTTTCTTAAGCTCGATGTATTCAACTGTAGGTGAATGGGTAATGTGCACTGAAATCTGAATTCTGCGTAAAGCCAGGTAATCTCTGCCAAAGGGAAAAGTACAAATGTCTGGGAAGTGTTTTTCATAGGAACTGGTAAGGATTTTTGATTTGATTTTTTTCCTGAACGGACGGTGCTAATGTTGGATTTTCATTTTGGAGTCACGAATTCGTACGAATCTGTGTAATCCGATTTAATTCATCCATTTTCCACTTGATGGGTACGTTTGTCCACAGAGTGTGTGTGGATAACCGGATCAAAATGCGGTACATAGGGAAAATGTAGAGGGAGCAATCTGAAGGTGTGGAAAAATATCTGGTTATGTTTTCCGAAATTTCTTCGGAGTTAAAGTCGTTTCTGGCTGACGTGACGATGAGACGAATGAGGCTATTCTACAAACGTACTGATTGATGCTACTCGAAGATACGTGCGTTGAAGTATTTACGTTCGGCAAGAAACCTATCGGTTAACAAGTAAAACCGCAGGCTTACGTGCTGAATTGGTGTACTGTAAGTTTCCAAGGGATACCTCCAAGTTTAGCTTCTTTAAAAGAGTACGGAAACTTTTGGTATCTTTCAGTCCCAATGACTAATCCTTGTTCCTGCGTGATAATAGCGAAAAAAGTTGTACTATTCAGCACATCTGTGCATGTTTTTATGAGGACATCCTGCTAGTGGTTTAGGGCGTCGATTATTTTCGGTCGATTCGCCCTCTGGGTTCCGATCGTCCAGGAATAGAGGGACACACAAGCTTTATCTTCTTATTAATTACTAGCTAGCATACATACAGTATGAAATTTTTAACTCAACTAGCTGGTCCGTCTCTTCTGGGCTATAATCTTGAACGTATTCAACCTCTCATGCTGGGAAATCCAGAGGTCGAACCAGTTCGTGCCTTCTCTGGGGATATTGTCTCTCTCGGGGCACTTGGAAAATAAAATGCTCGCAATCTGGACCGGCTTAGGGATGCGAACTGTGTATCAAGTATTGTTGCATGCTCTCGTCCGGCCTTAGCATTTTGATGATCCGTGCGTCAATCTGAAAACACATGCAGGAATTCCAACTTCCTGAAGACCCTAACAATGGAGATCTTGCATCGTTGCAGTGATACTCCTCGGCACATGCCTTGATTTTGGAGGAAGAAATGGTCTCTCAATTCCCTTCATACATAAACGGCCTTAAATTTTAGTTATTTAGCGTTCGGAAGACAGTTAATAATCGGCATACAGTGGTGATGGTTTTGATAGGGCAGCCGAGCAAGAACTGGAATAATTTTAAAACTAAGACTCGCAGATCCAGTAGATCGAAACTGCGAGAAGAACCACAGGTCAAAGCGGCAGTCAGAGTAACCGAAAATCGATGCATACGCTCATCATTGTCATTGCCGACAACACTGCTGGCGCGTGCTGTTTCACGCAGACCGTGCCAGGGTCTGAGTATACAATGTCTGTCTGGAGAATGAGTCTGTCCTTTTCCAAGAATAACTACATGGAAAACGAAACTGATGGTAGCGAAATGCATTCATATGCAACTTAAGTTGTTGTTAATCGGAGACTCAACTGAATCTTTCGTTTATGCTATTATTCAACTGAGTATGCTGAGCAAAGGCCACCTCATGTTTCACTTGGTACGATATTCCAGATAGCCCAGTAAATGTTCTGGACAGAACACACTGCTCTTCAAATTGGTGAAAACTCTTCGACATCCCAGTTTCGCCGTCCTTTGGGCTGATCGGATAGACGTAACCACTTGCGTACACTTCGGTTTTCAAGCAGGAAATAAGGTTGTTGGGCTACGCCCATCTCACAACGACGTATTAACCTCGAACCTAACAAAGGATGAAGAATGATTCGTCTAATTAGCCGATGAAACACAGGGACATCACCCATCATAAGATCGAAAGCGATATCAAACACGGAGAAGCAAAAAGCTCTTTAAACTCAAGAAAACCGGATCACAGAGCAGTACGGACTAAGAACAGGCCGACAAAATCAAAGAAGAGAACTAACCTAAGTCGAAAATGCCGGAGTAGCCAATCATCTTGAAGGAAGGTAGACCGCAAGCGACACGAATCGCAAAGGGACTGAAACTCCCGAGAGACAAGTCGAATGCGAGGAATACATATAGGAAAACAACATCAATAGCAGATGAAGCATTTAGCCAATCACGTCAATAGACATCAGATAAGTGAACAGAGAGACAAATAGATACTCTGAGAAATATATAAACCCAGGCATGTAATAAGGTAGTATCCACCCAACCTCGCATTAACGATGTTTCCTCGATTAATGATGAAACTTTTTCAAAACCGCTGCAAAGCTGGGCGGAAAAACAAAAAGCCACCTGATCAACAAATGAAAAAGATACTTTGTAACAGTTTTGTGGCATCTAGTTCGTTCATTTCTCCATTTTTAGTTTACTCTCCTTGAGGGGGTGACCATCGGCCACAGTTAACCGCATCATTGCATATCTTAATTCAGGTCAACTTCCTCTGCCACCTTCGGTTAGAAAATTTCAGCGCTGTGTACACAATTGCCCATGTATTTCTACTCCTTGTGCTCTTGTGCTTTCTGCGTTACGTCTACTAATACATCAAGATCACTTCCTTTACTTGGTCGTTGAACATAGAATTATATTGGTATCACGCATTATGTGAAATATTTTGGCCTGCGCTTGTTCGTGGTTCTAATTCATCCCGACCCCCATCTATACTTTAGGCTGGCCAAGAACTCAAACTCCCAGTGGCTTGGTTCGGTCATCCGGTTCCTACATTCAGCTGGACGTTGGATGGCAAACCGATTCGAATCGATGGTTCGCGCGTCACTTCGACGGATGAACCTCTTCCGCCTCCTGCGCACCCTGGTCCTGGTGGTCCGCTAGAACAATCACCAGGTGCTATTACGGCGCTCAAAGTAGTCAAGGTAACACGGGCTGATCGAGGTCGATATCAGCTTACGATGAGCAATGACTTGGGACAAGCCACTACCTCCTGTCACGTGGAAGTTCTTGGTAAGAGGTCACCTACTGTTTTGCGATTTACAAAACTATCGTTTTGCTGAAGCGGTGGTAGGGGACTGGGTATTGTAAATGATGAACTGATCTCGTCACCCGCGATCGACACGTCTGATTGTTAAGACTGATATTCCAGTACGATGATATTATATATGTCAGTGAAATGATGGGATTTAACCACGCGAGTTATGGTCAAACTTCTACAACGAAGATAGAATAGTGTTCAACGTTGGACCTTATAGCAAATGTATTGAAAGTTTCCGATCAAAAGGCGTTTTCATCGCTGTGAGTGAACGGCTCAAGTGTCCACCGCAATAAACACCTACTATATTGGAACAACGCCATTAGATTAGCTCGAGAATAAGGGAGGTGGAAGGTACTCATTATATTCAACTGGCATGCTGCTATCACGTCTCCTAGACTAGCTGGTGTTTTTAACCTTTCTGACTTCGAATTGAAGGATACCAAAAAACTAGTGTCAAAAGCAATCTTGAAAATACACCCTAATATCTCATTTTTCACTTTACATCTGCGCTCTTCCAGTGTCTCGCATTTACGTCTCTTCCGATTTGCATTTCTAGATGTACCAGGGTCTCCAGGTGGCCCGCTGGAGGCAGTCGAAGTCAAAGCTGATGAGATTACACTGAAGTGGAAGGCACCAGAAGATGATGGTGGTCAGCCTATCACCAATTATATTTTGGAGAAACGTCCCAAAGGTTCCGACACGTACGTAACCTTGTGCCAGTTAATCCCGCTGCATTGAATATTGCGGACTGAATACATTCACATTATACATCTTTTTCAGAGTAAACGATACACATTTACGACTGTCCTGTTATCTGGCGCGTTACTGCTTAGTTTTTCTTTTGCAACCGATAGAAATTTATGCATTCTTTCACAGAGACTGCCAAATATGGAGCGTTTTTCATCCGTGTTAGCATTCAGATGAGCGAAATTAAACGAGCACAAAAATACGAAAATGGACTTCCTAAGGGCTACCAATTGTCTGAATGTGTGATACTCTTCTGCGCGGACTACTTCTTGGTATTTGCACAATGGGGTGCAGTACATGACTCAGTTCTCATCCAGATACTTCTAAACGGTATAAATAAGTAGTACAGTACAGTATAAAGTAGTATAGTATGAATAGTATAAATAATACTACACGTCGCCTTTGTATACGTTATAAAGCCAGCAGAATATAATGATCCGTTTTCGAATTATTTGTAAACAGAACATTGAACGACTGGTATTTGACAGTAGATATAGCACTATAGACATCACAGTAGTATTTCGATTTTATACTGAAATAAACAATCTACGATAACAGGGAGTAAGTATTGTACCATCAATGAAGCATTCGGACATATACGTATTTATGTGCCTGCATGGGGGGTGCTCGCTTCACGTCGAATCGTCTGTTTCAGCTCAGTGCACACCGACAAGTTTTTTATGAATTCTAACCTTATAAATATCAGTTTCTGTCCTTTTGTGTAGCTGGCAGAAAGTCAGTGCATTCCTCAAATCACCGACAGCCACAGTCCGAAATCTGGAAGAAGGTAAAGAATATGAATTCCGTGTGATGGCTGAAAACCCCATGGGCGCGAGTGAACCTCTCGTGACCGAACGCGCTGTTAAAGCAAGGCATCCGTTTGGTAAGTTATCAATAAAGGTGGCATCGGCGCGTCGTGTTCGACGTGCTGCACGAGCTTGTTCAGTGGAAACCTGCATAAACTGAACCTACTGATAGTTTGTCTAAAAGAAGCGTTTGAAAAACCTTGATGCCTTCGCCTTCGGCATCCGACTAGGTTCAGGCTAGTTGCTTTTTGCACTTCATGGACTACCCATCCGCAAAAACGGAAGTTACTTTTCCATCCCACTCAACAGTTCAGCTTCAACGCAAGGGTTTTTCGCCATCTAGTTTGCTAACTAAACTTGTCATACTCGTGGGCATCATCGGTATATTTATCTTTCGATACAACCAAAGACCAACATTGCTCCTCCGCTCGTAGCTGTTCATTCATTTATTGATAACAGTTTAAGAATATCCTTTTTCTCCGCCAGGTTACACGTGCCTAGATTGTTCTGATTGACCAGAGTGTATGCTGATCCGGGTGCCTTGGAGGTTGCAAGGTCACTCATTACAGGCTGAAAATTCGCTTACTGTCTGATGTTTAATGCAGATTCTATCTAGAGCTGTTCGGCAATGCCCGAAATCGAAGGCATTGTACTGAGGTGAAGTTGAGTGTGGCTTGTCTCGTCCTTGCAAATTATTGTGCATGAAACAACTCTTGCTATGTGTCTAATATGCGTCTGTTGTCATTACAAAAGTTTTCAGTCTAGGCCAGTTGGTCATCATTAAATTAGGACTTCGGTTTGATGAACGAAATGAGGCAAATAACCATTACTCTGGAGATCAAAAGCAAGACATGAAGCCTGACTAGTACATTATGTCCGTGCCTTCATGTCGGCAATACTAGGTGAAATGGAAACTCTTTCTCCAGACAACCGTTGATTCAGTAAAAAAAGATCATGAAATCAACGTCCTGAAAAGATTGTGCGCAAAACTCAAACAGCAAATCCAGTGAGTCAGTGACACAGGAAGAATGCATGAGTGCATTCGAATGGGATCCCAGCGATACCGACATTTGGATGACTTTGACTCGTGATGAGATGAACGTGTCAATAATTTAGATGTACACTCCCCGATTTAGACGTTCGGTGATGTGCATCTCTAACGATGCTGACACAACAGAGCACTTGGGATAATCCGTTCAGCCCGGTGCTATTAAATGGGGCATCATATAAACAGGTAGCATACTTCAACTTTTCAAACCTCTGGAGAGGGGTCGCAACTGTACAGTGTTGGAAATTTGACAGTTGACACAGTTAGTCTTAAGTGGTTGCGGGACTTATAGAATTCACATCCACATCTGGTGACTCTGTACCAAAGAGGAGAAGCAGTGGATTCGAGTTTCGTTCTTATTTGACCGCATTAACAGTGCACGTATCCTTCGCGTGCCGGGGTTTGAAGTCCGGACATCTGACATACGAGGCATGCGTGTTTCTTCCACCCCATTAGCGCACGCTGGACGCGTCAGGATTATGACGTCTGAAGAGGCGAACGTGTGCACACTTGAACGATGCGACTGTCCTGGCGTCTTGCTAATCGATTATCTTGCCGCCTGTCAGGTCTTTCCAGTCAGGTAGCGCCGCGGACGCCTGAAACATGCTGGACTACTTTTGATTAGTTGTAGGTGGTTGCAGGATTTGTAGAATTTGTTTGCCACCAGATGTCACAGGTGACATCGGGCATGTGGCTGCTTAGCCAGTATGGTCAAGACGTGTATGGTTCGAGAGGAAGGATAAAGACCAGTGTTGTTACCCCATCAGGCAGAATAACTGGTGTGATGTGCATACAGATAAACAGTAGGCATCGACACATGTGGTCATAGTTGAACAGCCATAAACACGTCTTACGCGAAGGGTCACAAGGTAAGCAGATGGAGGATAACTAATAAAATACAAAGTCCGATGGACTTTCCGTCTAACCAAATACAGTTAGTTACTCTTATTCATTTGGATCAAGTATCTTTGAGCCATCGAACCTTCACACCTTTTACCTGCACTCGATGTACTGGTATAACGACCTCCTACCCACTCGTCCTTTGTGGCATGTTAAACAAAAGTGGTAAGTTAACAAACCATACAATCATAAGTCACTTTAGTTTTGAATCTATCAATTTGGAAGGTTGGCCGCTAATTCTGCTGACGCGAAGACTTCCTTGATTTAGTACAGTTCGAATAATTCCCAAATAAACTTCCACGAACTCTAGGGGGGGAATAGTTCACACTTGCGTGGACCTTCCATCTGAGAATTCGTCACTCGAGGAGACAGTCAGTACGCAACCACTTGGTGTAGATTCCTGGATTGAAGGATGAGAGGCAACATATCCTGTCTGAGTGTGAGTTGATCACATTGATGGTGAGCCGCTCTTGGCCAGACGGTTGTGTCCAAACTATCAGCAGCGAGGTCGCAGGTTTGTATTTCCCTGGCGGTTCGTGAGATTCGCACTGCTGATGGTTCTCAACACGGGTGAAACATCTTTACAGTGTTTTTCATCCTCTCGGCATAGATTGACATCGCCTATAATTCAATCACTCGACTATGTGATTCTTCATTCCATACAGATCCGCCTTCTGAAATGTCCGCGCCACATGTGGAAGAAGTAACAGATGATTCAGTGACCTTGGCCTGGGAACCACCACACAAAGGACCCACAACTGGGTATATAGTTGAAAAACGTGCCAAAGGTGACCGGAATTGGAGCAAGTAAGTTTCGCGCGTGTATCCTTTCGGGAGCGAACTGGACATTGTAAGGCTTAACGCAGCCCCTCTGACTTATTCTTTCAGTTAACATAACACTGTTCACGTCCGACAGCGTTTTCCTATTTACAGGCTGGGCATCACAATTTGCCGTCGTACCTGAAAGTCCAGTCAAATATAAAATGAACCCAAATATTATCAGCTTTCTCGAAATGGTGACAGGGAAGGATAAGATGTGTTGGCCTCATCGACTCCCATTCTTCGGTTATAATTAACTGGCTACTTATTAGTAGTCATTTTTCACGACATCTTGAAATCCTTGGGCGCTAGGACAAACACGACCAGCTTGCAAGCTTACACATGTTGGCAGCATTCATTTGAGTGGTTGCAAGACGCCTAGGAACAATCCGTAGCTGCTTTTCTGAGCAACAAGCGGCCAAAAATAGTCAGATACACATGTTGCCTCAGTTCGATACCGTGCATCAGTTTTGCTTCGGTGAGTTCTAAGTTGTTGCATAACAACCCAGCTGTATGCCTTTTTTCCATCCTGCCCGTGTTCAAACTATAGGCTTCATGAAGCAGTCTTGTGTTTGAACTAAACGCTTTTTTGCATGAGGGTTTCTTCTTGTGTTCTTGAAAGCTTAACAGTGTGGAATCGAAACGATACCTAACAAAACGAACACATAACAACACTTCTCTCTCATCTTCGTGGTTGGATGTACCTTGGGTACAGCGGCAAGCCCGTAAAGTGCGTATTGGTGCTTTACGGGTTGTTCATATGACATACTGTCTGTTGCTGACCTTTCGGATCATACGTCATGAAGACTTTCTTTTATTGTTTACCATATCATCTTTCCAGGTGTGTGAGTCTCATAAAATTGACTGTGCCAGAGGAAATGCGACAATGGCGACGGACACATCCGAACAGCAGTTGGGTCTGGAATTTAAATTTATCGCAATGTAACCATACTTTGGAGTATTCCGTTCGTTCGGTTCGCAGTGCCCTCGGTAGAGTAATTTTGATAACCGTGATATGCTTGTGGCCAAATTTTAAGGAAGTGGGTGGACTTAGCTTAATCAAACGATATATTATCTCGTTATATACCGATGCGTGGCTTTTATCATTTTCCCTTCCAATAGGGTCAATGCACATCCAATTTCTGGTACCGAATACACCGTAAAAAGCCTACCTCAGGGCAAAGAATTTGAGTTCCGTGTGGTCCCAGTGAATGCAGCCGGATCAGGAGAACCGAGTGACCCAACTCCGCTAACCAAAATCCAAAGACCCACAGGTGATTGACCATTCTTTTTTTAACTTTGTTTATCGTGGTTTCCTTCGAGTATCTCCAGTTCCTATACTGTTGGGGTGACCACACTCTCGGATTTTGTTCAACGGCTCAATGGGCCGAACACTAAATTATTTGTGTCTGATTCAGTGGAGTAAGGGTTCCATATCAGAGATCGTTGAATACAAGCTCTCCACTATGGAGTTTCTCGTATTAGGTGAATCAAAGCTATGCTGGCAAAGACCGCGCAGTTACTAGTTACTCCTTCCTGGACATCGTAAGTACAATGCATTTAATACTATGGGTAGCATCTCTTAAACACACCCTCGTAGCTACCGCTGGCTTCTCGCAAGGAAGTTAGCATTCAAATATATCTTGGTTGTTTACGTTTTTGCGTAAACCAACTTCGCCTTGGCCTGCAGAAGGCGCTTGCTGGAGTTCCGTTTCACGAACTACCTGCTGGATATTAACCAAACAGTAGTCTACGAAACAAACGCGTTCATGGGAACTAACCGTTTTTCTTTTTGAAAGCCGATCATCGTAGAGTTGTTTTGCCGCGTATTTGGAAGAGCGGTCTTTCATCTCAGTCATTACTATTCCTTTTCAGAGGCTCCAAAGATCGGCAGGGATGCCCCACGAGAAATAAATGCAGCTAATGAGGAGCCATTCAAAATTCGAATCCCGTACACTGGAAGCCCACCGGACGATGTTGAAGTTACAAAAGTAAGTGTTGACCTAATTAATTCAGAGACTTTTTTACAAGCCATCACGATTCACTTTCTTAGGCTATTTCTATCGCTCGTCGGACTAAACGTTTGGTTTAGCGCGTTGTGCAGATCGTGTGGACAAGGGTTTTCTCGACTTTGTCCTTTGATGTGCTAGTATCGTTACACTGACAGGCCAATTCAAGCAAACCAACTGACGAGAAGAAAATGGGGTTAATAAAAGTCCTATTATGCGTAGCCTTGAATTTTCCAGTTCAGTTCATAGTTGATATAATTAGGGAATAATCTACTTCGACTTGAGATCCAGGCGCTTTTCGGTAGTTTTTCCGTGTCACCGTTTCCATGATGAGCATCTAAATGCAGGGCACATAGACGATGCACAGTATTCCACCTCTATGATGACGTTTAAAAAACAAGCAAACTTTTCCTTGTTAGAGCTTCAGGTTGTTAGGTAGAGGGACAATTGTTCGGAACAAATCACAATGGGAATATTCGAATTTTTATTGATGCGAGTTATTTCCTACGAACACCCATTGCTGTCACATGGTCAAGTTTAAGTCAACATACTCAACCCATTTTCCTACTCAATCAGTTCCGCATCCGCGGCAACTGCATTTCCATAAACTGATGGAATACATTTTCGTTGTAGGATGGCAAGCCTTTTTCTGTGGACAGTGGTCGATTCCAGCTTACAGTCACACCCGATGAAGTTATTATCACGGATACGAAGGCTGCCAAGAGCGATGAAGGAGACTATAAAATCAAGTTGAAGAATTCAAAGGGTGAAGACACGCTTCCTCTGAAGATTCGAGTGCGCGGGCCGCCGTCTGCTCCACAAGGACCATTAGAAGTGTCGAACATCAAGGCAGACTCTTGCGCATTGAGTTGGGGGCCGCCAACTGTGAGTAACCCGTTTATGAACAGATTAATGTGCCAAGATGGTAAAATCACAGTCCACTTTTCTCTATCACTTCTGTTGCTTTCCCTTATAGCGAGGAATTGCTTTTCGACATAAAGTAACTAGTTTACTATCTGAACTAGTCTGAGACAAGATTCTTTTCGTTTCATTCAGGACAATGGAGGAAGCCCTGTCTCACACTACGTTATTGAGCGGCAAAACCCTGCTACTGGTGACTGGATATCGGTCAGTAAATTTGTCCGTTCTCCAGAATATGACGTACTTGGCTTGGAAGAGGGTCAGAAACATAACTTCCGTGTCCGAGCTGCCAATGAGTTTGGACTCAGTGAACCTTTGGAACTTGACCGACCATTTATTTCAGAGAACCCTAAAAGTGAGTGGTGACATATTTCGACGAAAGCACTCTTTGACCTACATCACCTGATGTTTTCTGATGGCATCCACGGTTCTTATCCGCCGGACAGACTAAATTCGGGACAGACTACCCTTCCTTCAAGTGTCATTCTCAGACATGAAGGATTGTAAAATAATTAATTCGAAATAATTTATCTATGTTCTTCCTCCTCATTCAGTTCCGCCGGAGGCTCCTGGTGTACCAGAAGTTGCCGATGTAGATTCGGATACGGTGACTCTTGAGTGGACCAAGCCTCGGAACGATGGAGGTGGCCGGATAAATGGGTATATGGTGGAAGTTAGACCAGCCAGTGGAGGTGACTGGGAGAAAGCACAAACTGGTCCTGTCAAAGGAACAAGTGCAACCGGTAAGTGTTGAATTGTATCAGGTAAATCCACCAGATGAACAATCACTCAGGGTTTTCTTGGAGCAGTGCTATGTCTGATTGAGGCCGTACACTAGTAGCTATTTTAGCGATTTAGGTTAATAAAAATCGGATCCTACTTGATTCCGTCCTGTTGGGGTCAGTCCGCTGAAGTTGCGCGACAAGCAGTCGCATGTGGAGTTTTAAACAGTATGTTGTTGTTTATTGCTTCATCACTGTGCATTATGGGATCCTGGCTAGGTGAGTAGGCTCTGGTTGTACAACGGTGACTGGTTCTTCAACTATTCGGCACAATAGTCAGTTTGAGATGCCTGGCTTCGATAGACATGTAGTTCATAAAAAAGAATCCAATACAAGTTATCCGCTACAGTCAACAGACAAGTCAGGTTAGACAAAAGAGAATTTTTCAGTAAACGTTTAACCTGAATCAGCAGCAGATTCGAATCATTGCCATGTTGCTGTTATTATCTGCTCTAAAGAGTTTGCGTTGAAAGTCCTTCGGTGAGGCGGATGTTGTCTAGTAAACCTAGGTGGTAACAGCAACGTTTAGTAACATCTACCGTACTGCAACTAAGTATACCGCCTACTCAGGTATGACTAATGTTTTGTCTTTTTTTCACTCCCTACAGTGATCGGTTTGAAGAAAGGCGAGAAATACATGTTCCGTGTTTCAGCCAAGAATGATGCTGGGATCGGCGAACCAAGCAGACCCACTCGACCAGTCGAATGTAAACCGAAACACAGTGAGTACTTTTTGCTTTGTATGTTGTTTGTGGATTGAGACTGCTTGGTATGAGTTTTCATTCAATTGTAAATTAGTCCACTTTACAATGATTTGATCAAGATCCAACACTGATGTTAACTGGTCGTAGTAGGCATTTCTGAACGTTGCAAGGGACGCAGTTCATCATATTGAAAGATGAAGGTGTCTGCTAGAAGAGCATCCAAAATAAGGCCCTGCTGTTCCTCTTAGCTCGTCACTAGATGCGTCAACGCTTCATTGTCTCCCCCAACTGAGAATCCAACTGTGTAGTCACGCTGACTCGTGAAAAATTAAACAAGAACCACACATCCAATAGTAAACTCAGTCACGAATTTTAAGAGGAAATTTGGCGAAGGAAACAGCTTTCTGACTCCTAGAATTTATTTAACCCCATACTTTATCTGGCCTTTACGCTTTGCGCATCGCAGCACCGGCCGATGCTCCGGGGACGGTCAACGTTGATGGAGTGGGCAAAAATCATGTTGATCTGTCCTGGACCCGCCCCACCCGGGATGGTGGAGCTCGAATCCTAGGCTATCAGGTTGAGATGCGAAAGAAAGACTCTCCTGATTGGGTTCCTGTCAATCCGGATGGACAGCCTATCACAAGCAATTACTGCCACGTGGACGGTTTGAACGAAGGTGATGACTGTCAATTTCGGGTGCGCACACTGAATGCAGCCGGACTGGGAGAGCCGAGTACTCCGACGCCCATGGTCCGGGTAGAGGATCGCAAAGGTAATTACTGTGAAATGTACAGTTAAGTACCAACAACATTTTCCCTTATTGACAGTTTAATTTTCTAGCTCTACTCTCCGGCTGTGGAATCATGGTTTGCAGAGAGAATACGATTTTACTGAATTTCGCCTTGCGTGAAACAAGACATCTAGAACCTATACAGACTGCTTTCTCTATGGAACTGCTCTGGGTGTACCTCACCTGTACCTTACTTCCATCTAACAGCCACTGAAATGCCTGACTTTGTGTACAAAATCCGACCGACAACTGCTCCACTCGGTGGAACTGCTGTGTTCGAAACCCAGGTGGATGGACAACCAACGCCCGATGTTCGCTGGTACCGTGATGGTATTGAGCTGGTTCCTGGGCCTCGTGTTCGCATCAGGCCGCCCGGTCCCGATGGGAAAGCAGTTTTGGAGTTGACCGATTTGGACGACCGTGACAACGGCACAATCACTTGTCAGCTTTCCAATCCATCCGGGAAGAACTCTTGTTCTGCTCCACTGGAAGTGCTGTGTGAGTGTGTGGTGTATTTTAACTGTGTATCCGGTTACGATCCCAAATTTCACTATCACATCGGATCCAACCGCTCTAATCGTGGCTTCTGGTAGCCCATCACAACTTCGCACCTGGCTTAGTGACATATTGACCTTCTGTATCTCACCTTAATAATTGCATTACAGCAGCAATCCTGCGGCAAAAACACGACCTAGTTACCATTATTGATGAAAACAAGCTTGTTGAAACTAAGTGGATGACTGACCGGAGATAACCAAGTCAACCGGTAACATGGTTTCAGACCCCTGTGGACACCAGGATTTTACCTCCTATCAAGTTATCATTTAATGGGAATCACGAACCAGAAGGGCCAAAGTACAATCCATGTACATTCTACACGTAGTAATAGAACTGGCAGACCCCCATTAAGCGAACAGATGGTTTCTATCTATATATGCTTTGGCACTACGCTGGTCATTCGAAGTGCGGATGCATTATAATGATGACAGATACCCCGAAAGTCAGAACGCCTTCATCCGGTTTGATAAGCTTGTATGCCGTGTCAAGTAGATTAAGCCTGGTAACCAAACTGCCAAGCTAAGCGGACAGAACAGCAGCCGTCTATACGACCTGAGGTTGTCAAGCTGCGTCCAGAACACAAAGCGGCCAAAAGAGCTGTATATAGCTTCAACAGTGTTGTGAGTTTTCACTAGGGGTAGATGTGACAGGGGCATCAACACAAACACGTTGTATTGTTCGTCACAGCACGATTTTTATAATTTTGGGCGAATGAACAGTGAAGTGGTCGACCTGTTGGTGAAACGGAATTCACTGAGCCTCGTTCTTGAGACATTCGTAAGTATGCACAGATCATAAGCCTAGTTAGCACTTTTCATGCAAATTTGCTCAGCGTTTTTGTCTTGATCTCAAGACAGCATACAGTACACCTTGTGTCATCAATGATCTAGGAAATCAGAGCCTTCACCATTGGTTCCAAGACCAGTGGTCATGGTGCATGCAACCACTAATACGTGATGTATACAACAGAGCCCCATTCGATATTACCACGTCACTATTGAAGCTTCAAGGCAATGATTTCCAACCCATTTGTACACATAGCAATAAATTATTAAAAGTGACAATAGCCATCGAACATTTTAATGAAATGTGCATTGATAGGATGTAACAGAAATAAGTGGTTGCTGTCCTTTTTTGTCGCCGTTTGTCGGCATTGCCGTGCTGTGGGAAGAACCGATGGTGAAAATACGTTAGTGTGCGAAATGCCTGAGTTTTTACCATCAGAGTGTAAACCGCAAGTGATCCTGACAGCTATTTTTCTGAATCGAGCAGAATTAATAGCCGTCAAACAGCGAACAAATTCCTCCGAATCTCCAACACATCAGGTGAAATAGCGGTCCTATTGTTTTGTAGTACGTTCATGAGTCAGGACATAAGTATTCAAGTTCACAATGTTTAAGTGCAACTGATACTTACGTGAGAATATTTTTACATAGGTCTGTACTACTGAGTAACTCGCAATCGGATATCAGTCCAAACACTGATGAAAATCAGAATACGGTTACACGACGATGCGTCGTATCTAGGCAGAGGTACGATGTCATGAAGTACACGGCTGTTTTGCAGGTTTTAACGAGGTTTGGGTTTTTTGGGTTGAGTGCTGGGAACATAATATTTTGCGATCAGTACGCTAATGACGCTTGAATTTGTGGCTGTAAAAGTGAGACTTAGGCAGGAAACACTGCTATCACTGGCAATAATGGTAACAGTCAGAATGACAATAATGTATTACCTAGTTCTATGACTAATGATAGGAATTTGGTACTACTTTCTCGTATAGATGACATTCACCGCTGGAATTCGCTGCAGGTAACTTGCAGTCCTGTAACTGTACTTTACTTTAGAATAGTAGTCCTTCAAGTGAGCGATTGAACCTGTAAGCAACCAAATTTGTTTTATTGTACACATTCTGATTCCGCGTACCGAAACACACGAATAATATATGATCCTGAACCTGCCTACCCTATATTGTGCCCACACTGGAGTGTTCTTCATTAACTCTCGAGCTCCGTTTTTCCCAATCTATTCATCAGCGATTCCGAGACCTCTTTCAAATGTTGATGATAAGGTCGCATCCGAAGGTGATCTCATCAAAATCAAGGTCCCGTATTTGGGTAGAGGAAACATTGAACTCAAGCTTAAACGAGATGGGCGCGAAGTGCCTGAATCAAATCGGGTGAAACTTGTGGACCTTGACGGAATCGCCACTGTCCAACTGAAAGGTAAACACAATCATATGTTTTTGATGGTGTTTTTTCTTAAAGCTATTGTAGGTGACCAGGTTCACCTTGTTCACAATACTTTGAAGATATTTATGCTCTATCCCTGGTAGCAATTGCTGAAGACTAAAGCAATGTCTAGAAAGTCAGGTCCTCTGAACATGATTCATGATTAACTCTCTTGACTCCGCCCTCTTGTTCCTATGTTGTTGTTTAAGCATCGTGTAGTTATCCAGCACCATATATTGCTCCATGAAAATACGAACACCCAGTCCTGTAAGGACGCTTTTGCCGCTGAGCTTCAGCCCACGTAACTCGCGGATTACGTTGTTGTTCACCGTGGTTGGTCATGAAGAGGGAAAAATTACTCAAGTAAACTGTAGGGAGATCTAAATCGAGTTAGCTCACAAACTGTATTCAACCGTGAAAATGTTCGCCAGAATTTTTAGACGCGTTGCCTGTCGTTAATGATAGAATTGCAGATGATTATCACTGTAATGGTTATGGTAATTGTCAGTGTAATCGTATCAGGTAGATTACTGCTGTGCCATAAACCTGTTTTCCTTTGTATGTCCTGCTTGTTCCAATCGATGTACTGTACTGCGCTTTCCCGTGAAACAGTTTTGATAGTATCATCCGTTCGAGCAGTTTCAATCAAAGTTGATGAGTCTTGTCGAGTTTTTGAGAAGTGCACCCACAGACACAAGGTTGTTCCTTTCTTTCCAGATATCACACGAGACATGGGCGGAGACTACAGCTTGGAAATCGGCAATGAGAGTGGGTCCTGCAACGTTCCATTCACTGTTCGTGTGTTGTGTAAGTTTATTTGTTGTGCTGTACCTATGAGTGTGGACTACAAAAAACGCTGTTGACATATCAACCACACTATCCGATATCGGCACTGTGCCAAAATCTTGGTAGATCTAGTGCGTTGTTAGTAGGCTGGTTTTTGACCTGTTCGATGGGCCTGACAATTGGCTTGCGGAGCGTTCGTCTCCGATTGGGGAGACATCGTTAGTACACGCTTGGGTCTGCGCCTACTGCCACTCAAACGCGCAAAGATGATGCATTCTCGATTGGTGACGGACAGTCCAACAGCCACCTGATCAAACGGCCACTATCCAGTGTCGTTTATTACCTTACAAATTAGATTTGTAACAAGGAAACTGAAAATATTTCTACATTTGATTGATCTGGTTTAAAAGTTCTTAAAGGTTGGAAACAGAATTCATCTTGCTCGTTTTGTCAGCTCCCTTATGGCATTAGTTTATTCAAGCTTTGATAATTGTATAAAATTAGCAAAAAAACGTTCGAGTTTCTAGTACCAAGCCGAATGCTACCAACCAATGGTTAGGCCCTCTGGTCTATTATTTTCAGCTTCCATGTAAACCGCAAGGTGTGTTTGCGATTTTTTAGTGATTCTGACCTACTTTGACGCATTAGGTGAGTACACATTGATCTTATTAATAACATATGGAATGTATGTATCCAGAAGACTTATAAAATGAAGGATTTAAGAGGTACTAATTAAGACAGCAATGGCAGTTTCATGTATCCACCCTTCTGCATGCTTCAGGTAGTGCGTGCAGTTCGATGTTAACAAGCGACAGTCCGTGTGAATGAGATTTATTTCATCGATTAAGTCAGGCTCGTTTGAGACTACTTGTATGCTATTTCGTTGCCAACGACTACACAGAACGACAAGTAATATCCTCAGCTGAGCACTTCGGCTCAACTGATTAGACGCAGAGAAACTGTCATCGACCTAGAATAAGTTCCGTAATCTCAATTGTATGATGTATGTCACCACACAGTTTTCGCTCCCAACCTGAAGGACTGGATGATTCTGTTTGTCTCACCTTATGGTTTCAAACTTGGGATCGTACCCATCTGGAAGAGTCTTTATGAATTAAGTGCAAAATCGCGAAATATACACTAACTTGGTTTTAACGGGAAACTCAAGTGAATCCAGCTGAATCTTTCGTTTATGGTATTCTTCAACTAAATGTGCTGCACAAAGGCCATTTAGATATTTATTATTATCTCGAAATGCGTCCAGTTTGGATCCAAGCGTAACATAAACGTGAAGAAATCTCTGGGACTATGTCTACCTGATGAGTCCCCAAAAAGGGCAAACCCGGTCGTGGGACTGTCGAAGAGTTTTCAGCAACCTTATGAGTAGTGACCGTTCTAGTAAATCCGTTACCTTAGTCCGAACGTCCAACCGGACTAAACCTCACAGACTTTGAAGCTTCTTCCCCAAGGTTGCATTCATGTATCTGCGTGGGATTGGATGTTCGGTAGTGTAACTGGTAAAAGGAAACCACAATCAGTTTAACACTGAGCACAAGGGGTTGGGAGCAGCAAACTCAGTGCGATATGGCTATTCAGTGGGCAGCAATGTGTTATCCCCCCACTTTTTCAAGCCATGACGAAAGCCAAACACGTCACAACAAGCATATGACACAGCGCTAACAAGTTATGACTTCCCAATACCTAAACCCGATGCCGAACAATACGGGTGAGGAATTAAAGTGTGTGTTTCTAATAATATTCCAACCATGTGCCACACATTCCGAGGACTCAATAACGGTATGTAAATGAACAAACGCTTGTATAAATCAGTCAAAAGGTTGACTTGGCCTAGAAACACACGAGTAATCCTCCCTCTAAGAAAATGGTATTCAAGGAGACAGCTCACATCACGGCGCGCACCATGAATCCCTCCTTTGGAAATACCCGGTGTTTTATCCTGTGTAATCGTGATCATCCACCGGCGGCTCAAAAGTAGTGCGGCACATTGCTATGAATCCAAAGCACAGATGAAATGTACGTACAGCACTTCCGGGTTCTTCTGAATAGATCAACTAAGCTTTGACGGATAAAGTCTCCAGCTCGAAATTGATAAGTCACAAATCATAGCGTTACTGTCTATTCTAGTTTACGGTTTACTTGTTATTAGCGTCGGTGGTGGAGGAAAAACGTAGAGCAGCATATTCACACGCGACGAATAAGTGACGAATTGAATACAGCTCACGCCATGGATGCTGGTTTTTTTCGAGTGCATAACTCTCTTATGTCATGCTGAGATTTTGTCTTAGCTCTCACTTTTGTTTTTTCTCCATAGCCCCCCCGAGTGAATGTCAAGGTCCTCTGATTGCTTCTGATACAACACCGTTCAGCACAAGACTCAGCTGGAAGCCTCCTAGGTCGGACGGAGGTTCTAAAGTCACGCACTACGTCATCGAGAAGATGGAAGTCGGCCGAGACCGATGGGTTCCGGTGTCGTCTGGGACTCGTGAACCTACCTGCGAGGTCCAGGGCTTGCAAGAAAATGCTCAGTATCTATTCCGGGTCGCAGCGGTGAACGACTGCGGACAAGGAGATTGGATACAGCTGCCAGAACCTTTGGTAGCTCGATATCCATTTGGTAAGATGGACGGATAGTTTAATCAGTTAGGCAGTTATCTAGACAGCCAATTACCCAGTCAATAATTGAAAACGTCTCTGTGATGTAAAGAGCATCTGGTATTAATAAGTCACGCAAGATTTTGCGAGATTCAGTTTCGCAATGAGTTTGGATGGTCACCAGTTTTACGGTAAGGGTGAAATATTGAAACGTGCACTCTTAAAATAGACTGGATAATTGGTGGTTTTATAGACGTAAGTGTGGTTGAGACCGAGCCTGAACAGAGATTTTTATGGAATAAGCATTAACGGTGAAAATTAATCGTTTTGATGCCATCGTTCCTGGCCTCTGTACCAGTTGGCACCGGTGTAATTAAGATTGTTTCGTCCAGAAAAACCCGTTTTTGCCCTTGGGATGGCTTCAGCATTCGTGTTCATGCATTAGAGAAGCACACACAGAGCGTTCTGAATGGCCGGCCTCTGACAAAGGGACAAATGAACCAGACGAACAGCAACACCCCCTAGCGGAATGCAAGCCCCACATCTCACCGCGCCGCAATGCAGATTGGACTTTTTATTCAAAAACTAGATTTCCCAACATGGACAAAAGTTTGGGATCTGGGGTCTCCAATTGTACCGAACAATCATCGTGTTCATCCTCAGACTGGTATTTGTGGAGCCAGCCTATTTCACTCAGTGGAGAAGGCCAGTGTATTCACGTTATCAGTAAACAAACCATGGAACTTCATGTGTGTAATGCAAAGCGCTCGTCAAAGTGTAACATGGCACTGAGGGTATTGCCACTTTCGTTCGATGCTCTGCATTCATATCTTGAATTCTGGATAGTCCGTAGATCAAAACAGGTGATCAGTTCTGCGTTCAGCTTGCACATAAGCCCTAGAGTTTAGCCAGTCAACAGTCGTCATGACGGATATTGGAAGGTCAGGAGGGCTGATTCAGTTTTGCAATGAATCTGTGTTTCGGTCACCTATCACTGTTTTGTCACCTTATCGGTGCCTGCAATATTTTCGTAGTCCAATAGGTCGAAGTTAGGCCCCTGTGATGTCTCTTTGAGATGTCTTGGCTACTCACCTAATGCATATAAGTACTATTCTTCGTTTATGGTGAAACTTGTGTGGGTTACATATTTCTCCCTGCTGTTCAACCGATAACGGACAGTCACTTTGTGGCAGGCTTACTTGAGAGAAAACGTCTACTGCACCTCATACAGAGCTCAGAAGATGGCTCCTTGCATGAAATATATAACTACAATCAGCGAAGCGATGAGCATCCGTTTTGCCATTATTACAAGGCATCTGCACTGTGTGAGTTTGAGCCAGGACATTGGAAAACGGACAGGTTATTCTTACGGTTTCAAACATCGGGCTATTGTAGATGCTGCAGTGAGAAACCCTCTGCTATTATGTGCGGCCGGATACAAGGTAGCCCGTAAGGAAGTCAGAGGAAAATGGACTGGGATGGCCATGAATTTCACGGGCTTTAGCACCTTCCTACAACTTTGTGTTTGTGGTAACAAAGAACTTGTCACTCAATCGTTCAAATCCGATTATACAAGTTGCATATCGACTTCAGCAAAGGCGAAATGGTTATTCATTTCTTCTACTGTGTCCGGGAAAACGTTCATGAACAAAGTGCGCAGATTATCGTGGGACGGTCGGCATTCACTTTCAAGACGTCCATGTTAGGGGAAGAGTCGAGGCCGGTTCGTTCAGGTGGTAATTAATGATATTACCCTTTGGGCTACCTGCGCTAAATCGCCAAGTCATGCTCATCAGTGACTTCAAACCCGTGTTTGACGTAAATGTCTACAGAGAAAAAGAAACCTACTGTACTGCAAGTTAATGAAGGATAAACCAAAGGTGAGGATGAGGATTTCTACCACGTAGACGTAAGAAGAATGGTCATCAGTTTTCGTTTGCAACAAATGGCCCTCACTTCAGCCGGTGCAAATAGTTTCCATTCCTTATCAAGCTTCTTCCGAAGTTTGGGGTGAACATTTCAACTCAACGTGAGGCGAATCGATGCAGGTAACCCTTTTCGATGTTCTGACTGCCCTCTGAAAGTCTTTTTCCGGTTAAAGTTTGCTTAGATGATGTTTTTCAGTGGCACTTTACAGTGTCTCTGACAGTTTACTGTTCTGATTCAGAGCCTTAACCAGATCTTTTAGCCGTCAATCTCTTGTCACCTGTTGTCTGTTCCAAGAAAATTTCCCTAACACTAAGCCGCCTGTTTCTACTGTCACCTACAACCAATGGAACATGAGCCTAGCAGTGTGGCTGTTCTCTATCCTTTTATAACGAACTAACTGTCAATGCTTTTACTGGACTAGCCTGGTGGATTCACCTTGAAGTTATCCCCGCTCTACTTTTGAAATAAATAGACAAGCCAAGCAAACCGGGAGAAGTTACCTGCACTTCAGTTGGGGCAGATTTTGTCAATCTGACCTGGGGAAGACCCGCCTCAGACGGTGGTGGCCGTCTCCGCGGTTACATAGTGGAAAAACGCGATACTGGATCACAGAATTGGTCCCGTGTGACCCCGCACCCGGTGCTCACCACAAGCTACAATGTACCCAATCTTATTGAAGACATCACCTACGAGTTCCGTGTAATTGCAGTGAATGATGCAGGTGAAAGTGAGCCGAGTGTAGTTAACCAGCCGGTGTTAGTTAAGGATCCAAAAGGTGAGTGCAATACGAAGACTGTATTCTATTTTGTTCAGCTTGATCGCCTATACTTTTTAGGGTCTACAAATTGACACGCAATTACTCAAGCCTCCGTGTTTTGTGAAAGGTATCGGTTTTGAAAAGATTACGTTGACCGTTCGTTTAGCGAAGGGATAAAGAGAAATGAGGAAGCCCGAACAAAACAAGCTAAATCCTCCAAAACCACCTACTGACTTTCTGGACCGACTGACTAGTAAGGTTAGAAGGAATGCCCACTGGACAGAACGAATAGCTCCGCAGTTCTAGCGTGCTCCTAACTGTTCTACTGCTATCGAGGTCAGCAACAATCGGACTTGTGTGAAGATACTCTACTGACAAACCAATGAGCTCGTGTTAGATTCGTGTCCCACAGAGGAAAGAAAAATGACGTAGTTTGAAACTGCATGTGGTACGACTTAGGGAGCAGGTTGCTGTTTTGTCTGAAATCAGAGTTTCCAAACTGAAGACTTGAGAGTAGCGAAAACTTACAACCACACACCTCAGTGTTAGCTCATTCATGCATATTGACTGAAAGGGTGGCATAAATCAGACAAGCTCTTTGTAGTTGTTTGTCACCGGTCGTAGATTCAGTCAGCTTGGGGTGGGCAATAAGAAACCAGTCGGTTTGGTTAGGAAAAATTACAGAGGTCTCGTCTAGCTCCTGGTATGGCGGTTGACTGAATGGCTGGGTTGAGCCTGATACTATCCCTTTACACTATCCTTCGCTTGCAGTGCCTCTATTGGTTCGGTCCCACAGCGGGTACATTCAGAGGCATGCTTAGCAGTCAAGACACCGCTTGGCTGGCTGCCTAAGCAGAATCTGCTTTAAACCTCAGTTGGCGGAAAGTGCAGTGTTCAGCTGATGCCTGTAACGTACCAATCAGCTGTATGTTTGTGACCATCGCGACCTTGTAAATTTTCTTCTTTTGATAAAAAGTGGATTTAAGGTGTGTTTGTGAGGGAGCAAGTTCAGGTGCCATAGCATCGATTGCCTTTGTAGGGCTTCGGCAGACTGTCTCACCTTGTGAACAGTCCATTCACTTTCCAGCCGTGGTACCCCGCTCGAGGGTTATTCAAATGTCCAATATCCGGCTCATTACACACTAATTGGATGCGAGCGCCAGATTCAAACTACATCCGAATGAACCTCCTTTGTTACATTTCGCAACAGAATATGCAGCTTAAGGTAGTCTCAAAGTTTTGTTTACGCGATTTTCAAGATGAATGTATTTTCTCTTTTAAACTTACGATCGGTATGAGGTGATATTCCGAACGAAATATGGAACCAGAGGTTGTTCCGTGGAGCATTATGGACAATTAGGATAAATTACCAACAACTTGTTTGTCTCTATAGTTATAAGTTGTCGAAAAGGCAATCCGAAGCAGTAAGCCAGTAGCAGGTAATCAATAGACTGTCCCGAAGGACGGTGCTTATGGGGCAAGCTAAAGTATCGGATCTTCCTGCGAACTTAAATGAAATGGTTGGTTGTGTGTTGTGTTAGGCTGAGCATTTCTCAAAATGTGGCTCAACCGCAGTCACACATACAGCTTTTTCCGTTCTGGTCATCCGTGTTAGCGTTCAAATGGACAAAGACCTTACTTTCCCTATCTTGGATCCTGGAAGATACACTGCATTCTGACGCTGGGGACATCACTTCCAAGTCCAGCACTGAAATAAAATGACTTTGACATTTATTCAAATTTAATCCCCGTTTCTGGCGCCAATAGGATGTGGCTCTTACGTGACTCTCACAGCGCGGTCTTCGTATACAATGTGATGCATATTTCGTAATGCGTCATCCATCTCTTTTCAGCTGTTTCCCGTCCTAACCTGGTTGGTAGTTTACGACCTCAGACAGTCCATGAGGGACGTGATGTGGAGTTTGAGATCGAAGTTGATTGTCCCTCTGCCTATGATGTGATATGGTCCAAAGGCCCTCGAGACCTGGTTCCGTCACATCGCATTGAAATGACCAAAGAGGGTCGAAAACATGTGCTCCGGATTTGTGATTGTGGCCTCGAAGATGCAGAGGAGTACAGCGTAAAGGTAATCAATCGAGCAGGATCCAAAGTCAGCCGAGCTCCTCTGGCCGTCAAATGTGAGTCTGACATTTATTTAGTTGAACACTGGGGGACTAGTCTTTTTTTGAGATGAAGAGGGCTTTGAATCTTGGGAAGCGACCCAATGCGCAATGAAACAGCCGTTCGTCGGAAAGCGCCTGTGACACACCCAACTTTTGTATGAAAATTCAGAATGACATTATTCTTCAATGTTTGAGAAATGTTGTGTTTAGATTACCTCTAATGTGATCGTGCTGCACATGCTGTATAGTTTACTGATGATCTGGTTTCCATGTGGCAACCTATGCGAACACGGCCTGTTACATTGTCGTACTTGTTTTTGACCGCTAAAGCTCAATTCTTTAGACTGTTATCAGAATCAATTTATCTTCTGCCAATCGTTTAATTGAGTGCCTGTAATTTTTAGGACTAGGTTAGCTATCATTTCACCGAATAAGCAAGCGAAACGCAATAAAATTCCGGAACTTGGATCGATGAAACTAGTATGCCGTCCAGTACTTGCTGCTCCAGAACTTTTAAAAACCCCGAATCTGGAGGAAAGAGACAAATCGCAGTGGAATGTACTGGCCTATAGAAGGAACGATATTATATCGACATCAAGGTGGCCCTTATCGAAAGTCATCAGCTGAGTGGACAAACAAGATATCGGAGTAGTAGTCGGCGTAGTTTTTTATGTGTATGGCTTGGTCGCGTCCATTGATTACCCTATGTTCCCAGCCCTATGATACTGTGGAACCTGGTGAGACATGAGACGCAGTCAACCAGAATAACAATTGATAGACATCCCACACTCTTCCTGGTTCAGCATAAGTACTTATGATGGGTGGTGAAAATTTTGAGAATACTGAGAATACCCTGTCAGATTCGAAGACGTAAAACCGAAATGGAATTACTCTCTGGAGAGAGATATATGTTAATTGGCAATTGTTTCCAGGTACGCTCAGGTTATCGATATCGTGCTGTAGATTTCCACCTTCGATCTACAGCTGAAGGGATCAGTTTCCTTTATTTTCCAAACCTTTCCAATGCTTTCGTTTATTTTCCTATCCATCCATTTGGTTGCTGAACCATATTTTTAACACGATTTATTGGTTTGTTGGCCATGAACAGTGTTCACAGTCAGCTATCATCCTTTAGGCTGAGGCTTCTGAGTGGTCGTACCTGACAAACCACCATAGACTGGTTGCTGGGTTAGGGTTTCGACTTTATGTCATCCGTTAGGTCTGTCTGGGATTTTGAAAGACAATGGACTTTTTGTGCGATCGATTGCAACTGTTTTTAACCATACAATTTGTTTTCTGTTTCAGCAAAGCCACGCATCAATCTTCCAAGTCGTTGGCAGGAGCCAACCGAATGGGACAAAGGTGATACTATCCAGATCAAAGTACCATTCACTGGGTTTCCCAGGCCTACAGCAAAGTGGACCCTTAATGGCAAGGAGTTGAGAGATGGAAAGCAAGTACAAATGGTGATGAAAGACCGATACGCCATTATCACGCTCGAAAACGTTGGTGAGGAGTTTGCTGGCAAGTTGAATGTACAGCTGGAAAATGACATGGGTTCGGACTCAGCAACCATTGAACTTCGAGTCAATGACCGTCCTCCTCCACCAATCAATCTCAGGGTGGAAGGAGTATCTGACGGTTCCGCGCTCCTGTCTTGGTCAATGCCCGCCAACACTGGATATATCTCGCAGTACATAATTGAACGTTGTGAACTTCCGGGTGATAATTGGATCAGAGCGGGAACCAATCGGTACGTATATCCTACATTCCAAAACCCGGGTTTTTTAAACAGTTAATATTAAACAGTGAATTTTACCCGATGTATTTCTTTTCACATGTATCAGCGTCAGCTTTTGGTGATTAGATGATTTCTGCGTGCATGTAAGAATGCAGATAGAACCTTTATTCCGCATACTGCTCTGGATGACCAACCAGTAGGAAGTTTCCACTCTGCTGCGCTGGCATCGACGAATACGGTGGAAGGACATGAAGCCACTGGTTGCTGACTAAATTAACCTTGCTTTTCTCCTCAAGGTTCTCAACATATAATTGCGAAGGATTGCGAAACGGGAAGGAATATCAGTTCCGTGTGATCGCTGAAAACCTACATGGCCGCAGTGACCCTTGTCAACCAACCGAAGCCCGTCTCATTCAGCCAGAGAAACCAAAACGTGGCGACAGGGGAGATCGTGGTGGGGGTCGTGGTGATTACGATGGACCACCCATAGATAACTATGACCGATTCTGTGAGTCCGTTACGATTGATTGTTTGCTACCATTGACTGCTGATTGCCTTCACGAACACGCGTTCACCGAATAACAATGCATACTTGTATATTCGTAATGCACTACTCACAAACGAGAGATTCAGCTGGGTTCCAGGTGAGTCTCTCGCAAAACCAACTTTGTTTGCAAATGAGTGTATTTCGCTAACAATGCATACTCTTGAATTTTGCCCCCAGATCGTAACATTTGGGACCGAACAGTGCCGTTGCCAACACAAGTTCATAAGGGAGAAAGCGTTTATGACTACTATGATATCTTGGAAGAATTGGGGAGGTCAGTTTGCATTCTGTGTGTGGCTGATGTGCATACGTTTCTTATGCTTCTGTAAGAAGTTCTCCAACATTCATTAATTCTGTTCTCTCTTTTAGCGGTGCTTTCGGAGTGGTTCATCGGTGTCGTGAAAAGTCAACGGGCAACTTTTATGCCTGCAAGTTTGTCGAGGTCAACACACCTCAAGACCGACAGGTTGTTCACAATGAGATCGATGTGATGAAAGAATTGCATCATCCAAAGCTGATTCGGTTACATGAAGCGTTTGAAGACAAAAATGAAATGGCACTTGTAATGGAACTGTAAGTTACTCGCCTACTTACGCATATATGACAGTATGTGACGGGACTCGATGCCCTGAGAGTCAATGAGTCTTTTTGTATGAAGCCCGGAATTAAAAGGATTACATTCCACTTTAATTCGCGGTTAAAGATGAAAATGGTGAATGATGGATACCGCACTACAAGGTGCAGAAAACTTGCTTGATATTTGGATCCTTGGATCCCTTTAGTCCATTGTGTTAAAGCAGTAATAGGTCGTAGTCTGATAGATGACAACACAACATTGGACTTGAGGGCCTGGAAAGATGGCGGTCAGTTCCATTATAGGTTTCCTGACTAAAACAGCTGTTTTTGTGAACACAGTTTTGGTGTTGTGTTCGTAACAACGTCTCTTCACAAAAAACAGTGACTTCGGGCTTTGATTGAAGATCTGTTATATGTTAAACAAGAAGTGTTAGACAATTGCCGACCTTCGGCTGGGCGTAGTTGTTTGTGGTAATAAACTGTAATGTTGGGAGACCTGACGCAATTTGCATAGAAAACTCCCACAGCTTCCCTGAGAAGGATATCGATCAGCTCTACCAATGTAGATGTCACTGCAAGTGAACTGGTAAGTGGCGCCCGACGTAGGATGTGATCTGGTCCCTAGTGTGAAACATAAAACTTTGCGTTGTGAAAATCAGGCTTAATTAGGCTGCAGGGTATGTGTGGATTAGTGCAAAATTAAGCTTCTAATCACTGACATTCAGTTGTTCTGGACTATAGTTGTAGATCTGGCTGGAGGAAATGTTGTGGAGTACGACTAATTTGTCTTTTTTGGGCAACTCATCTGTTGTGTAACTTCGAAGAGAGCCTAATAAACTGAAGACATTTTCCACTCTATGTGGTATCACGATGAACTGTGTGCTGCAAACTCTCATTCGGACGTCGAGTAATTAGTAGGTTTAAGAATCTAAAACTTCAATTACACTACATCCCGTAGGATACCCTAATTGTCCATCTAAGCGAGGACATATTTACCCTTCGAACGATGTATTTGGTTTGGTCGATACCCTGGTTTGACTAACACAGGGGGAGTATCGTGTTTTGGGCCATTTTCAGCTTTTTTGATTTTGTCAACTCCCGCTTTGGATAAGATGTGAGCATGTTCAACCAAGACAGTTTTTCCTGGAGTGCCTAGTCTCTGTCACCCTGGTTTAGTTTCAATCAGTCCAGTGGTTTGGTTCCAATGGCATATCGATCATGATCACCCTCTCTTCTGAGTCACACCACGTGTAATTCCAAACTACTTCATTACTTTCGACCATATCTCGAACGGAAGGGGCACAGCAACAACTCGATGAATGCTTCAACTTTTTATGATCGCTGACGAACCCGCTAACTTTTGCTGCAACGACTCGCTCGCAGTATGGTAAACACACAGGACTGCTTATCCAAATCACTACACAGAGCAATGGGCCCATGGGAATTTGAAGATAACCTTCACCAAAGACGTTGATAGGGCGAGAAAGTAATGCTGATTTGGCGTCATACCGTAGATATTTTGAAAACGGCAAGATCTGACGGTGATGTGAGGAGATTTGTTAATTTTCAATTGAGATTGCGTCCTTTCAGTGAAGCCAGTTTATGTTAAAAAGTCGAGAAGTACTGTACAGCTGTTTCATCCTTATTGGGAATCATAAGCAGTCCACATCTCGCGAAACTCAGAGTTTCGACGGTTTTCATTCCAAACCAGCTGAGTCTGCCCTACAGCTTGAAGCAGGTTGGTACTATCCTGGTAGTGAATAAGTTTGGAGGCTGTTTTTATAAGTCATATAAGCCGAATGGTAGTGGTTTATCGTGAAGCTCATAACGGAAGGGCCCATATTTTCGAACAACTCGTGTGTTTGTATCCTGTCCTCACAAGATCCGGACACAGTCACACCGTAGGATGCACCTACAACAATTAGGTACATTGAAAAGCTAAAACTTCTCTGACCAGAGCAGAAATCGACAACAGATGTCGAGGCTGTATTCAAAACCATTACGGCATATTGTGAAGATGCTAAATGACCCGTGCCTTCAACGCTCGATGAGCTACTGATACCACTGGAACCATATTGCTGCCTGATATTGTCATCCCAAATAAGTCCCATCCATACAGTGCTCGTTTTGGGATGCATTTTCACGACGTCGCTGAATAGGTATGCAACACTGTGTCCTACTTGGACAACGACAGTGGGGACTTTGAGCCCGAGCGGTTCTCCGGATTTCACTGTTTGTAACGTTCGTAAGAGTTTCACATGGTTGAGTTGCATCATTGTGAGTTCAGGTATTACCAAATCAAAAAGCACCTCACGTTAGGCAGATAGCCACCGTAACTTAGTTCTGTCCGATGAAATAGCAAAACAATCCGCTTGCTTTAGTGTTTTTCAGAATAGACCAATTATTTCTCTTATTTTTGCAATCTGAACAATTAAGCTCAGGTTCAAGTACAAATAGCCATTTGAACGGGGAAACCGATCTTTGTTGTGGGGATTCGCTGGTTTGAGCCCATTTCCGACAAAATAAGTGGATTTGTAAAGCGGTCAGTGACAATTCTCAAGCGAGCTAATGCTACTTGTAATGCATTTTCCCCTATTAATTAATGGTTAATTGATCCGGAAGCAGGTAGCTTGGTGGGAATTGGGTGACATGTGTCTCGGTAATCTTAACGTTAAACAGCGATGTCAGTGCTAACCTAGACTACTTTCTATCAGTTGATTAGCAGTTTTATTATACAACAGCCCTTATTCCTCGAATCCTAGTTCACAATGAAGGACCTGTAGTGGTTCGCTTGTGGACCAAAAGCAAGACGTGATATATCAGTTCTATCGTAATCGTTGGTTTTGAACACCATTGTAGCGAACACACGTTGAAAATCTGCAATATGCTTCAGCTCAACTCTCACTGCATTAGCCTCAGTGGAGTAGTGGATGCCCGTTCCACCCTTTGTTGAGGACTTCCACAATAACAGGCGTTTGTGAGACGTGTTGTGGCTAGGACTTTCACCACACTTGGTAGGGCAACTGAACGTACCAATCGCCTTGGGACACGACATACTCGGTTCTGGACTGAAACCACAATGGTCTGTAAGGTTAACAACAAGTTGAATCAAATCCAGCGTGCAGCTACGAGAAAGATACACGAGCTTGTGTCTGCAGACGGTTAGAGGATGGGTTGATCGTATATAACGGTTTCGTCTTTGATGCCCTATATTTACTTGCTCTCATGTATCTGTTCAGCTTATCCGGTGGTGAACTGTTTGACCGAATCGCTGATGATCGCAACCAAATGAGTGAAGCCGAAGTTGCAAACTATATACGACAAGTCTGTGAAGGAATCCAACACATGCATGATAACAACATCATCCATTTGGATGTCAAGGTGGGTAAATCACTTGTTATGGGTGACAGTTTGTTAAAACGTCCCTTGACAGCTTTGAGTTACGGTATCCTTATAGACGTTCTCAGGATACGCCTATCGACCCGATTACCCCTCCTTTGAGACATGCTGAGGCTTATACTCGTGATTTTAGACGAAACCATTTTACTGGGTTGAAATCGTCCATATGTGTCGCTGCATAGTGTGATGAAGTGTGTGACGAAGCCCATAAATCCTCTGACACCCTAGTAACAGTGGATTTGGCCACTTTAATCAACACAGTCATCCCAAGGAGATTTTAGGCCTCTCATGGGACCGTCTGCCATCAGGGCGATTGCACACTGGAACGTTGCTGCCTTAGAACGCCATCATGAACCGTGCGAGAAAGTGTTCCCTTTTCGGAATGTCTTTTGGGGTTTAGTGTACTGTAGTCGTGCGACTTTGATGCATTGTGAATCAAAACTACCAAATGAACATCCTGTTGTAAGAAAGATTTAGCGTCATTCTGGAGTGATCCTGTAACACCTATTTTAAGTTTATATAGTGTAGGTTCGCTAACTTTCATTAGTAGGTCATCATGCCTCAAGGTGAAGTTAATAAATGCCGAAAGATCACTATTCCAGCTCGGTTCCGCTGGATGAAAGCAGTGATGTAGCATGATCTAGAGGTAGGTGGATGCTTCCACTCCCAGGAATTATCAAAGCCATGAAAACCAATCAGGGTGGAACGCAAGCTAATCATATGCGCGAGCGTCAGTTTCAAACAAATTACTAGAAGAAGGTGATGAAACGTTCCGATCGATCCTCAGTGGGCTTCTTTATCACGAACAGAGGTCAAACCAAGGACGACCCCAGTCCTCTTGTTTCTGATACCATCCATGTATTCTCCCCCTGTTCGCAGTTTTCTCTGGTGCTAACATTTTTTACTGAACCTTTGTGTTCCCGACCATGATGAGACCACTGATCGTAGTATTTCAACGATTTCAACCTCACCTCTTTCCACAGCCGGAAGATATCATTTGCGAAACGAGCAAATCGACAAACATCAAACTGGTTGACTTTGGGTTATCCAAAAAGCTCAACCCCAACGAACCGGTTCGTGTGACGACTGCAACTCCAGAGTTTGCCGCTCCGGAAATTGCTCGCTATGAACCAGTTGGATTTTATACGGACATGTGGGCCATCGGCGTACTAACATACGTACTGTAAGTATAGTATAAGTTTGATTAACCCACCATGGACTGCATTACATTGTTAGTCGGTGCCCCTGCCAACATCCGAAACGATTGCGCAATTCGTGGGCATTTCACTCCTTTTAACATGTGACATGCCACCCGGTAATACTACGTGACATGCGAATGTCACGTTATAATCCTTTGCAATAAATAAATGACCGAATTAACCAATCAACCAACCAATCCATCGGCCAATCAGTCAGTCGCTTCATACACATTCATTAACCATTTACTCAGACTGAACCAGCAGTCGGTAAATCAAACAGTAAATATGATGTTTCAGAATGCCTTAGGCCAATTGCTGTAGACCCTTCGGGCTATCACACAGGTCTTGGTAAACTACTTCGTCAAGTTGGAGTATTTTCATTCAGCCTTTTAGGCACATCCCTTGAATTGATTGAAACAACACGGGTTTCATCGAGTAACCCGACATCTAGGGTGTAAAAGTAAGGTTCAGCTTCTGCAAAACGCAGGGTTCCACTGCACGATCTGCTGAAACTTGTGCGACTGCTCCGCTTGAATATTTTACACGATTCCGGATATGTCGCGATAGCGAGACGAAATTCTTTAGAACTCCCTATGGATGCATGCACATGGACGTAAAACCCAGGCTCTACCAAGTTAGCTTTCAAGTAGGCTGTTCACCATCACACTTATGCATTTGAACCGTACACAAGTTTTACAGATTCCGCAGCTACTCACAAGTAGTCCCCCGCAGAATAGATGTTAACAAGTGGATAGGAGTCGTTTTCCTAAATGTTTGATAACAATCGGTAGATGGGAGGTTCGCAGATAAGACTGGACCGGTAGAATAACTGCTTCGCTATTATAGGTTCAACAAAACTGCGTTGATTATTGACTGATAAACAAATAGTGGACATGCATGTAGTTACGGGTAGGGAACAAAAACGGTTACTTGGTCCGATGCCTTACCCACCCACGGTACGTGAGTCATGAATGTTGTGCCTAAAGTTTGCAACGCGAAAAGTGAAATCCTAGGTAAGTTGCGCTGAGTTGGCATTCTAGATGAGAGAGAAACAAATGGAAAATTTTTTCCGCGTTGGGGTGTGACTGTCTTTTGAAATTGTTGAACTGATATAAACCATACCCTCTGTCAGCCGAATTGTCTGGCACAAAATTCCCTGAAACAATGCGTGAAAGTGTGTTTGAAAGTCAGTCCCCATTTGGCAAATGGAATCGACAGTCTTATGTTCACATCCCATATTGGAGTCGGAACACAACTGACCCACGAGCAATGGCTCGGCAACCTTGTTTCTGTTACTCGTTACGTATTGTAGTAGTACGTATTGTAGTCCTCATTCAGTCAGTCAATGAGCCAAGGAATCAAGCATTTG
Organism: Opisthorchis felineus; assembly: GCA_004794785.1. Taxonomy (NCBI): domain Eukaryota; kingdom Metazoa; phylum Platyhelminthes; class Trematoda; order Opisthorchiida; family Opisthorchiidae; genus Opisthorchis; species Opisthorchis felineus. The sequence continues at coordinate 371,732 of SJOL01006964.1, read as the reverse complement.
GCAGCCTCAATGATTTGTTCTGGCCTACTAGTCTCACACTGTCTTATTAACATCCAAAACCTAGAGAATTCATAATGTCGGAGTGGAGTGACTCAAGTCTTCTTGAATCCCACACCGTTCCGGCAAGGAGGCAGCCTTCTCTTACGGACCCTGTCATGTGCTCTGTGTGCTGAAAGTTTACTCGCTCGGTTGTGTTTACCCTGTAATATTAGTTGAGGATGCATTCCCTACATACTATATATATATATATATATATATATAATAGGTTATATACATGTTTGGCCTGGGGGTAGAGCAATCTTGTTTTTGAGTAGATTAATAAACTTAGGAGTAAAATCAATTGAAAACATTGGCCTATATTGAACAATTGGATTACATGGTTGAAGTACAAAAACACTTTGTTCTTTTCAGAAGCACCGCGCCTTATTTATATCTGTTTTATTTATGTACTACATCTAACTCTTTGACTTTTCCCTGATTATTTTTATCACGTTCAATCTGCCAGTGATGGTTTAGTCACAAAGCCTTTGTTTAGCCGCCTGCTGACAACAGCGCATCCCCTGACTCGTTTTTCACGCATACGAATTTTTCGAGCTTTTATTGTAACTATTTTGATACCACTCATGGATAGTTCTTATTTGTTTGTCTGTTTAATTTCCGTATCCACAGACTAAGCGGCTTGTCTCCGTTTTCGGGATCCAGTACCGAAGAGACGCTTGAACGTGTGGTACAAGGTCGGTATACGTTTGACCATGAGAACTTCCGTGGAATCTCAGACGGTGCGAAAGATTTTATTAGTAAGCTTCTGCAAAAACAACCGAGGTATGTCTTTGGTTGAACAAACGACGGGATCCATTTGTCTAACATAATAAATTGCGCTTTAGACTCATACTTGTAGGCTTTGATGCCAGGTTTGGGTTTATCACTAAGTGGGATTCCTCGGGTGCTTAGCACTCCAGGTTTCATTGGCAAGAACAAACTGGCTTTTCCCTTTCCATCTTTTTGGGAGAGGGTGCGCAAATGCATAATGTAGTGTCACTCGTTCTAAGCACGTTCCTCCTATTTCTCAGTCAACGGATGACGGTGTACGAGGCTTTGGAACACCCATGGTTGAACAGCGTCCTCAGTGATGATCAACGCAAGCGGATTCCTCCATCCCGGTACAAGCAATGTCAGCAGAGCATGCACGACCGAATGGTGAGTCATATCGGTGCACGGTTTTGTGATATGGGCAAGTGCAAGTTTATTTGTACATTCTGACCGCCGACAAACGAGCAAATGTATCTCTAATGTATCCTTTTATTTTGTGGAAAGAGGAGGGTGAGTATTCGCGAAAATGGTCAGATCATGTCAAGGATTTTCACGTTTCTGGTATCGTAGCTGCGGTCCCCTCATGTTTCAATTAGTTGAACAAAGTTGATAAATTACGTTGACTGGAGAACTGGCATTTCGAACAATGCCACTGAAGTAACTGGGATTTGGACTCGATCCCGGGTCGGCAGCCTCAACCAGCAGTTTGGACCGCATCGTTTCGCACGACTTGAATTTGCTTTGTTTGATTATTCTGTTTCACTCTACGTACACCATCTCACCTGTTCACCAGAAAAATGTGGACAACCTATTCGCCATTGATATACAAATGTAAATAGCTTACATTTTTATGTGGATCTGTGGTTGGTTACTTCCTTCGATCACTGCGCTAACTCCTTCAGAGACCCTGAAACATACCAAAGCGTGTCCGTCACAGTGTTTAGTCAATCGTCGTAACCCAGGTTACGGTACGTTTTATGGTCATGCCACCTTGCCATCTTAGGTCGTACCGTAGTTGGGTACCGAAACAAAATGTTGCGACTGGCATTATTGAACACGATAGCCGTGGAAATCTCACCATACAGGTGTACGACTGCTTGCTGAAAGTGGTCGGCAGTCATCGCAGGCAGTACACAGATATCTGTCATTGATAGTGGGTTTGCGAAACAGTGGTACCGAAGGAAAATTAGGAAACACGCAACCTTGAAAGGACAGCACAAAGACGCCGAAGCTCCAGCGACTCAAGTAAACCACAAAGCCACAGGAGTAACCAGATATCCGACCTAGATATCGGGTCTTGCTTGGAGCATCAATTAATACAGTTTTCACGCTTTACAAAGCCTTAGAACATATCTGTTATGTACCTGGCTACAAAATGACCTACAATGGAGAAATGCAGTGAAGCAGCGCGACGAGATGGCGCACCGCAACCTGGGTTGGGCGGATCGATCTTCGTTTGGTATTTTTCCGTGACGGTAAGTTAAAGTTGTGTGCTTTCTGGCGTGACGAGTTCGCAGAAGGTCTTCTGTGAGGTAGTCAGATAACTTAGCCGACCAGATATTCCCGTTCAGTTTTCCGTAGGAAGATGCAACCAATTTTCGTGTGAATGGTCAGGTGAATAGCCAAACGTGCAGCATTGGCGGTTTCGTCTGTCTATGAACGCACGTTGTAAAACTGCATAAAGAAATTCCTGTTGGTAAGAATTGCCCAACCGTCTTCTTGGGGACTTACGGTCATCACCATCATCGTGGTCAACATCATCATGGTCATCATTACTTGTACTGCTCATAATTCAATCCACCAAAAGTTAACCGACAATACTCATACAAAAGGTTTCGTCAAGTATCGGTGTTGCCTTTTCCAGGTCTGAGATACTCCGTGTTTTGTAGCTCTGATTGTGTCTAGCCAGCAAGTACTACGTCGCAGCAGCGTTATCGATGTGTGAAAAGTAATTTTGGCCGTTGTTCATATGAAAACTTGGCAAACAGCATTTTAGTAAAACGAGAAAAGCGGTTTTATTCACCCAAACCCCTTGGTGATGTTTTCCCACTTTTAGGGAGAAATCTGGCAACGAAATCCAGCAATAGGACATCTTGCCAATTATTCGTCTTTACGACAGAACAAACGGGACATGTACAAAATACATGAGACAAAGTTCGGTGAGTCTGATGGACAGTTTTTCGCGTGTTCCTGGTTTACACTCAATAAATAAGTAGTGGCCACTCCCAAACAAGCATCCCCAACAAAGCAATATTCGACCAATTATTTCGTGACCATCTAAATCACAATGTTAACATCATATCTGCTAGATGAATTAAATGTCTACAAGTCATATCCAAACAATCTGTCGGAAAAATATATGGATTGTCTTATAGCTTTGACATGGCTGGTGTTCTTTTTAATGGGCTTGGTAAATTGGTTGTGATGACCTTCACAACGGCGCAACGCTAATCTAGTGCGTCACCTCGACTGGTGACGAAAAGTATGGAACCGAATTGCCTGGCTCAGCGAACAGAACACCAGCCATCTATATAGCCTGGGGCCACTAACGTTTCCTCTCAATAACAGTCTCGATATTTCGGCGTCCGTTGGGATGCAGTGATTGATCGTGAGGCAAGGTAAACTGACTTGGACAGCAGAAATAAGGTATTGAGAGAAACTATCAGAGAGACGTTTGTCGGCCTTGAATCACATTTTCAGTCAGTCTGACTGCGGGAGGTAACTGTGGATGGTAGATCACTCTATACTGACCTGAAACGGAGAGATGAACGCAGAAAACGGGCAGAGTTAAACTCTGCATTACATAGTGGTTCTGGGTAGACCTTTCTTAGACACAGTTTGCGTTTGACTGATTGTCGCTTCCCGTTCCTTGTCCGTTTACAAACCCTGTATCTTTACCTTAGGAAAGACCGACACTGATGCTGACAGGAGTTATAGCAAATTTGACAAAGATATACGTCAAGCAACTAGATGTATTGTTGTGCTAATGAATCACAAATGCACAGCTGAGTGGTGGTATGGCTGACAGGCGCATTAAGAATCGGCAAAAGGAAGGGAATAGGCTCTTAAGGTCCTCTATTTAGATGGAACTAAGCCTTACAGACACTTCATGAGAGAGCAGTCCATTTGTATGCATTCAGATAAACGTGCATGTTAACATGCTTCCTGGCAGAATGTGCTGGGCTTTGGCGTTCATCTAGCGTGTACTGTTTGTGACTCTGCCAGGAATGAAATGGATCACGAAGTCTTAAAAAACAACGAGATTTCACTCTGGATTTCATCCTGCAACTGAGGTCATTCTACGCTGAAGTGCCGAGAAACACTGTAAAGCTGTTCTATCTTTGTTGGGAATGATCAGCAGTGGACATTTATCGGACCCTGGAGATTACAGCCTAGAATCTTCGGTTTAATAGCTGACCATTGTATAATTCGGCTAGGAGTGGTTGATCAGTAGGACACAGTGTTGCCAGGTCCTTTTCGACTGCACTGGAGGGGATTGATACGCAGGTTTTGATAATCCTGAAAGCCTGTCGATTCAATTCTAGTGGCCGGCAATTCGGTGAAAATGTTGGTGTGGGGCATCGCCAGAAACCTTGGGAGGATCAGGTCTCTTTGGGGGTGTTCCAGGGTATTGCATGGTGAGAAATCCATAGTGGCTCCACCTATCCTGAGTGGGCACGCGAACTCGGTCCTTTTCGGGTGCTTGGTAGAAAACGCAAAACAGTATTCCGCAGTTATTAACCTTTTCCTCTTTACCTTTACCTATTCGGTTGTCACTCTTTCTGAAGTTGAGCTGATCAGGAGTTCCATCATAGGTTGTTCTGCGATGTTATTGGCCACGATGAGAAGTGAAACGAACGTGACAAACCTGATTTTACGATTTTACCATTTAGACCGAAAGGAAGCGGGACCACGTTTCGTTAAGTGGCCGCAGAACCAATTGGTGGTTGAGGGACAAAATGCTCAGTTTGACTGCCGTGTTTTGGCCCTTTCTGAACCTACAGTCACCTGGTGAGTCCACATTAGATTTCGCCCAAAAAACATTATACAGTCGCCCTTACTCTCTACACAGTTGAGTTCTAAAACGGCAACACCTAAGGGGGAATCTGCCCTCTAAGATATGGGTGACTAGTACGCATCTCTTTCCGTTTCATCCACGCTCGAGAAAAAAAGGTGCAGACCATCATAAAGGACACATGCATTCTTGCTGTTTAGTTCGACTCAGTGACAAAGCGGAAACAGTAGCGTGAATGTACCATGTGTCGCCTACTTGGTTTCATCATTTGATGGCCTTATTAACAAGTATTATGTTTAGCACGACTGCTTTCTTTCCGGGGACGTCTGCCAGCTTTTCCAAACCTAACTTTGTGATTGGCGACTTACTCCAGGATACACGTGAGGCGCACAGTTTTCGTATGCATTGCGGTTGATGGCTATGAAAAATAGAGTAGAGAAACGCGTGATAACACAGTAACTATTGGACAAATAACGGCTACAAATCGACACTTTCTCGTAAGCTGAACTGCTCTTTCTTTCATTTGGGTCTCCCTGAGTACGAGAAGCGTGGCTGTTTCTAACTGGCACAGGAAGCAGGACTTGATAATCAGTATGCAGGAAGATCAAAATACGATTACAGATGCGCCGGTGTGAACAAAACACTAACATCCGTCAAAGTATACAATTCCATGGTGGCCTGGCAAAAGATGTTGGAAACGTCTGCATTTGGTGCAGTAGACACTCCATCTTAGACCCTTTTCCAAAGAAGATGAGACACTTTAGCATCTCTCTTCCCTGAGACTATTTCCTTATGAGATGGGTGTTATATTAGCCTATTTATGGTTTTTCTCACTGACAGCTGAAAAAAGAGCCCTGACCACTTTCGTGGGAATGCGAGGGTACTTGTTAGGGGACACTATCAACGTAAAGAAGGTCTTAAAGATTTTGCTACATCTAAATATCTGTACTTTTGCACAATCTAGGGTCTTGCTAAACGTTACTTCAATAACCATCACTCATCGGCAGGTAGGCATCAGTTGATGATGATGATGATGATGATGATTCAGTGGAGTTCACACTGATATCTTTTAAATCCCATGGCAAATGTCAATTTTTTGCTCACAATCTCATGTATAAGACGCGATTCAACGTGAACCGGCGGAATTGAACAAATTTACCATCCTATTTATCATGGTGGCTCAAAAGTAACTCTGTCGTATATCCAATATTACCCATTACCGCAATCATTGAACTGTGCGGCAGCTCCAGTAATTCACGCACACCGTTTGGATAGCTCATAGAACAGTTTTGTGAAGGCTGAGGCTGTGTTGATCAGAGTAACTCAACAGGCAAAAACCGCTATCGGTCTCCACTATCGTTCCGTCCAACCAGCACTTCATTTTAGGATTTCATACGGAGAATCCAATGAATACTTTCCGTCATTACTCCGAAAAATCAGCATGACAGTGTGAATGACTGTCTATTTACTATAATTTCTGTATATCATGGGCAACTGTTCATATTGCACTACGTTTCTGCTGCAGGCACTTCAATGAAGTACAGTTGACACAAAGTGTGAAGCACATGCAGCGCTATGCAGGCCACGACTATTCGCTCAAAATCAACCGAGTTCGCTCCGAAGATACCGGGCACTATACGGTTCGCGCGGAGAACAGTTTTGGCCGAAGAGAATATCCGGTTATGTTGACCGTGCAGCCAATTCAAGAGATCAAACGGGGTGAGTCAACAACGGGGTGAATCAACATAGTGGATCACAACCGAATCTGCTTCAAAATTTGCTTTATTTACTGAATCGGCTCACAGTATAAGACTTTCTAGATAAATCTACTCGCTTATCGACTGTGAAGACTTTTATTTTATCATTTATCCAATGCAGAGACCTCCCAACCACCAAAACGAAAGCGAATTGAGCTGCAGCCAATAGAAATGTTCCAGGAAGAGTTGACGCGACCAAGGTTTGCATTCCATCTACGAAATCGCTACATTCAAGAGGGCTCGAGTGTCAAACTCACTTGCACAGCAGACGGAAATCCAACACCGCAAATGACCTGGTACAAGGTAATGTTCATTCACCTGGCGAATCGATAGTTACCTAATATTTTTTAACCTGGCGAAATTATCAATTGTTTTGCACATCTCAGTCTACTTTGCGTCACTTGTAGTTGTGAATTCTTTATCAACAACATATTTGGAAATCTCACTAACATATCCAGTTGATGCACACACAGTTGCACATAAAATTCAGGTAATCTTGGTTAGCCTAGTAGAATTAGAGCTGTCTGATCTATATGCTAGACATGCTTTCAAAAAGCGACCAAACGAAAAGAATTCACCCTGGTAATTAGATTGAACTTCAGAAGTAAGAGTTCTCCATCTAAAACAGAAGATAACTAACAGTGACGCCCTCTTAGCAGGAAATCTTTAAAAACGTAACTCCTTAGATAGAATACATACAGATTAAAGAGAACTTCTTATAAGATAATTCTTTTGGAGAAGACTTTCAAGGATGGATATCCTGTTATGCCACGCCGAATAAGCGTGGTTCCGATTTTAGTGACTTTCAACGCTCAGTATGATTACCTTCTCTTTGAGGTGAATCACTTTTCCTAGAGATCAATTTCTTTTTTTTCGAAGTTATCTCTCAGGGGATTAGAGACTTATGAAAGGTCCATACAGTACATTCAGAAATCAGTTGGTCGTTATTTCAAAGACGTGCTCGGTGATCAATATGAAGCCAACACCCAGCTTCGGTTCAGAAGCAAAAACGTTGCACACGCGAGGGATCATTAAAGCGGGTGAAATCTTTTTCTTCCGGATTGCTTCGGAGGGTTTGCGACTACGCTATAGGGACACTGAAATATGTGATAAGATTATCCTTGTGATTGATGAGGACCTACGCGGAATAAGATGAGCTGTTAACATGTCTAGTTGGCAGCGACCCGATCCCAAATAGTCTACATTACGCTTATCGAAAGATCGATTACATAAGTTGAAAAAACTTCCGAATAAATGAGGTGAATGTTCATGAAATTGTAAACTCATTTGCAAAGTAACTTAGTGCTAACGAGAGATCCGACTGAATATCAGCTGAGTTTAAAATAGTCTCCAACTGAATACGCTGCACAAGGGTTGGCTCACGTTTTAGTAGGAATAAATCCACGGTGCTGAATTATTATAAACGAGAGATTCAGTTGGTATTCAGTTGGGTCCCCGCTAGCACCAAGTTAATTTGCAAATCAATGTATTACTGCAAGTACAGAAGCTTGGGTAGCCCTGAGAGTCCAAAAAACGTCAAAACCGGAGATAGGCTGCCGAAGAATTTTTGATGACCTCGTGAGTAGATTTGCGTCAAGAAAGGAGTGTCTGTTCAGCACCCATGTTGGTTTCATTTTATCCACAGGATTACACCATTCGTATATACGTTCGAGCTCCCAGAACCCATTCGCCGAATATACAGAGAAAGAAGTAATTAAGGACGGTCATGTACCGAATGCATCAACATACTCTGTTTCATTTCGGACAATTCTGATTAAGTTGCAATCAATCAAATGTGAATATATTGATGTATTAGAGGAGAAATCAGCTGTTCAAGAGAAAGTATGAAAGAACACAATGTTTTTGTACTAATTTGATTATTCCTGTTTTACCGGGTTTCTAGTGGCACAGTAATGCACACTATCCACTAAACAATTGATTCAGAAACCATACTTTTGTATTGGGTACACATTATGTGATTATTGATTTTCTTAACCTAGGCAGTACAGCACGCAACTTCGAGTGACACCCATTACAATCCAGAAGGTGGTTTGAGCAAGCGTCCCGTGGTTCGTTTACCAAGGACTCAAATGAGATTCTACTTAAAATTCAAAATGAGCCAATGCAATGCTCACCTTCTGGGGGTTAGCTCATGCATCCGTTCAAATAAACAAGTAAATTTGAGCTGGAGGTATAAGACTGCGAATCCAGAACTTCTTGTCTTGGAAACTTGTTTTGCCTCTCGAAAAAATACGATATCCTTTGGCCTGGGAGTAGCTCATCTGGCCTGGGTAGCACACACTTCACTGTCCTCGAACAAGCTTCCCTGGATTCTTGCGGATCAGAGACGGATGAGCTGTACAAACAAAATTCGGTCTAGGAATCTCGGGCAATATTGTTTCTTACTCGTTAGAATGGCAACCAGCGGATGGGAGATGCGCTGAACTTTTGACGAACTTATTAAACGGCAGAGAAAACTATGGTTTCGCTAAGGAACTGATAACTCAGCGTATATAAATTGGGGCATCTGTAGAACAGACTCAACACGTAATTTGGTGAATTCTTTCGTTGTGTCGCTATGATTTGTTCTCCATTGTTGGTGACGCGTTTGATAATAACGTATATTCCTTGAAGAAAACACTCTAAATTTCGAAATCCGGTCAAAGAAAGTCAACCCGGCTCTCCCTTCTTATTATTCATAGGATGGATATGAATTACGCAGAGGCGGCGGAAACTACGAAATCGAGACCATGTTGGGCATCAGTTCGTTAGAGCTCTACTCCTGTACCGAAGACGACAGTGGGCGATATACCTGTGTTGCCAAAAACAGTCAGGGTGAAGATGAGACGAACTGCAAACTGATTGTTGAACGTGAGTGATTCCTTGGCTGTGTGTTTTGAACCCTACTTAGGCCATCCCACATGTTACTTAATATTTTAAAAAGTCGTTTTTCTTTGTGAATCTCGCCGTAGAAAACGAGCACAAACCGGGTGCAGTACGATAATGCAGCTGTTTTTGAATAATAGATTATCTTTCCTTCCTCAACTGATGCAAGGACAGACGCGCAGGTTAGGAAGCCTTTAGTCGACTATAAGACGTCCGTGAAGGATTGGACCTTCATTTTTCAGATGGACATTCAATTATTCACGAATTTCAGCCAAACAATCTGAGGACTCATGCGATAATTCTAAGAAAAACATTTCGTTGTTTGCGAGTACAACAAATTCAGGTTCATCGAGTTCCTTCTAGGTTTTTCAAAACGTGAGCGTTTGGTTTCGCGACAGGAAACCGTTTCATTGAATTTGAATAGAAACCTTGGGGCATGCAGTCAGAAAAAGATCATCTGAAGAACAAATTTCATTTCCGTGCTGTTTGTTGTGTTGTGCAGAAAGCCAACTCTTGCATTTCAGTCAACTGTATCTGCGTCTTCTTAACAAAATCTCCCAGTTTATCGGCAATTCCGTAGGAACATGTTCGTGGGCCGTCCGATAGTGTTTCTGCGACCAGCATGAAGAGCTGCTGGAACGCTTGGAACGCTACACCCCCACTGCCGATAAATCTACGGTTTTATAATCCGCATAGTTTTGCCGAACTTTGAGCATGCCATCAGGCACACAACGATAGCCGAAGTGCGGTAGGTCGTTCTCGCTTCGGCCTTCATTCGGCTGTGTGATATACTAAGTTTGTTCAAGCGTGCTGCCGGTGCTGGTGTTGAGATAACCAGCGACACGCAACCTACGCTCCTCTAGAGGGTGACGCGTGATCGATCGGTGATGTGCCAACTGCAACGGCTCTGTTTGGCGTCTTCTTTCTGACTAACTCGCTGCTGGTGTAGATATCTGTTTGCGCACAGCTTTTAGTGCAAAAACAACGTGGTTGTTGAAAATCGAAGATGCGTTAATAGACATGAGTTAGCAGGTTAAACTCAATGCAGTCTTCGTTTCAGGTGAAGCGAAAATTTTGCGTCGTTTGTAAAACAGCTAGGCTCGGTTTTGACGGTGGTGGTGTCTTCTATAAACCAGATTCTTACTGCAGATTATCAGCGGATATTTCAGTGCCTTGATATTTTTTGCACTGTCTTCATAGACAGTGGTCATGCATTTCACCAATTGCAAAATAACATACCGAACTCACGGTCCCCTATGTTTTTGGGTTAGTTTCACTCATCTATAGCAATTGGTCCCGAATGACATGTATTCCCTCGGTTGAGATTCACCATTCTGTATCGAACCAGTGACCATCAGGATAACCAATAGATCTTCTGCCGTAGACTTACGAGTCCCCTGACTGAAATTGTGGGCTCCGGATCACATTTGCACAACACACTCAGTTAGGCCCGAAAACTACGTAGTTTAATACACCCAACTTGTAATTCGTGTTCAGTTGAAAAGCTGAGAAAATAACCGAAAATCAATCATTTTACACTTTCGTTCTTCTCAAGGTAGATTAGCACTTCCGTGTTCTGAACTCAGAGAGCCATCCTGTTATGTTGATTGGTTTGCCTAATAAACTATCCTTAGTAGCCTTGGTTACGTCAATGCTTGTGGTTTTGAAGGCTGGTTGTTCACATCCTGTGATTTTCCAGGCAGCAGCTGGTGGCACGGTAGGGGATTAGTAGATGATATATGTCATTCAACTGCGCTGGTTTTTTCGGAGCTGCCTGGCTTTCCACCTCGTTTCCCTCGATTGTGATTCCTTCCGCCGCCGAACAAACCGCTTTTGCTGTTGCTATTTTTCAGGCGATTAGCGAATCACATCCTTCGTCAATCACAAAAGCTTCATCATATATACAGGCTGCTGCCATTGATTTAAAGGTGACCGCCAAATAACCTGGCTGAAGTCAACCGTAGCTATATCGGCATGACTAGAATCATCTCACTCCTCGACCTATTCAAGCAGCGACCGATTAGTTTTCCTCCTCCGATCACCTTTCGAAACTGCTGAAGTCCCATTTACTTTCAGTAAACGCCGAGACAATAACCGGAGTCACTGGTCGTTCACTGCGCTTACAGGTACCGACTATGAAAGAAAATATGCAAATGAACCAAGTAGCACCCCGAGAAATGTCAGAGATGGGAAGCCAGATTGCAATGTTGGATAGCAACGTGGAAAGTATCAGCGCACGAATAAGGTGAATGCCGTGAACCGGTACGGATATTGAATCAAAATGTCTGCGCTCACACAGACACACCGTCACGGTAAGAGCACAGATTCTTGGGGTTATTTAACCCAGACACCAAAAGCCAAGCTATGGACTGCCTTTACTTGATGTCGACAACACAACGTGCGCTGGGGTTTGATCCATTAAGCAATGGGTTCTTACTCCATGCAACAGCAGCAGGAATCGTCTGAACGTAGTAAGCTTTGTAAAGACTGTTTGTTTTAACGGGATAAATACAACATGAGTGCGGACAAAATGTTCACCGCTCTTGCGACCTAAGCGAATCGCTCTCATCTGTTATCTCTGACCTTATCCTACATTACTTCAAGCAGGCTGCCACATAATACCATAAATTCGCATGGGTGAAAAAAATGGATGGATGAAAAAGATTAGTTGATAAGTCCCCACAAGCGAAACACTTAGTACCGGGAATGGGACACAAGCATGTGACCTTCCACTTAGTGAATGGATAAGCTAACAGCTGAGATGTGTGAAATATCAACCTAAACATAAATCCACGGATGCTTCATTACACATCTAGTCTGTGGATCACAGGCCACAGCTAGATAAACCCGGTCCCTTTAATCCGATTTCAGGGATTAGGCATAGAATTCTTCCTTCCATCCAAGGCAGTTATGAGTAGTTCCCTATTAACTCACTTGTCGAGTTTCCACGTGCTTTTTCACAAAATGGGTGGCTCATTTCCACTGGAACAAACCACGTCAGAGTTCACGCATTGACAAGGGAAATGGTAGGCAACTTACAATGTATTTATTAATCTTCCACTGAGTTATCGGGACTCTGTTTCCTTCAGTTGCTTCAAGAATTTCGACAAGTCACCTCAATTTTCAAAAGAAAGAAAGTTGCGCATGAGAATCTGGCCTCCATGCGAGTTGAGTCAACAGACACTGGTCTTGTGTACGGTTAAGTCAGGATGGATATGTTGTCCGATTTTGTGTGCGCCACATCTTGTTTGCCTTAGTATTAAGCCAACTCAAGCCTAGTCCTGTATTCCAATCGGCGTAGTAATGGACCAGAGCTGACCTTGTGAAAACTCATTTTGGTGCGATGACCCGAAATGCTCGCAATTCAAGTAGTTGGGTTGACACATTTGCATTTAGTAGTGCTCTGGCGATGTGTGCGGCATACCGTTGGAGGCAGTGCAAATAAAAGCAGCTTTCGAAAGTTCGGAAGATCTTTGCATCGTTGCCACTTTCACCTTAATGATGATGAGAAATGTCGGGTGATGAGTGCACTTATTTGAATGCATTTCTATGCACACTCGCTCAACACAAAGCTTAATTAGTTTCCAATGAATAAATGGAAACAAAACACATGTGGACACATCATGATGGTAGTCAAATAAACAAAATCCTTTTGAAATTCGTCTATATTGAACTCTGGTTTGATTCGTTATTTTTCTAGAGAGCCGCGTCCGACGGTTCCTGAAGGCTAGGGCTGGTGAAAGAGGCCTCCGATCCAGCAGCCAGCAGCCAATGGGCTCAGACTATCGCACCATGAACTCTGAGGCTGGACGATCTAGACGAAATCAGGGTTCCTTAACCCGACTGACCGAAAGGCACACATCGGAAACACGAGAATTGCGTGATGGATGGGAGGTGAGCGAGACCCGGGCGATGAATAGAATCGTGGAAAGGCGTGACTCCACTATTAGCAATGAAGTTCCTCCGTCTCCCACTATCCCTGCTCCAAAGCTTCAACAACCCCTTGTACCTCCTCCCCCGTTAGTCCAAGGAGAGCGACTGGTATTGAGTGTGGAATTCAGTGAAACGAACCGGCAAACGAGTATTCGATGGTTGCATAACGGAATGGTACGTAATTTTTTTACCTGTTCCCAAAGGAATCATAAAGTAAAACCCAAGTTTGTTAAGCATCGCACCCTCTGCCGAGATGGATGACAGTCCCAACCTGATCACGTGAACAGGAAAAGTTAGGTTTTGCTTGAAGTACTTCATTATTGACCGAGCTGAGTGATTACCCAACCCCACATCTAAATGTGATCTTAGAGTTCAAATCAAGACTTACGGCAGAATTATCCTTTCATAAAGTGGGTTGCATTGAACCTTGCCGTAAACTGCATACTACAATGGTCCGCATATCACCATTCGACCACAACAAACTTTGGGTACAAAGATTTGAACGTTTCTAAAAGTTGTTTCAAACAACAATCCAGATTCACCCATGCTTCATCCTGCAAGTGAAGTCTACCAGCACTGAAAAGCAGAGAATCATCGTACAGCAGTTTCATCTTTATTACGAATCATGGTTAGTCTGCGTCTCATAAATCTCTAGGTAGACTCGAAACCCTGACCTACAGTCCAGGCACGAGTGTTCGGCCGACGTCTACTTCGTAGTTTAATTACATTGTTGTTTATGTGTAGTTTTTCCACACGATTTGTTGAGTAATTCAGACCGTTTTCGCCCGTTTTGAGGCTCATTAGGTAGGCTTTGATCCCGCATTTCCAATGGACGTGTTTTGTATTTGCACATCAAGGTGGACCTCTGTGCAGGTAAGCGCTAACTTAGATGGTGTCAACAGGAGACTCAACTTAAACACTGATTTATGATATTCCTCAACTCAGGCTGCCTTTTTTAGTACATCGGATTGTAGGACACTTCAAACAAGAAATGCATCTGAGTCTCCCGTTTACATCGTTTTATTTTGCAGATCAGTGTATATTTCCACATAAGTCCATTTTGGTGTTCAAGTAGGAAATTCGGAGACAAGGTCTAACTGCTGAGCTCTAAAAGGGTCCGAAAGGTAAGGCATCCTCTCAGTTCACGTACATTCGCCTGTGCAAATAGGGGAGCAATTTCAGTACGCTCTGTTAGCTTTGTTGGAATATCGCCTGGCGTTTACATAATCCGAAGGATCTTTGGAGATAATAAACAATAATGTAGAAGAGGGAATTTTGATGGCAATTTGTGACGGGTGAATTCAATGAGTTCAAAGGAATGAAACCTCTTGTTGGATTGAGGGTTACTTCGTCATTCACGTGCTATTATTAATATTATTATTATTATTAATGCAGCACTCTGTGTCAGGGAGGCAAGCACAAAAGTGAATTTGATGGTATTTCAGAAACACATTTCATCTTATAACCCTGTGCGGAAGAATACAGTTGATTTAGAAAGAAAATGGTTACAAGGAACGTCACTAGGTAGAAGTTGCGATGCCTGTGGTTGCTTTGATGACGTTCCTTGACTTATCAAACATGAGTCACTGATGGTTTGATCATTCCACAGAAATCTCCGAGAACTGATACATGTCATACCTAATGGTAACAGTGCACGTGGTTTATTTTTATGTTGGATAAATATTCCAAGCAATGTTTTTCATTTTCTTGTCTGTTTTGTTGATCACACTTAAGGGCACCTATCATGGAAGTTTCTTATCTCATTCATAGGAAATACAGTCGGACACTGAATACAGCATACTGACCTCAGGTGACAGTAAAACCAGTCGCCTAACCATCGAGAGCGTCGGATTAAAACACACTGGGACGTACGAAGTGCAGGCAACTTCGAAAGGTGGAAGTTCCACTAGTCAAACACAAGTTAGCGTTCAGGGTAAGTATGTGCCTCCGTGCTGTTCTAGTGTTATCCTTAACTTCATTCACAGTATTTTCTAAAATGAAGATATGTTTTGTTACATGCACGTGTTCAACATTGGTTGCTCTCTCCCTACCTACGATAGCCAAGCCGGAACCCATTCAGAGCGAACTACCAAACGGCTTCGCCGAAGAAATTGTCGAGGAAAAGAAGGAAGTGCTGCTGGATGGACCGCAGTCCCCTCCTCTCTTTACCACGCATCCAATCGGACAGTTGCTGGAAGAAGGCGCAGAATTAATCCTGGAGTGCCAAGTTTCCGGAGCTCCCATTCCCGAAGTTACTTGGTCATGCAATGGGAACGCCATCCAGGCTGCACATAGTGTGGTGCAAGAAAACTGCTCTTCGAGACTTGAACTGCCATCTGTGAATTTGGGAGATGCGGGTAGTTACGAATGCTACGCGAAGAATGCAGCAGGCGAAGCCCGAAGTGTTGCTCACGTTCTTGTGAAAGGTTAGTTAATTCGCACTGATTAGTCCAGTAACCTCTTGTTTTTTTTATACTGGACTGAACAGTGCATATGCAGTCACACTAAAAAATGAATGCGCACCAGCTCACTGACCTCAATCGAAGTTACTCGTTCTCGCAAATCGATTATATGAATACGGTTAATTTGCATGACACTGAGATTCCGACAGTTCTTCTTGTTCATCAAAATAAGTCTATATTCGTTCGGCATTTAAAAATATTCAGACCTGGGTGACCAAGTTCAGAGTGTACACTTGGATCATTCTTTCTAGTGGCATTTAATTGACTTGTATCACCGCATTTCGCTATTTTTCATGCTTCTCCATGCAGCCCCTAATGAAGATCTACCTGGTCCAGAATTCGTGTCCGTTCCACAGTCCGCTACTATCAAAGAGGGAAGTTCGACGATTCTCGAATGTGCTTTCACGCCGGACACCGTCACTAATGGTAATGAGACATTTTTCATGATGTTTATCAACTCGGATATCATGGAAAGCTTTGTAGTCAGGTGTGACACGTTCTCCTGTGTATCCCTTTGGTGCAATGCTGAGGACAAACAAGTACTGAACTACTACTGACTGAACTACTCGTCAACTACATCTCTAACCTTAGGGTGATAGAATGCGCACTGTTTATGGTTCCTAACAAGGACGAAACAGCTATACAGTGCATTACAGCCATTCGAACTTGGTTGATATAGCATGCGGAATGAAATTAAAATCTAAAATTACCTAGAATATAAATACGCTTGATTGCATGAAATGACGAAAACGCCTTAGCGGGCTTCTCTCTTCGGCCCATGCGTTTGCCAGAAGAGTTTTCAATAAAATTTTAAGTGGCCCGCTTGTCAAGTATGTATCACCCCGAATGTTGCTGTTGGAGGGTCATTTATTTTCAGGCTCTTTCGCGAGCCACTGTTGAGTGCACTATGTTTAGCTACTTGCTAACCGCGTGTGGTAGTTAACTTGTCGATGTATACAACGACCATGGGCTTCTTTCAGCAGTAGCTCGAGTACTCTGGCGGAAGATGACGTAATATGGTTTTCACGCTTGCCAAGGTCGAAGGCCGTATTTTGCCTTACGTCGTATTGGTGCGGTATACAGCTGATAGATGACCTTAAACGGTGAAGTGCATCAAGACGAGCCAACTGGGTCCGCCAGTCAACATGTTTTGGTATGCTTCAAAGTCATTAGTGTAGAATCGCAGGCTGTCTGGCCTGAAAGTCAAAGAAGTCCCTCACAGAGTTTGCGAAATAGGGCAAATGAACAGGTATGTATTCAAAGCGCTGTGAGAAAGTGCAGCACACCTGTATGTTCACACCAGGAGGGAACGGCCTGTTTACCTTTTATTAGGGCACAGTGTAGTCAGAGCCAAGGACCAGACATATGCCAGTAGATCATCCGTAGGGAGATTTACAGGAACTCGTTTAACGATCGCATAGCACAGTGTTAATTAAAGATCTCGCAGTGCTACCCGAAAATCCTGTCTACATTGGAGATGATAGATTTACGTCGAAGTGTTTGAGTTAGACTTGGGAAGCCGCTTTTGGAGATGGCGTTACGTGAAATACTTTTCATAAGGATGAAAAGCTGGCCATACTGGGAGATAGAGACAGGGCCTGCTAGAAGAGAACAAATTCTGATGCTTCACAACTCACCTGATTGTTGCTACAAAATAAAGTGAATCATTAACTATCTTTGATGGTAATGTCGTCAAAGCCATCCAGTCCACTGGATGCGTCAGATTAGATCGCCATTCAGAAGGATGGGAAACAGGCACACCCTTATTGGAAAATGTTTGGGACCGATTGGGTAGTCATCGGTAGTCACCCTTACTTTTTGACAAGAGCTAAACACAACACAGTTGTTTTGGTAGGGAAAAATACTGCGGGAAAAATGCAAGAATACTGAATACGAATACTGAGGGAGCAGAAATAGAGTAATGAATGGGTTAAAGCGCGAACTCCTTTTTGAATTGCAAAACGTGAGGTGACGAGTAGTTGAACTGTAAAGCCGTCAGAAATGTGAATTTCGTTTTGGGAGAAAAACTATTGGGGCACGAAATTTTGCGTATCCTGTATTATTACTCGGTCAGAATTTCGGTCAGCATTAATTATTTTGCCACAGCTGGTACACCATACACACAAACCAAATAAACCAATCGGTATTCTCAAGATATTCCGGATGGACAATCATCTGAAAGTTTGAGCACTCGTAACATCGTTAATAATATAGAAAACTTATTGCAAAGATAACGTTTGACATATGGATGCTCCATGTTTTCAAACAAGGTCGCCATTGGTCAACTGAATTCGGTTTATCGTTTCCACTTTCAGTGGAATGGCGTCGGAATGACAGACTAATTGATCCAAGCCGAATCGAATTCGATTACTCGGCATCCTCAAGTATATGCAGATTACTAGACGTGAGGCATCGCAAGGACAACGGTGTCTATAAAATCAGTGCAACTGGTCCAAACGGAATTTCCACGTGGACGTTTGCTCTGCAGGTTGTCGCTGCCGATATGGCTGACCACGAAGAAGAATACAGTTAACAATCAATTGTTTCTTGGCCAAATTGTATACTTTTCCATCCAAAAAGCAGTTGTACTGTTTTACCCAAATGCTTTCAGACTAATCTTGCAAACCATCTAACTGAGCAAATTCCGGTTCGTCCTGCTTACCCTGATGACAATAGTTACCCGAGAAATTCGGATATGTACCTACCATACCACCAGGATATCGCGCATTCTAAGCACATATGCACAATTAACCATTTCGACAAGGTACGTGTTGATTGCACTGGTGCACCATCCAAGGATAATTCGTCTGAATATCGGAATACGTCCCAGTCCTACGAATTGAATCCAATCCATACGCATCAATCAAACCCTCTGGACACCTTTCCGTGCCTCCAATTCTCTGATCGTTTCGCAGTGAAAGGCACCCTCAAAGCACGGACAGCACAGCGGCTCCGTGATTTGTTACTTTGGATTGGTCTATTTTTCCTAATCCTTTTCAGTGGAATTTGTTTTAAAGTATGTGCTGTTTGGCATCTTTCAAGTCTCCCCTAACTCACAAGGAAGCACCTTGGTGTACCCAGTGTGACGCGGTGATTGCCGGTTACACACATATTTCTCCAATACTGTCTACCCCTCTCCCTCCCTTGCGCTCAACCATGCTACAACACCAAACGCATATATGCTAGATATTTGTGGTATTCTATATTTATCCACGCCTCTGTGAGTGCTGCTGTGTCCCAGCAACCCTAAGCACTCAAATACTAGGAAATGATCCAGTCAGCCGACGAGCTAATTTCTGTCGCATCTTCCGCTGTTTCCAAATTTCCTCAAGTCGGCTGTTTCTCCTAGACATGCACAGCTAAAAAACAGGGATCCAGTGCATATTCTTATCCTAAGTGATGCTCCTCTGGATTCAAACTGTTATCTTCTTCTTGGGAACTGGACTGTTCACACAGGCCGACCTACTCAAGCGATCTCTTTATATACTTATTCCTGAAGCTTGCCAATGTACCGTTCGCCGCTTTTAACCCATGGTTCCAGTCAGACAAAGTGTATGCCCATCGCGATTATGCAACTGGCGCCAGATTCTTTTGGGTACAACTTTTCATGGACATTCAGTAACTCACATACCAATGTCCAGCCCTGTCCACTAAACAAAACACCGTAACCATTACTTATTTTCAATCCATTGCTTTGATCGACCCTCAAGTATGATTTGGATCTATTACGGACAGAGGGAAAATTTGCTTGTATCGGTTACCTCTTATTTACATTACTTTTCTTTCACATTGGCATTGCTAAAAATATGCTCCGCCCACTTTTCCTCCCTTCTTTTCACTTCGCTAAAGAAACAAACACATTAATACGCTATCAGACACAAAGAAATCAACCAGAATTTACCACATATACTTGGCTCTTATTGTTCCGTGACCCTTACAATGTACCTTATTCAATCGCCTGATCCCAGCCAGTTGTTTACCTTCTGCCAGAAATTTGTCTCTCGCACCAAACGAACAAATTATCAAACATGATAACATAAATCTTTTGCCTTGGGTAGTTTATTGGGTAAGGGTGTACGCTAGGTCAGTTATCTATGAAGATTGAACGTTCCTAGTCAGGGTTTGCAACTTATAGTTTGAACAGTCTTCCTTCCGTCTTGTGGTGCTCACTCACGTTAGTTCATAGAAAAATGGTCAGAGCATTCGAAATCGTTGTTCACGACTTGTGCCGACTGTCTGAATGCGCCCAAATGTTTATGTTAGGAAACACAAGTCTGCACCCGTTCATTAGTGATCGAACGACCGAAATGTTAGGGACTTGTCAATCCCATAAGGATCAACTAGCTTACTCTCGAGAGAACAGCAGTTTCAGCGGACAATGGAACACTGATATGCGAACAACTCACAGTCCGTCTTTTCTTTTTTCTTGAAAATTTTGGTGTACCTAATTGGCCCACTCATTTTAAGGACATTCTTAAGCAAGCAAGTAACCGCCGATATGTCAGCAGTCCGTCATGGATCGTCGATTACTTTCCATCTGGCACGCCATGGTGAACTGACCACCCGCAGACTTTCACGTCCAAACTTTTAGCCATGAATTCTTCGCTTGCATCGGTCACAATATTTGCATACACACCCATACAAATGGGTTCTAAAAAGATGTAATAAAGACGGATGTAAAACTCCCGTTTCAATCATTTTCTAGCAACTGCTGTTGCGAAACCTGCCAGCAGAACGTTCACAATGACAAGCCTGTCGCTCGTTGGGTATCTATAACCACTGTATTTGGACATTAGAAAATTCGTTCTTTCCAGAACCGCGTGTTCTCGGAGGACTTCAATTTTAACCTGTCGACTCAAGGCTTAATTTCTAACATGCGCATCGCTGATTGGCAGAACTTGCAAAGCTATCACTAAAACGTTCTTTAGACTTTATAGGATGTATACTCTTTTCAAAGCCTGCCATAAATAATGTAGATAAACTTTTGTGCTAACCATACGCTGTCAAGTTTCATTTGCCTAGGCAATCCATAAGAGTGTCGAAGTTCACCACTATATGGCGCCCAGCGTTGTACCAAAAAATACAACCACACTCGGGAATTTGGCAACTTTAAAACAAATCCGTTCACCTGAACTGATGAACAGCCAGAGTTCCACCGTTTATAGAAGAAAATAGTGGTGAACGCAGATGAACAATTCGTTTTTCGCGTGTGATTTGTGAACGTGATAGAGGAGGTTGATCGATCACTGCGAAACACGCAATTGCATTTTGGGTCCAAGTTATTTGCATTTTCCAGCAAATTCTTAACCTGACTGCTGTCGTCTATGTGTTGCGAGTTACTCATATCGACCAGAGCTGGAGGTGCCAAAATTATGCACAATCGATATGCTTTGGTGTTTTCATCAAAGATGTACAGGTAAGTAAAAATTTCAGTGACGCTTGTGACCGAAGAGTATATGATGACTTCATGGCATGTGACTGTAACTTAGCGCATCTGAAACAGTTTTGGCATTGCGCTTTACAGATGAACTCAAACGGGCGAGCTGCTGAATTTTTATAGCGGTTGCGTTTGTGCTTTCAAGGGCAGTCCGTTCTGCGGTTCTGTCCTGAACTGCAACTGCAACTGGGAGTTACGAACCATGTTGGGCGGGGGCACGGGCGATGCTAACCAAAATCCATAGGCGAGATCTCATTTCAATGGAACGGAGGAACAATAGGTCATTATCCTTATACAGACGGAAAATTCTCTCTCGCTGCATTCACTCAAATCCAGTTACTTTCTTTATTCTACTTAGCTTTTATGCTATCGACCGTTATCACTGATCATCACACTTTATCCATTTGGCCTCATTCCAAAACGTGCATTGATCTGAATGATGAAGTTACCAGACAGATTTCTTACGTGTCATCGGCTCTCTCGATGGATTTGATTACCCAGTGGTTGTAGGGTTGTCCTTCCCTCCAAAAGAGCAGGTAAATTCAGTCCCCTAAGAAGGCAAAATAGTTCATACTTTGGGGTTGCCATGATCAAACACAGGGCCAGTTGTTGTGATTGAATGAGAAACCATTCGTCTTCATAAACTCAGCAAGTTTTCCATCTAACAAGCCCGACATCTCATGCACAAAACTTTGGCCAGTTAAAATGTGCTTTAGGGTTAAGTTGTAGCCTACATTGAGCAAACTAGTTGTCTCCCTGGGCATTTCGCATCTCACGAGACCCCATTCAGTGCGTATGGTCATAGTTGTGGTATAGTACTGTACATTCATACCAGTCAGCTCCTTATTAGTGCCTCGGATTACATGCTGATATCAGTGATGTGAACAGTGAACAGTGAACTCTGTTCAGCCGGAATACCTGTCACAGATTGACCACGGAAACAGACGTACAAAGAAACACCCAGGGTTCATAATTTAAAACGAAATGAAAAAAAAGACAGTAGGAGTCGGTCGCCGAAACCAAGGCCGGGGCAGAGTCACATTCAGGATATCTCCGACACATAACTGGGCACATGGTCTCAAGGAGAGTGAACACCTGAGGTCACGGACATTTTGTGACTAGCGTACGCGATGGCGAACTTAGTTCTCAATCGTTCAAACGTACGTCTGTCAAGCTTCCGAAAACTCCCGTTAGTGGATAACAATTGAGTTTGGGATTTCGACAGATTGAGGACCGAAACAAACAACAGTTTGGAGATGCGGAATTTGACAATCTGATGAATAGAAAGTTGGTGGATTGTGGCGAGGTGAGCTGAGTGCAATGAATCCAAAACAGACGTGATCTCTGGATTGATATTCGATCGTTTTCATACTTGGCGTTAGTTTGTATAGAAAAGTTCCCATCAATCCCAGTGTGATGGAAGAAAAGTGTTTAGGTAAATCTTCTCCCATTTGGAATATGACGAGGCTCTTGTGCAACACATTCAGTTGAAGAAAATCATAAACCAGCGGTTCAGTTGTCTCCTGAAGAAACAAATTTTATTTCCAAATGAGTGCTTGAAAGCAGATGTTTACTTGTAGAAGCTCTGAGATAAAGCCCAAATTCGAACCTCAAAAACTACCAAACCGATTGTGGGTCGTACGAGGGTCTCCAATAACTTTAGAGACACTGTCATCTAAAAGAGGCAGTTCACAGTTGGGGGATTCATTTTGCAAGGCACTTTTGGTTGTAATTTGGAAGGATTTTGCTTCATGAAATGGACCCTAGAGTACAGTTTTTCGGGCTCACAATCATTTTCTTCAAGTAGTTTGTTGCTGGTTACAAGCCTTCTTATTGAAAGAGTCTACTGTACTGGAATGAAATATCATTTTGAACGTGTTTAACGGAGCATCTGTTAGACTCCATACCTTATGGCTTCTGACGACTTGGGGATTCAAGTGGAGGGGTCACGTGCAGGGGCGCTTCTAGGATGAAACCAAGTTACAAGACACGACTTTTTCTATGCCACAATCACACGTTATTGGTAGTTATTCGATTTAGAACGTTGGATTTACTGGATAAACCAAGATCGGACGAAATGAACTCTTCAAAAAGAAATATTGTTTGTTTTAAAGCCGGTAATTACTGATCTGTCTACTTCAAAAACAGAATAAATGTGCACGTCATTGTTCAAATTTTGCCGAGGTTTACATGCAGCTGCACAAAAAGGCAATGCCCGCACGACCCCTTTTCCACTGACCGTCTGACCAGACATTACTGATAAATACAGTCAACGTTCTTCCCAAAGCACTCCATGAGACGTACACCCATAGGAACTTATCAGGAAACCATTCCTCATGGGTACCAGTCGACAGAAAAACGCACGTAAGAATTTGAGCAACTACAAGGCGACCGCTTGAAAAAGTGCTTTCGTTATGTCTCCAAGTCAACTTTGACACATTTGCTGGTCTGATGAACTTGAACGTACGAAGACAAATGAGTGAACGAACGCATGAATGAACTACACTGGTATCAGCTGTCAAGCGAACGTGAATTCCTAGTCCGCTTCGTACACCAAAGGGTTGGCACCGCAATCAACGTTTGTTCTGAGAACTAAGACTTTCCCTCGGTGATTGAGCTTGGCAAGCTTTTGCAGACAGTTCGACACCTATCATGTGCATCATCAGTTCATGTTTGAGGGGGGGGGCAGTGTACCGTAATTTGGTGTTTGCGACAAAACTGCCAAGGTTAGCAAATAATTTAGTCGTCAACTAAACTACCAGCCTTTGCCTCTACATCAAAAGTTCCTTTGAAGTTGCGGTAGCTTTAAATGTGTCCCGTTAAGCGATCAAAAACGCGCCTGATAGACTGTAGAATGGTATCTATTGTATATTAAAAAACTCTCAGGTAGTACGAACTGAAAAGTGCGGGCGGATGGGTGGAATCGAATTACAAACCTGCGAACTGGGCAACCGAGGACGCTAACCCTTGACACCCTTGTACTCATGATTCTCACATGTGCATGGACTCTGCATTTCAAACAAACCACAGGTTCCCTGTTTTCCCCTTGTTAATAGCAGTTATTCAATTCAACCAGCGGTGTCAATGATTAGTCGTTATACACTAATTTGTACGCATCACAGAGACGTGCTTTTCGATACAAATCGTGGAGTTCTCGTGAGAATCGATCTGCGCGTTGTTTCGCACGAAATGTGCCAGCTAGAATACAAATATCCTTAGTGTAACAATGGACGGACGACATGGAAGATTTTGTTGATTGATAGGTATGATCTAGGCGAATTCCGCAAATCACTTCAGCAGCGTCAGGGACTACAAAACCGTTTTTTTTACGAAAATGGTTCTCACCCCCTCTTGATTCGTTGTATATACCTGGGGCCAAAAGAATAATCTCACCAAAATGGCCGAATTCATTCTCCATTTAAACCATTAGGTTTACTGCATTCTAACCCACGAATTCTAGTAGGAACGCCCCCAGTCATGGTATCCGTTTCACGCAGTACAGTAACAACACATGTGGCTTTAGAGCGGCAGCAAAGCAAAACCCTCCCAAATAATGACCGGAAGCTCATGCTAGCAGGGTAATATCATCTGACTGACTTTACTGGGTGAATCCTATCCTGTAACAGCAAAAAATGACTACTTTGCAGGATTGCCTGGTGATGGTAAGTAAGTATGTGTGCTCACAAAGCCTTGAAAATGAACATGAAAGCAACACAGTAGTCAGCTAACTTAGTGCAGGAAGAGAAGGGAATACGAGGATATTTTGAAAAACTGTAGCGACAGCTTGGGGTGCGAGACAGACTGACGGGCAAATCGAAACCTCTTAATACTTACTCTCAGAAATCTGCACCTTCACTGTTCTGTTTCGGTCATTCTTTAGTCTGTCGGTCCAGTTCCTCAGACTATTCATGTGATTCTCACGACTACAGCAATCCAATTTTTAGACTTCGTAGATTCCAAAATTTGTCTATAAGTTTGGTGTGACAGGCACGCAACAAAATGGATCGCAGGCTCGCCGTGTCAGTCTTGCAGGATTCACGCCCGGCTATTGTCTGTGTTGATTTCTTGCTGCAGTTCTGAAGTTCCCAAGGGTAGTTACGCCCTGAG
This sequence comes from Opisthorchis felineus, assembly GCA_004794785.1. NCBI lineage: Eukaryota > Metazoa > Platyhelminthes > Trematoda > Opisthorchiida > Opisthorchiidae > Opisthorchis > Opisthorchis felineus. The sequence goes on along the minus strand of SJOL01006964.1, from coordinate 346,325 downwards.
AGGGTGCTTTGACAGTCCACGGGAAAGTCCAAAATGTCCTGAAAAAACTGCACAGTTCTGAGGTGCTTCATGGTGCACATGAGAAGGTTTTTCTGATTATGTGTGGCTATCATCTACGAACAGCGAGGAGAGTAGACGGCACTTTTCGTTGTTCTTCTGAAGAAAGATTCATGGGTAAAATTCTTTTCAGAATCGACTATCCTGCAAAAGTCTCCTGTTGTCCGGACTTTCCGGCCAGTTATCAAAGTTTTTATTGCCCAGCAAGCTGTACAATCAAAAGACGTCCAAGATATTTTGAATTTAGAAACAGTCTTCTACAGTCAGCCATGGAAAATTCCTTAAAATCTTCTTGCCTAGTCACACCACCACGCAGATGCACCATCCCGCCAAACAGCGGTGCAATGGGAACGTCCCATCCATTGGTGATGGAACATTTGCAACAAAACTCTCCAGCCCATAAAACATTTCGGCCACCAGGGTAGTTGAACGAAGTGTAGATATCTGTGACTTCAGAAATGAAATGCCAAGTGGCCCAGAAACTTGGACTGGCTTTCCTTCCGGTTAGGTAGTGTTATGGGAAACAGCTTCAAACAACCGGCACTCACGGTAGCCTACCCTCCCAAACCCAGTTCAGCACAGCCAAACGCAGTCTTCAAGCCAGGCAAAGAATTGGGGCGACCGACAAACCCGATGGATAAACTGGTGTTCGATAATATCCCTAAATATTACCGGGCCCATCGCTTACGATCATTCGAATCAAAGCCCATCACAAGTCGCACTCATTTGTAATCAGGCAAACATTATTAAATTGTTGATGCACTCCTCTTATTTAAAATCACAAATAATATCTGGATGTAGCAAGCCTCGTTTAAATTTTTGGCTAGTAACTGTGAAGACTTGACGATAATGAATTCGAATTCACACTCCTGGTTCACTTCGGGCTTTATTCGACACTTCGTTAGCGTTGAGTTCCTAAAACCAAAGGCACCGACTATAATCCCAGGTTAACTTGGTTTCTGTGTTTATTCTAACATCACCATTCCGTAAGGTTACTGGTGCTGTTTGACTACAATCTCGATAGTAAACATCGGATTAGCCGTTAGATTTGGTGATGATTACATGATAGTTCGTAGTTGTTGTTTCCACCTGTTGCTGACTTTGGCCAGTGACAAAGCCATGTCCTAGCCACTGATCACATAAAGGTATTGTTGTAAAAGTATGAGCAGGTGTACTTTAAGCCTCTTCGTATTTCTGATGTTGTGCCTTGAAGTGGGAAAGTTCATCCGTCTAAAATTACAGGAAGGTAAGGATGTCTTCATATACTCCGGAAGGTCTATTGTTGACACTGTCCATGAGTTCAACTCGTATAATCCGAATAGGTAACCAACGGAACGCTGATTCTTGTTCAGCGGTTCGAAGGGACGGAAGTTGTCTCGAACAGGACAGCCTTGAACAGTAGACCCTGAAGCAGTCGTTTGAAACCTGCAGCGTTAGATATTTCATCGGAAACGGGCTTGAACACGCTAGGATGCCCGGTTTTCATACGCATCGGACCTTTAAAAACAGCGGACTCAGCTCGGGCGAAATACTCAGCTTTTGGTGCATCAGTGAGGGCAAATTTGGCGTACCGTATATCCTGAGAAAGTCATATTGTACGTATTTTTCAGACATTATAGCTTAAACGAATCTCACAAGATTTTTGGAATGCCGCATTTAAGTTTAACACATATTAGTGGTATGGAAGCTGGCATATCGGACCGCATTATCTCCAGGAAGATGTTACGGGCAACCTGTATAATTGTTATAGATTTTGGCAGACATAGTGATGTCGGATGGCTAATGAAAGTCCTTCAGTATACCATCATGGAATTACAGTGTGCGCGCTTGATGAATAGAATCAACTAGCAGCAGGCTAGGCGCACACTGACCGGCTTGCACAGTTGACGGAGCTTGAAATGGGTGTCACTCTTGGTGTGACCATCTGCTGACACATTCTCAGCCAGTCGGACTATTGAAGACCAGTAAGAAAGTTACATCTGGACGTAACTCACTACTCATAAGGTCGCTGAAATCTCTCCGACGGGCGGACTACCAGCTTCGCCCTTCTTGGGCTCACCAGGCAGGTGCAGTCCTCGCGTTTCCCTCGACCTTGCGTTCTGCCTGAACGCAGATTGGGCGGGATTTACTAAATACTTTCGCTTGCAGAGTACTTTTGTTTTGACTGGAGACTCAACCGAATCCAGCTGATTCTCTTGTTTATGATGGTCTTTTCCAATTGAATGTGATGCACAAGGCCGCCTCATGTTTCAGTTGGTACGATGTTCGAAATATTCCAATAAATTGTCTCCACGTAATACACTACTCAACTGAAACACGAGACTACGTTGTGCGGCGCATTCAGTTGAAGAGGACTATGATAAACGAGAGATTCAACTGGATTAAGTTGAGTCTTCCGTATAAACAAAATTGGTGCACAAATGAAACCATTCTGCGAATGGTTGCACCTACCTCGTCATAGATCTTGACATGTTTCTTATGACCTTACTTGTAAATGAGTGACCTTGAATTCCAGTAGGATGCTTAGGGAAAAGTCAAGCAGAATCCCGAAATTCCCAGCCAAATGAGACTCTCCGACCTCGTTAGTATTCAGATGAGCGAAAAGGAATCTGGCGTACCATCCCCATCAAAAATGAAGAACTTCTTGCAACTAAGGTATTCGCAATCCATACACAGTTTTCTTGTGAACCTCCCGGGAAAGCGCAAGCCATGATGTGGTAATTGCCAGTCCCTATTGTGGAATAAAGTTTATTTAGACAAACCGATTTGTGAAAATCTACCCTTAAATCCATGCAGCCGGTAAGGCAGCCAGATTTGAGGATCGTGCTGGCCTCAAAGGATTTTGTCGAATTCTGGGTTATCCTACAAGCTTTTCATCACATCAAAACTGAAAGTACAAGTGGTCTGAGAAGCACTGTCGTTAGACTTACCCTGCGGATTGCGGTGGTTGAAATGGCAGTAAGTATTGTCAGTGCGTTTGCCTTGTGAACACGACGTGTAAGACAGTGGCTGAATGCACAACCGGGGTATTGCCTTAGAATTCAAGTGAATCCAGAGAGCTCATAAGAATTCATTTGGTTAATGTAATGAAATAATGGTAGCTTGGGTGAGTTAATTGGTTGTGGATCAGGTGGCTGTTGATCTCTTCACCGAGCTTGGCAACTGACTTGCAACTTGATCCAGCCAACTGCGCACTGATGATGCCTCCTCGTATGGTGACGAAACGTTTGCAAGTCAGTTGCCAAGCTCGGGGAACAGGTCAACAGTCACCTGATCAACAGCCAATAAGAATTCATTTTCTCAACGTCATTACATTTATCGGGCCAGTGTTGAAAAAATGTATAAACAGTCAAACAGAAACTGATTTTGCAAAAGACGGTTGACCCAACAAATTCGAACGTACGGCCAGACAACTAGTAAGCAAGTCTTACGAGTTTGTGGAGAAAATAATTTGATGCGATTAATTTGAGAATAGGGTAATTAATTTTCGAAAGCCACAGTGATTTACTTTAGAAGCTCCTGGAATGGACGCGCATGGTAGGCTGTGAAGATTGTTTAACGGTTTAACGGTCGTTCACTTTTGGGCCTCGCTCGGGCAGCGTTGACCTCCAGCACTTGTAGGTAAGGATAACTTTCACCCGCGCTGTGTGATCATGCAACCTCGCACTGTTGAACCATTTGAAAGCAATTATCAATCTAGCGGATGGGAGCTGATTACTCCGAAGTAATCACGGTTGTTTGAAACCACTCATAAACCACGTACAATTACGCCAGTGAAAGTGAAGCTAAGCCGTCCTAGTTTCCGAGTTTCTACGCCATACTCTAGATCCCACTTCCTTTCCACAAGCAGCGCACCCAACCTTGCATGTTTCTTTCTCAGTTGCACATAAGAACAAACAACTTCAGTTCTTGGCCTAAGTGCGTTGTTTTGGGATTCGCCTAAGGGTGAGTTGCAATCGTCTGCTTTTGCGTCACTGTATTGGCAAACATCGCCTTTCTTTCTATGTTATTGTGAGAATAGTGCAACAGAATCGGCCTACATGCAACCCAAAGAAGTTTCAAGGGAAGTTTCGTTTGAAATCTGTAAATGATCTCGTGTCTTAAGCATGGAACCAAGGAATTTAAGGCGAATCAAACACGAATGGTCAAAAACTTAGGCAGCTTTAAGCACTGGATAGGAAATATGATAATGGTTGGCGAGTACTATAAAAGTAACGTATGGCTGATGAACTTAATGGCATCATGAAAATATACTTTTAGGTTTGTACTAGTTGCGACTGCTTCTGTGTAAACAGAACGGTGCATTTGATAAGGAAAAAGCGCTTGAAGAACATGTGACTATGGATCAGCTGATCAGCGCCACAGTAGAGAATCGAGTGGATCAAACAATAAGATGGAGTACTACTGATGTTTGACGTAAGGATATACCAGAACCATTTGTTAAATCTACTGTTGAGAAGTCAAAATATCCAAAGCGGTGTGCAGTCCCCTGGGAAGGTTACTATCAGGGTGATGTAAAACTTTAACGGTAAATGTTCTAGTTCACATATTTGCGAAAATCAGAAGCAGTAAAAGATAGGTTAAGGTCTGAGAACATAAACAGAGTGCAATCATACACGGAGGTGTCTGTGCCTTTTTCCTGGAAAACATTTTGATAGGTCTATTGCACAGTCCAATAAAGTGAAAGCTATTGTGTGGAGAGTCAATGCACCGTGGCCTCTGGAAATGAAGCGGTCGAGTGAAACTGAAAGCGCTTGGGTGCATAAAAGTGACCTTGTTAGTTTTTCAGCCCCAAAACGTGAGCTTCCCTACGGAATTATGGAAAACGCATTTCATAATTTGTTTACCACGCTAGACAAAAGGGGTAACGGGAGTTCAAGCCTACTGTAGTACTGTCGCCAGTTGGGCACACATATATACCAAACAGACATGATCCCCACATGATCCACATGATAACAGACGCCCACAATCGTCTCAGAAAAGTGTGACTCCTTTTGCGTTCATACCTCTACTCAGTATGACATATACAGACTGGTTTTGTGAGAATGCACTTTTTGAGTGAAGTGCGATTGGAATATCTTGTTGTTTGCTTCCATGGCTAACGTTTACGCACTCGGTCATGAACAAAGTTACTTTTCGATTCAGTCTCTGCATATCTCCAGTCTTTGAGTAGATTAGCATTATGGACACGAAAAAGAATTAGCTTGCAAGAATGGCTGAACGAGAGACATTAGGACCAGTACAACAATGGCAACAGCAAGTACAAGATCAGAAGCGCATGTTTTAAAAACAACGCTAGGACACAGTAAGTAACCAGAATGAAGTAATGCAGAAGCGACCCGGTTTGGCACGGAACAGGAAGCAGTTGGTTCTGGTATGCCGCCATAAGGAGACAAAAGTATCTGTAACGTAATCCAGCGAATTCGGAAGCGCAAGCCAGAATTTGAGCTCTTCAAATCAGGATCAAAGATGGAGGAGGAATCAGATATGATTTGGAGCTTAACGAAACAAACCTATGGCAGCCGACTCCGCCTGTCAGTCAGCCGATGAATGGTAGATTTTTACTAGGCCAAACCATATACAGATATCTTCCTCAGGACTAACCAGCCTAAGGCGCAGTTCAAATGAAATGCATTTGCAGAGCTGACCTCTCTTGGAGATATGCCTCAAGAAATCACATGAAAGTGTTTTCTCGAAAGGCTGTTTTCTGTTGGTATTGCCCTCCATCACGAAACCGTGTTCCAGCTCACCAAACCGATTTTACCCGAGATGTCTATGATTCACTCACATAACATCTATTACTAATGAATATTCACCCTGGCCATTAAAAAGAGCAAACTGTCGGTTAAATTGATTGTGTATACTGGCACTTAAAGACGGTGCATTGCTATCGTAGCCACCTTCAAACTCCCGGGGAGCCTTTGCACAGATTCAAGTTATTGTGCATAGCTCCCGTAGAGAAATCCCAGTCAGAGTTTTTTTAGGCAGGGTATGGTTGGCAAGACTGTTCGCGCTTTTGTATGTTTGTTGCCATGTGTATTGTTTTTATGTATGCCCATCAAGAGGGGCAGATTCTGAGCGATTAAACGAGACCATAATACTCATGCAATAAGCTGGTTACCCTTGAAGGAGCCGGTCCAGCAAAAGGCAATTTTACATTATATTATTCCGCTTCCAGTGAATGGGTACAGGACGTCGTTGGCATGAAAATAGCTACTGATATTGCTGGTTTGATGGTGCAGCAAGATGGGGGAATTTCGGAGGATTCGTACCGAAGAATTGGACAACAAATGCCCAAAGACAGGCTAAACAGAATCAATCACGAGAGCTAAAGTCACATCTAATCGAAGCAAGTCATATGCTGAATCACACGTTACTAATTGCCCTAGTTTTCTTTACCTGGTCCCGTCGTACAGTCCACCATTTCGTGTATCATGCATCATGTAATCTAATTGGCGACGTCCCCATAAGCCAAATAGATCGTAAAAGTATTGATGTTCATCAGTGTTTGAATTTTTCAGTCACGCGGCTAAATATGTATTGATGACAGATTTCCTATTGATGACAGATGATGATGCAATTTAGGTAGACTTCTAAATAGATTCACCAACTCCAGTACAGCTATCAGTTTTACCATGGAAAGAGAAGTGAGCCATCAGATCTTTCCGGAATCGCTACTGACCGGACTAACCGAAGGCTCTATTCAGAGGAGTGTGTACCTCAAAGTAACATGGAGTGAACAGTGTTCGAACTTTTGCAACTTAGTCTTTGTACAACAAAAAAGAAACCTGTTAGCCGTATGGTTTCGGGGGCTAGAAAAATAGGCACTGATGACACACTGGAAAACGAACTGAATGCTACGAGTAAAAATCCAAAGGAAACTATTCAACCTCGTAGGCTTATCTCAAGAACCCAAACAAGTTTTCCTAATACTCGCTTTCAAAGGCTACCTGATAACCGACATTTTAGCCAGAGGTTTTCCCATAGGGGTTAGATACAGGTTTATCGCGTCCCAACTTCAATGCTCCTTCTCAACTTCCCCTTTCTACAAAGACAAACTGTCAGTGCTGACCAATTCGACGGTTGTTTACGAAATCAGTTACGGATGTGATGCACTCGCATAGGTCGTACTACCCGACACTTGTCAAAGTGGACTAGAGAATATTGCCCAGATTGGCTCACCCTGGGAGTCAGAGGCTAAGTTCAGAGTTCTATTTTAATCCACCCAGTCGACACGGAACACCTTAATCGGGAGACTGCATTTCGGATCTTTTGCTGGGTGCCACAGAACCTGTTCAAAGAAGTCCGATGACCCACGCCACTAACAAGGCTGTTGCCACCCGACTCACCACACCCGAACCTTGGGCACAAAAGATTTGTCCAATCCCTCCAGCTGAACTGGCCCAGTGTTAGCTTCTCCTCTGATGAGGTCACACACCTGGTCATATGTTCCACATTATCCCGACAATTAGCCGTGTATTTAATGGCTTTTGCTCTGACTGAACTGTGGATTTCCCCACCCCCACCTCTGCCTTATTGTAATTGATTAATCTTTATTGCGTTTAATCCTGCAAATGATTTGTACCAGCCAGAAAATAAATCAATGAAAACGCGTACTGCACTAGCTTTCCCTTTTCCAATGTCAATATAGGTTCACACTGAATGAACCGAAGACGTACGTCAGACGAACTTAGCATTTACTGCATCATTCTGATGGAAGTGTGTGGGGAAATGCAAATCGGACTGAAGTGATAAGATTTCGACCTTTAGAGTTCGAAATTCACCTTCATGTTGGTGAAAATGCAGAGGACATGATGAAATTACGTATCTCGTCAATGAACAAACATTCCTTATTTGAAGCCCTTGCTTCAAATTACAGAGAAGTATGTGACTGATGAGCTATTAGCGTGTACATGTCCGCCAAGCTAGACGAATACGGTATCGATTTTTGGATGTTGATGGGTGATGAAACGAATTAGTGTCTCTTTTTACCTTGGGTTCTTTGAAAAAATGTAACTGCAGAGCACTGGCCAAAGATGTGATACGTCGAATAATGCGAGGCTTATTCGATAGTGGTTCTCACATCAGCACATATCACGTTTCCGCGGAGTATAGTGTTTTTGACACATGAGATCCGAGACCAGTTACTGTTTCGATCCTACTGTACTGGTTTTTCAAAGAGAGAAGCCATGGAGGCATATGGCGTCCTTAACTGTAAATTATGTAGACCGTCTTTTGCGAAGAGGAGTTTTGTGAACCTTGTTCCGCGGAAAGTTCAACCAGACTGACGTTTTCGTCAAAATTGTAGGTTTGTATCAATAACACTAGTAATATTAGAAAAACAATTCTTATTTTCAAGTATTATAGGGGGGCCTTATCAAAAGGGTTTCCAGTCGTAGCTCATTTTCGTCCGGGAGCAGTTCAGGCAAACCACAATAGAAAGTATGTATTACCATCCTCAATGAGGCCCAGCAAAGTATGTGTATTTCGTAGCATTCGGGCATGCCTGTTTGTTTCCCGATTCGGTCCCGCAGAAATATTACAATCAGTGCCTACTCATTGTTCAGTCAGTGCTAAGTGTTGATCCGTGCGCGGAATCTGAAGTGAGACTTTTACATAAATGTGTATATAGGGGTTAGGCTGCGTTCACTCAGAACAGGTTTTTCATGTTTCGTAGACTCTGAAAAGAATTTCATATTCCCTACAAGGCGATTTTTAACACATAGGGTACTACTTTCTGCCTTTAGTCGTAGGGACATGTGGCCTACCGTGGACCGGGCCGATTTGATTCCACGTCAACTTTGAACCGATGCTGGCAAAATCGACTAATCGCTTTTACATCTACTTGGGAAATGTCACAGACTCTCCCAGGGGCCTACTTCGGACTTGCATGGTATAAGGATAGGAGCGACTTCACGTAATACACCAGGAAGATCGATCGAGGTTAAACCTGATTGACATTTTTTTAACATGACCTGATACGTATCCATAAAAGCGCAAGTGCTCTATTTTAAACAGAAAACAGCTGCATAGTATAACCAACAAACATGATGCGCAATATTCCATTCACATCCAGTTTTTCAACGGGTCCACACGAAGCAGCGAAATTGAACTGTTACTAATGATAGTCCCCATGATCCTTCATAGTAGAATTGCGCCTATCGATGGTGGAACTGAAGTTAAATTTAATTCCATCACCGCAAACTTTGGGGTATCAGGCAACAAGGGTAGGTGAGGGCAAACTGTTCCTCTTCCTCAGACTCCGTCACGTCCAATTTTTGAAGTTTCCAACCCAGGAAAGAATTTGTTAACGTAGAACTTGGCCCATGGTTCACGTGATGGTAAAACGCCCAACACGATCATTCGACTTTTAAAAGGAACTCGGAAAGGTACCTGAAAAATGAAGCCTACCGAAAACTGCTGAAAGCAGTTGAACGTTTGACTCTTATAAGTTCAAATGACTTTTTTGCAGACAGCATGATATAATTATGTACATTTTCCGAAAACTGCACGGTACACAGGTATTTGGCACCGTAACGGTATAAACAAGATCTATCCTTCTGCGAATAGCCTGATAAAAAATGAGCGGTCAATGTGAACGGAAACAGATTTTGCCTTTCCAAAAATAAATGAAAGCAAGTAAAACAAAAGAAGTTAGCATAGTACTGAGATCAGTAAACTGGGTGTGTGCATGCATGCATACCTATCTAGCATCAATAGAAGGAATGCCAGTACTAGAACCTCTGTAATGTTGCGTGTTAAAGAATGTGTCACAAACCATGACTTTCCTTTTCGTATAAACTTGGTTGGAAAGGGAAGGAATCGTGAATTCTTCTCAACTTGTCGGACGAAATAATTCAATTGGAGAACTCACCTCAATGACAGTCAGTCTGGCTTCACAATTTCCTTGCCTGAAGGATATAACACAGTGTTTTTTGTCCAGTCTCTCAAAATATGTTAGCAAGGTTATTTGCGAACTTGATGGGCCGTGTAGAGATAAACTGAACCCTCGTTATCAAGCACATTTCCAAAACGAGGGTCATATCGAATGTACTTGACATCCACCTCCCAGTCTTTCTCGTTGCTGTTTTGTTGACCAGTTAAGCGGTTTCCTTGTGTTGGCCTGTTTGTGGTACTAGCATCCTCTGCTGCATGTTGTGCTTTTTTGGACAGTTTTGTGTATTTGCTTTCGGGGAGTTTTTCGGGCTCGCAATGTATGTGCACACTGTGTTTCGGTTGCTCTCGGTCCCGTAAGTAGATCCTTGGCAGCCATTTCGGAGGACATTCACATCGCTTTATCTGAACAAGATAGTCACCGTTGGTTTCTTGTTTGTGATTCAAGCGCGGGGTGTCCGTTTTTTTGGGCACCGATGAGCAGACGTTTGACGCAGGTGTTTCCATCTGATTACTGAGGCTTGTAGGTGCTAAGTTATGTTGTGATGCACATTTACGCAAAGCACTCGAGGGAGGTGATAGTTCACTTGGATGTGGAGTATTGGCGTTCCTCCAGACTGCTAACTGCGCCTCCATTACATGCATCACACGTTGCAAATCGCTCAGGGTTTTAGTTGTCATGACCACAAATTGTTTTTCAGCGAAATCATCATCCCGAATACCGACAGCAAAAAAAGGTCCAACATGAGGAAAGGCCATGCAACGTTCGACTGCACCAAAGTCCGTGCGTTCCACTACGCGATAGGGCCACCAAGAAGCACGATTAAGAATGAGCGACGTGTAGGTTATCAACAGTTTTGCTTTGACTGGCTTTTTAGGTTCCCGCCAAGGGCTAACCAGATGCTGCTCCAAGCGATACTGAAACACCGGGGTTGTGAATTGGTCCTTCGTATGTAACTCCACATAATGCACTAGTCGGACGGATATTGTCAGAAGCTGATTCAAATTACTCAGCGAATTCGACCGTCTCACCATGTCACACTGAAGGGCTTGTAAACGCTATTTCGTCAGAGCCCGGTGCAGCTCAGGTTACCCGCGATGCGCTCACAGTGCCATTCTGAACAGCAATTTGCCATTGTGTCGCTCACGACTGGCCAATCACGGCAACAACAGAGCATGAGATCCGTCAACTTCATTGGTCGGCCAATCAGCCATGACTTGTGTGAGCCAATGGAAGCATGGGCGATAACTGCAGCTGGACGGCTGAGTTCACCTCCAACTGAGTGTTCGGAATAGCAGTGCAATAGCGTGAGAGAGCATCTCGCGCGCGTTGTGCGTGGTTGGTTTGATCATAACACGGACTTGTGAAGTATCAGTGTGGTCCTCTAATCTCTGAATTATTGATTGCGTGTACATAATTATTCAACTGATATCTAAGGCACGATAGTCCGTTACGCACATGACTGTCGCACTGGTTTTCCCATCATCCAGCAAAATCCCGGGAAAAATGAAATCTCACCATTTTGGAAGAAAAAAAGAAGAAAAGGCACTGAATATCAGGAGATCCTTTATGATGCTGTGTGGCTATTGCAGATCTATAAAAAATCATGTTAGCCTGATTTTTCACCGAAAGCTTTATTTGCAAGCAAGAACCCTTCATTCTTCACTAGGTATTCCTGGTACTGATAGACCATTCAGTTTGCATCTTTTGGCTTCTTTAGTGTACGCTAACAGAACATAGTGTACTTCACCTGAACTCATCTCACTATGGTTCATATTCGGATATGGTGGTTGGCAAAATTCTATTGGTAATGTAATACATGCCACGGTAAGACTGCTGTTGCTTCATCTGAGTCGCTACTTGTCATAGCCCCGAAATATAAGTCCTTTTGTAAGAGATTCCGGAATCATATCCTGCGACAAGTAAGAGAGGTCATTTTGATAAAAGGTTGACTGGTACTGGAGGAGTGCAAATGTTTGTCATGCCTAGTTCATGTGAGACTGTAGATCAACTTCAGATGACCGTCTTTTCTCATGGTATCGGACAGAGGTGTGATCAGGTACGATCAAACTATATCTTCAGACATTTATATTGCTACAATTGACAATGAATTTGACAAAGTGAATTCTGTAGCACCTCACAGTGATTTTCTTTGAGAATATTTTGATTTGGCCATCGAAATTTTTATTACACGATCCGACACAAAATGCGTGTGAGAAGCAGAGCACAACATAACTAGGGAACCTAAGTTATTTTCTGGTAAACAATATGGGCTTTTGTTTGTATGTAATTATCAAAGCTTACACATAGATTTTGAAACGGGTGGTTTTTGGAGTCTTAAGGACGGAAGGCTACTCATAGGGTTGCTGAAAACTCTTCGGCAGCCCACTACCGGTTTCACCCTTGTTGGGACTCATCGGGTCAACTCAGCCCCGGAATTTTTGTCAACCTTATGTTTTACTTAAACCCAAACTGTACACAACCAAAGTTATAGACTCATTTGCAAGCTTATTTGGTTTTGACGGTAGACTCGACTGAACCCGGACTGAATCTCCCATTAACGATAGATTTAGCTGGGACTTAGGTAGATCTGCCGTTACAATCAAGTTTGTTTGCAAATAAGTGTATTTCGCGAAGTTTTATCGCCGTTTTTTCGTAACCCCATAACAATGCTTTGAAGACACTGGTGGGTAGAGCAAGAGGCCCAATTACTTTTGCTACGGAAAATGATCGAGATTCATAAATTTGAAGCAGCGGTGGATGTAGCGCAGTAGTGTTGACTCTACCCTTCAACCACATACTAGTTTCTCATTGTAATCACCTTGCAGGAGAGTAACTGAACGTTAGGAATACTAATGGTCACTCCATGTGTGAGCTAACGTCATTAGATATGGAACTATCCAGATGAGTAGATCTGGTAATAAACGTCATTGCTAAGGATAACGTAGGAAATTTGGTGGCTTGTCCAGCATGTTGAGTGACACTAGTTCACCAGTTCAGAATGATGTGATCGAAGCTTAGAAAACAAGCCGGCTTTGATAGCATTAACGAAACGTGAAATACATGTTGAATGAAGTCCATGAGGTGCATATTAAGACCGTATTCATTTTATTGGTGACGAAATTCTTCATTTTCCCCGGGTTTGTTGATGGAGACTCTATAGAGGCTAGACAAATGGGTTCAGAGGAGCCTCACGTGGTGGGTGTTGTCTGGGTCCGCACTGGCTAATGCAGTGGACAGGAGATTTTGACCATCAGAAGTGCGAACACTAAGCGCGTCGAGTAAACGAAATTTGTCATAGTGATGTTACTTTGCTCTCTCTTCCCTGGATGACAGTGCTTTCAGCTCAAACTGGAGTTCCACATGTTTTTGCTGCTATTTTTAGAAGCTGTCGTATCAGTTGTAGTACTGGTTGTCCAATTCACTGCTTGAATCTTTTTTATCTGTCGGTAGGCGTCGTTGAAATCGCGAAAACCTACTGAAGCACACTAGAAATTGGGCAACTAAGAAAATTTAGAAAATATGTATTGTTAAATGCTTTGCAGGTATATAGTGCCTAAAGGATTATGTGGGGTAAAGCTAGAGTTTAACAAGTCCGAATCATGTTATGGAGCCCAGAGGTTTGTGTAATCGAGACAGCTTAGCGCACTGAGGTGTTCTGGAGACAGGTGCATTCCTATTCTGCCATGTCGAAAGAAGAACGAGCGTGAGTTTATTACAGACGAAATACCCCTAACGATTCAAAATAAAAATTCTAGAACAGTTCGAATTTGATGTTTCATTTAAAGCTCATCGAATGAGCAAAAATTCTCAAGAATGTCAACGAAGCAGGTAAAAAGCGTCTAATAAGCACCCTCATCTATTTAATAGCTACTCCTCTTAGTTATGCAATCCAAGTACTCATATCAATATAAAACTTCACGCTTGCTTCTTGTACCTCGGGAACATCCACTCCAACTACATGACATTGGAGGTATTTAAATCAATGTAGATAGACTCTACTGCACTTTATCCCCGTTTAAATTTGTTTCCAACGGCAGAATTTTAAACACCACTGGGTATTTCTATGAATTCAATTTCTGTACTTGTGGCAAAAATCCGAATGGAGTTGTTTCCCCGTGAACGAAATCCTGACTACTAGGAACTTTTCCCTCCTCTTATATACTCACTGAGTCTCTCCACAATTTGCCCGGTTTTTCGGCCTAAATGAAAAAAATAACCTAAGTACTCGCATTTTTGATCTCCACGGGACAGAACCTTATCTGTAGAACATATATTTTGACCAGGCTACACTATTTGGTGTCTGTCAGGCAAAGCTGACTCCACGGCAGGCCATCTGGAGACTCAAATTTTGGGTCAGCCGTCTTAGTAGCTATGGTTTACAAGATGAAAGGATGACTCCTGGGTTTAGGTCCACTATGTGTTTATCTACCCTGTTACCACTTTACTACCACTTGACTCCATCCAGCTGTTCAGAAAAAGCACTTGAGATGACCTGAAGGCTCAATTACCTCTATCCATCTGCCGATGCGGTGAATGCTGCACTGAGGAATTGGGACGAAAATTGGCCCGTATTGATTCAAATACCAAAATCGGTTTACTTTTGGATTTTGTTTAATTCTTCAACTTCTCCGGGCCATAAGGATTCCAAACAGACTTTTATGGCATATATCTAGGCGGGATAGGGTGTGGTAGGTCTCAAAAGGAGGAGGGCCCTCGCCAAGGGTGTTTTGTGTTTTGGAGAGCCACTTAGACTCTGGTCATTTTTTGCTTCTGAGTAAAACTGTTTCTTCTGATAGGCTGTTTTGGATCATCAGGTATTTTTTGTGGACGCAATGATCTTTATTGGTTGGGTTCGTTTTCAATAACCTGACGCTCATCCTTCGGCTTAGAGTTACGAAACGAAAACACTTCTGTCCTCGGGATTGTGCAATGTACGAAACCTCTTGGTCTACGTAGACTTGGTAATCTAAAAGGGATATTCAGTCTCGGAAATCTGTGGAGGTTAACTTCACACCTGTTGATACTCATAGGTATATGAATCAGTGGACATGAACGTCAATATTTCGGTAATAATAACTATTTTTGCACGTGAGCTCAACGGTTTGGGTGCTACTGCATATCGATCACATTTATTCCGAGGCGCACCACATGCAACCGGAAAATACGTAGTTGTTTTCTTCTATCTCTGAGACAGAAAGTCCACGGTGATGCCAAACCACATAACTCGCCTGAGAACGCATTGGTCTGTTAGTGTGATGGCTGACAGAAGAATTCTTTGTGAACTCGTGATTTTCGCTGCACTTGACCATGATAGGGTACTCGGAGACGAGCTAAAAGTACGGAACTGCTAACTTTATGGCCTTTCTGGGTATCCGTTCTACGTTAGAAAACAGTTTACTAGCAAGTTGCTGCAGTGTTTCACAGTCTGATTCGCACCGTGCATCCCTTAAGTACGCCTGGGCAGTTCTTTTCCTTGCAAACTTTTCTAACCGAAATACTGCGAAAGATATTCATAATTAGTAAATAGAGAAGGCGCTGTTCGAAGCTTGCAAATGCAACCCAGAAAATGCATAAATCTCGGTGAGAAAAACTAGCGTGCAATTTTTGAAGGCAGTTTCAAGCTATGGTCGTTTCTTCTTGGCTTGTTCCAGAAACTGGGGAGCAATACTTGATGGTACACAGATCATGTCATTTTGGCCTCGAATTTGCTTCGTTTCTTGATTTAACTTTATAGCCAGTCTTATGAGTTTGATTAGGGCAGCTAAAATGGCACACAAAAAGTGATGGGCTTCCGCTACCATAAAGTCAACAGTGCAGTTCATGGGCCGACACACTTTATTTCATTATCCCAAGCCTCAGTTGCACAGGAAACCGAATGAAGTAAGAGTAAATTGGTCGAAACACGATGGGACGGATACAATAGCCAGGACTGCCAAACAAACCACTTGTATTTTGTTTATATCTAACAATAATCAAGCTAGTCAAAGCAATGCAGGTTTTCTTGCTACTACTGAGCCTCGAAAATAGTAGGAGCATTGATGCGGACTTCCACCTAGTGCATGTATGCCATAAACAGCATCCTGTTCAATAAGTGCATGATAAGTGACAAGGATGAACTGAAATATAATTTACTCTCACAGATGTACTATAGAAACGTGCGATAGAGTGAATCTCGCTTACTCAACAGGAACTATTTTGATATCAGCTGTAACAAGTCCGCAGGATAGCACAACGAACTACGGAGTGATTAGGAATGGAAACCTGACGCGGAAAACATAGGTTGACTGAACAAACTTGCAGCGTAACATGCGTGTAGCCACACGATAACTAAACTATCCGTCGGGATGCACACATTCATCTCATTTCAGGCCAAGAATGAGTTTTTACTGGTGTGTAAAAGTTTTTACACCCAGACAGTTTTTCGTTCGTCAGCTTTATTTACTTCACCATTTGATTGTTCCTGAAGGCATCGTCTGGCGTAATCGGCGTATGGCTAGAAGCACGTAACATATGCAAACCCGAAACGAGTATGTGAACAAAGACACACAAAGGGTAACCTACTATTTTTGCCGGAAGGTACCTTTTGCCTGTATAGGATTTTGCAGATGAGCCCGAACAGAGTTCGACCTTTTTTTCAGTGCCTACACACAGATTAAAAATACTAGGGACGAATGTCGAACAATCGATAAATCGAACCAAAAATCGGTTTTCCAGGTAACTTACTATTTCGAATCTGAAGGTTTCCACTTCTCGGTGTGCCCTCATATTTCCCTTACGGAAAAGGAATTCTCCTCCAGTAAAGAACCACTGCCATACTGCATTGAAAAATGGGCACACCAAGTAATACTGGAGATTGTTTACTAGAGCCTGACATTCACGGGACAGTGAAACGGATACGGATATATGTTTGGGTGATGGGCGCTAGGGAAGGGTCATTACAGCGCAGTTGTATTTGTAAACATTGTCGCAGAATCCTACGGGCAAAAAGGTGAGAGCGCTTTTGTAACGAATACCTGAATGAAGAGAGCATATCGCAAAAAGTTTTCTATGTCCTATTAACTCTGTCTGGTCTCCAACTTCATGTCTAGAGCTGGACTGACAAGCGATAACTTTTGGTTACTACTATGTAGAGGCAAAATACCTCTACTGTAGGGCACTATAAGGACTGAAATGAATGTTAATATGGTCGCACTTTTGTTTTTGCTTCAACTGAACTTCGTTACCACGACCAATTTGAGACCAGTTAATAGTTTGATTTAACACAAATTTCGTTATAATCGGAATGCTTCTGGAGCAGCCGCACCAATGGATTATGGTCAGCAAAATCACCGGAAGAAAACAGCACTATATGAATTATATGAAGAGGAGGTAATGCTCAACAGCCCACTATGAAGTATATTACTTGAGAATGTTACTTGTGTGCAGCCTTCAGAAACAACTCAGTATTGATCCCTGTTACGTTTCGTATACAGCGATTCAGCAGAGAACGATAAATCCAAGTCAAGTATGGTGCTGTGTGCACCCGATAGAAGTGGGTTTTCGGCATTCACAACTTGCTCGGACGAGATCTCTGAAATCTTACCAAACAACAGTACTGCTATCACAAAGATCACCCCATTCCGGCTAGTTTGCATCAACTTTCCAACCACCTGGCAAACCATCTGGAGTGACTTTATTACTATTGATTTCAAATTAAACTGAAAGAACTATTGCAAGGATGTTCAGTTTAAATGCAAGAATAAATTCAAGGACAAGAAAGACAATTAAGCAGCTGTTGCGCATGGTCTACTGATTGTTTCTCACTGTGTGAAACAAACAAGTGGGATGACATCCAGCTGTTTTCTTTTCGAGCGTACACTGACATGAGAGCAGAGAAGCTAGTGGGACCAGAAATTAAGACACAGTCACAAAGGTCGACCTACCTTAGCTTAGTGTGACTGAATGATACTCAAGCGTGGGTCGTGAAATAGGAATGTCCACCAGGCGGCTATCCTAAGTAGAACAGAACATGATGGCTGAGGCGATCGATGACGCGGTCATTTTGAAGCAGATCATTCATTTGCTGGATCTACAAATTGCTGATCTGTTTGAACAGAAAACTACCAATGTAAATCCAAGTCATTGAGAAGCATGTATCCTTGCTGAATAAAACGGAAACACTGAGTATGCATTCTTAACCCCAGTTGAGTTGTCCAGAGAGCGTGATTAGAATGGTTAGTGGTGACCACGTGGATTAGATTCGTATTCTGCTTTGACACCGTCAAAACTATTCCGCTAATTCTCAATGTACCAATGAAATAGGCACGCAAACATACCAGCTTCAAGAATGACGAGTTTTTCAAATAACTGTCCACCAAGAGTAAACAATCGAAGAATTTCGAGTAAAATATGAGGGAATTATTCTTTGTAAGCGAGTTGATCGCCTAGCTGCCTCCTTTATCCGGTGCCCGTGATCCAAGCGCCCAAGGAGAGGAATTGTTTAGCTAAGAGACCAGCAGTAGATCGCGTGTGTGTTGAACGTAGCCGTATGGGTTCGTTTCATTTGATTGATAGTGCGATCCTGGTCTGATGCCTGTAATGCGTGTGCCTGGCGTGGGGTCGTTCAGCCATCAGAGCACAGGTAAGTCGTTTATGCCACCTGAGCGCGAACGCGGCACATCCTGTAACGCGCTCGAGGGCTATTCAAGCAGTCACGAAGGTTGAAGAAATCAGTCATCTCTTTCTCCATCAGAATCGGTTCACTGCAGGTTGATTTTATTTGAACATGTGGAAGTTTGTGGCCATTCACCATGCACGGTCGAAAAAAGTATTCAACTGTTTGATTAGCGAGACAACGTTCCCGTAAGGAAAACTAAAACTTTCTTGAAGTCCAATCAAGAGACGGTGCCCCCAAGTAGGCACTGAAGGGTATTGAAGGTTGTGTATATCTCCACAACTTTTTATTTGCACGGGTCTGTCTAGTTCTAGCTCTACTCTGCTCGGGACTCTAAGCTAGCTGACCAAGAAAAATAATGGACTTACGGAAAAACGTCATTTTGTACTTTTAAGTGCTTGAAAGATTCGTGCTCATGGCATACGTCAAGGTGAATGCAAGTACATCTATTTTGGTGGGCAGTTTGAAACAGCCTTGCGAGTTGGACAAGATATTGGACATAAATGATGCAAGCTGTCTGAATCCAAAACAATTACTTCTACTAACAAAAACTAGGAAATATTATTTTGAACTGTGTCAGTTGTAAAAAAGTTCCAATAAGGTAGAGTGATCTAGAGTGACTATCACACACCTTCCTCACCGGACCTCAAGTTTCGTTCGTTGATTAGGCATTGTACAAAGCTTTTTAGCATACTTTTCATTCATGGAATGCTTGGACCTTCAGCCTATTTACCTGGTCCGACACAGAAACCAGAAAGGTGTCCACATAAGCGCAGACCTCCTTTTGTTCCTGGGCTGCTGTAATCCAAGACATCACTGAATCCATCTAATCGTCTCACGTGAGCTAGTTATGGTAAAGCAATGTAAGTGTACCCAAACACGGGTATCAACACGCACTCCCCCAACAAGAGTTAGAAGAGTGAATATTCGCTTGTACTATGCTAAACACATTTAGCTTTCAAATGTATACACTGAATTTGCATGTGTAATCCTGTTGCTACTCTTAATTATTCGTTGTACTGGTACGCAGGCGTGATCGACTGATGTAAATCTGCATTTTGATTGTATTTATAACAGAACGCCAATAATGCCAATCAAGACAAGAAGAATTTTTGGGTCAAGTTTACTGTCATTTGAACAAAATGGAAAACAAACAGTCAAAACGGGCTTGTTTACCCAACATGACTTTCCACTGGTGAACATTGTTGTCGCTAAAAACGACGACGGTACAACCGCGAAGTAACACTACCAATGAGGTTGCTGAAAACTTTTCGATCATCATAAACGAGAGATTCAGCTGTATTTAGCTGAACCTCCTGTCAAAGCGAATCGTGTGCAAATGAGAACATTCGTCGGAGATATAACCTCAAGGGGATAGTGACAGATGATAAAATACAGTTTTTTCTGGAATTTTATGAGTTCTGGTGAATTTGGGGTGTACATGCGCAAATTAGTCACAAAAGAGTACGGGTGCACACCTAAACAGCGGTAGCGGCAGTGAATCGCCTAAATGGACTTCATAGCCGCTGAATATGGGGAATGCGAAACCTTAAGACTAACTTTCCGGGAACCTTCGCTGAAAGCATTCACAACTGATTGGAACCCTCCCTTGCATAACCTCGCAAAAGATGTAGTCTCAGCAACTGTCATTAAACTGAAGGAAGGATAGTCGACAGTTGGGCGAAAACACCGGACGGCCCTCTCCCCCAAATTACGCTGAATTCCGTCTTTGATGACCCCAGTGTGAAATGGTGGTTTCACCTACCATTTATAGCGAAGTACTTCGTTCCACCATGCAACTATTTTCACGCAACTCAAGAAATTATGGATAGGTGGTTTTTATAATCCGCCCAAGGATTGCTAGCTTTGACGTCGCCGTTCCATTTTTCGAGTTGTTAAAACTGACTTCAATTTTTTGGAATATGAATAAATCCTCAAGGTACCAACTGCGGCTTCCAGTATCATAGGAATAAACAACTAACTATGTTTCGTCAGATAGCCGAATAGATGAAAGTAGAGAGGTGAATGGTTTGAGACTTCATGGCGAATCGTCATGCTTGACATATGAGGCAATAGTAACCACAAGTGGCTTCAGTCTTAATTGCACATACATACTTTCGCCAATTTTCGACAGCCGTTTTTTATTCAGGTGACATTGTAACCAGCCAATCCTCAGTTGTCTTATTTACGGTGGTTATAAAGGTGAGAAACATTTTGTTCAAAGCACGCTACTAACAAAGTAAACCTCTTGCTTCCAAGCGGTTCTGCCGTGCAATGGTCACGATGGAGACCAGCTCCTCATGAGAGCCACTTTTTAGCTCACCAATGTTTTCTATCTCAGTACATGGGACAACATATCCGGACAAAAGTCGCTCTGCTGCGTGGTAAATGTTCTCACTTCAGTAAGACGGAACAGATTAATTAGTGGTCACACTTGCCCATCATCTTTGTTCTGTGCAGACTAGCCATTTACCCATGTTTATTGCGCTCTGTAACAAGCAGTACGTGTATATTGGGGGCGGGTGTATTTTGAGGACCGCAGTCCACTAATCTTGCCATCCCTATCAAGCTTCCTTCGTCTGGTTATAAAGCCGGTTTGTGTGAACAAGGTGATGGATCCTACACGAATTTCTCTGCTTCTTCGGGCACGGTTGCTGAAAGGCACTTTGTGCCATATCGCCTGAAACACGGTAGTCTGTTTTCATATCCTGAAACTACTCGTGAAAATGATCTAGTTCATATTATGTCTACGGCAAACACGCGTCCAACCACTCATCTACGTGAGCGATGTCACATGTTTCGTTAGGGAAATCTAACAGCAAGATTCGCATTCTCAGTTATTAGCACAAAAAGTGAATTAAACATTTTAGGGAGAGCGCTATTGTGAAGATGGTGTAAGAAGAAGTCACGTGGTCAGAATGCGATTACTTCGGCTGCCGATCGGAGTTATACGTGGGTACACCGGGAAGCGACGTGGGGTTCACTGAAGCATGATTCCTATGCACAACTTACGTAGTTTTTGCACACCGTCTTCGGACCGCCTCAGTGTGCTCAGCAAACAGCCCGTAAAACAACTTGGACCTTACATGGCCAACCATGCGTAAATCGCCTGAGAATATAACCACCTTCACCATTTGGTACAAAATGATTCTTCCTAAACGAGATTATGGATTGCCTAGTATCTACGATGTCCCGAAGCCGAGTTGTTTTTGCTTATAACGGTGCTGAAATTGATCTCAATCACTGAGCAAAATTTCAGGAGAGAATGCGACTTTGGGGTTCGTACGTGATGCTACCCTACTGATGTGGAATTCGTTCTTATAGACCTGAACACGTATAACGTTTCTAATTCAGGAATGCACTTATTCAACAATCTGTAACAAGATAGAGATTTCTAATTTGCTAGGAAAATGAGTAGTTGTCACCGAGGCGGATGAAAACGACGGACCGGTCGAAGCTATCCTGACATGGTTGAAACTCAGCAAGTTGTGAGCCCTAAATTCCATCAATTCCATCTTCAGAACCAAGTGAAACGTCGCACTAAGCAGGGGTGACTATGAATACTGCTCTGGTAATAAAGGGTTGGTTGTTTTTACTTTTCCAGATGGCTGAGAGTGGATCCATGATAGCTGTCCTTAGTGATGGGTATACCGTCAACAGAATCACGATAGTTGGGGTGAAATGGAACTTGAAAACTTTCGACAAATACGCTCATTTGCACATCAGTTTGGTTTTCACGGGAGACTCAACTGAATCCCCCGTGAGTAGTTTCCTTCATGAAAATGTACTGCGATATCTCGAATATGAGGCGGCTTCTGGGCAGCACATTCAGTGGAAGAATAACATAAACGAGAGATTCGATTGAGTCTCTCATGAAAACCAAATTGATATGTAAATGAGTGTATTTGTCAAAATCAGTCCAATTTGGGTTCAAGTAGAACATAAGGCTGACGGAAACTCGGGAACTGCGCCTTCCTGATGAGCCTCAAGAAGGGCGAAATCGGTAGTGGGCTGTCGAAGATATTGCAGCAACCTTGTGAGTGGTTTCCTTCATGAAAACATTGCTTTCAAAAGCGTTGGGTTTATTCATGAGTTCTTTATGATGGACAAACATGGTCGTCTTATAAGCGCGTCGGACTGACACTACATTAATTATGTGGGAAATTAGCAAATGAACCGTTGTGGATGCACATGCATAAAGAGTTAGGCAAAACAAACTGTCTCCTTGGGAGACATAAAGGAGGCACATATTCGACCGCTTACTCATAAGTAACCTAATTTGGAGTTTAAATTAAATACCAGGCCAGGGGGAAGCATGATTTAACCAGGAGCCCTCAACATTATGCTGATGACGTAACTTGTCATTGTTGAATTGCACATATGACCACTAATCTCACTTGAGTGGAATGAATGATTCACCGTTATAATCTTCGAAATTCACAGTGTTTCATGCGTTACTTTCCATCTCCTGTGTACGGTAAGATAATTATCTACTTTGCCTGACATCATGGATTCAGCAAGAAACTGCCAGAAAACGGCTGGAGTTGGGTTATTCTACCGCATCATAATTTGTATTGGCCAAATAAACTCGTCTCTTAGAAAAGAGAACATAAATTGTCAGCCAGTGTTTGTGCACTGGGGTATTCCTCAAGGCCTTGGGGGGTTTGCAACCAACACCTGGTCAATACTTGGTTCATGTCTTTTACTGAAGGATTTATCCAACTCTGTCGAACCAGGAAGCGCGTACTTTTAACTAATGATCCTTTTGGCATGCAAAAATGAGTCCTTTCGATATGGGTTCCTCAGTGTTTTCTGTTCATGCCATCTAACTACACTGTTCATTTAGGGAAAGTCGATTATAATGCTAG
Organism: Opisthorchis felineus; assembly: GCA_004794785.1. NCBI lineage: Eukaryota > Metazoa > Platyhelminthes > Trematoda > Opisthorchiida > Opisthorchiidae > Opisthorchis > Opisthorchis felineus. The sequence goes on along the minus strand of SJOL01006964.1, from coordinate 322,849 downwards.
ATCAATACTGTGTATGGGAAAATATAGTCCCCCCATCGATTCGGTATACCTATTAGTACCAGTAAGTGTAAATTTCACTCTGAAAGTTCTTCGCGCCTGAATTTTGAACTTAGTGAATTCGTCTTCTTGCTTGCTAGGCAGTTGTTTGTAGAGGCATTGTAGATTCAGATTCGTTCAGATTACTCCACTTTCAACTGAAGAATTGTGGGCTTAGTTTAAGCGATTCTTCAGCAAAGAACACCCATAATAGCCGCCACGTCTATAAACAGGGCACGTCCTCGCCCGTAAACGCCGTTCCTGATGGTATTAGGGTCATGAATTTATTCAGCTACTACTACTGGACCAGATGCCAAAGGGTGACCATCTAACAGTTGAAAACACCTCGATGGAGGTCCTTCTCCGTGTTGAGCTCAGGATTTCCTACTGGTACCAAGATCAGAATCCTGTGTACAGTAGTCATTCGCTAGTTTTTTTCACTTTTAGCCCTTATGTTTCAGCTACACTGCATGATTGCAATGGTAGGTTGGTGGATGAATGGACGGACGACTTGTACTTCCACTCGACTTGTTCACAACGGAAAAGCATAATACACTAGTGCTGAGCAAGACAACCTCGATTTTTCTAGCTTTACTAACACTCAGTATGCAGCCACCATATTCTAGTCCAACAAACCGTACCTCCTAGAAAAACAATCCTATCTGCCGTAGGCACTATCCCACCTCATATTATCTAGTGCTGTATTGGCCTATAAATTTGTTGGTATACATCAGAACGGTCACCTTTTCATTCACTACATAGGCTCTTGTGTGAACTAAAATATATTTTGCCGGAGACCTTGGTGACTGACTTTGGGGTATGCCAAAAAGATCACTACTGCGTACAAAATATCCGAATATGAGCCTAACGTCCACATTAGGAAATTTGTACCTACCTGAAACTCGTATCTTACAAATTGAGAAGTACACATTGTCTGGTGAGATGTTACTGCAGTATGCATTTAGTGAAGCGTCTGTTTGCCAGGTAAGCGTAGGCGATCTCACTGTATTGTGTCCTTAAGAAAATGGGCCATTGTTGAATGAATGGATCACACTTCAGTTTAGGTGCACTTGTCTTTTGGTCCAAACGGACTTTTTCACAGTGCCAGACAACGTGTACTTTTCCTTCTGGGGACACTGCAGCAAGTCTTAGCAGCGTGCAGCTAACACGTTGTTCTGTCGACTACAGCCATTCAGCAGGACAGTACTTACACGACTCCAAAGTATTCATTAGGCCACGTACTGGCATAGTGCAGATATCTATGTGGGTAGTTGACAACCTATCCGAAATTTCAGACGAACAGCGTGAAATGTTTCAACACTGCCGAAAAACATCAACCCAAGATGTCAGTAAAGTGGAACATTGAAGACCAGGAAGTGCTGCATACCTTGCCAATACATAATAACCCAAATGGCCATGATGGCTTCGAAGATGGAGAAGAATTACGATGATCCGAGGAAGGTATGGCATCAACTGTGCTTCGAACGATCCGGTTCATTTTTGAATCGAACTTGTCAACCTTGTTTCTTGAACCGACAATTTATTAGACCTACCTGTTTCAATTCCTATTCCGAAATTATTACAAGCTCGTTCTTCTACTTTCCTGTCTACTGTTGGAGAGTTGAAAACAAAATTTTATCCCTCTAAGGTTTGATTTTCCGCGACATCACGAAACTAGACTGTTTTTGGCCTGGTTTCGCAGAACGTAACCAAAGCCTGCACGTGGACCCTCCACAAACTGAACATGTGACCGCCACTTGAATCGCCTTATATCATCTTCTTACACAATCTCGTGTCGAAACGCAGTAGACTAGCTTGTAACCAACTAGCACGTCACTGGACAGACAATGGGACAGGGGTATTCTAATAAAAAGTATAAAGTTATAAAGAAAATATGAACAGCGCGAGTAACCCAGTGCGGTAAAATTATTAGCCAGCCGGTGGAGCTGGTTCTGCTCCAGACTGTATTCAACCCCAACTGGGTTTACTGTTCGAAGAATTTTGGTGGTCCGGATTCGGTCTGTTAATGTAGACATCACAAGTGAAGCCGGTCAAGAACGTAGACATGTGATCTATACGGTTTCCAGATTTCGTTGTAGTACACTGATAAAGCAGCATGAGTTGCGGTCTCGGCATCTATGCTCCAAGACGGTAAAATCCCGCGTTGACTAGCGCCATCCATGCTTTCAGTTCACTATCAAGCTTTATGTTGGTGGAGAGAGTTTTACTAAGTTGGCAAAAGTAGATGGACTGCTCTCTCACAACAATTCAGTTGATTACTTGGTGTTTTTATGTTCAGCTCCCTATTGACACTGATAAAAGCGAAATATTGTCAGATCAAAGGCCATAGCCGGTCGCTGTACTTCTGCCACAAAATGCGAACATACAGCGCAGCCGTTCAAAAACAGCAGCGCACAGACAATGAAGTGTCAGAGCAGTGTTTTGCCAAGGAAAGTAACCACTTTCAAAGTGGCGGATTCCTTAGTAAATGGAGGTTAAATAAGGCTGGGAAAAGAACACAACTCCATTTCACTGCTCTATCTATTTTGATCTCAGGTGGGATAGTTTCGCAGGTCCACATCAGGGCCTTCATCCGAACACAGAATGCCTTGATGAGGTTAATGAATTTATCCGAGTCATGAAGATTCCTTAGGACGATTCCTAGAGCTCCTTTATTGGTTGGGTGGTAGGCTTTGGCGAATTTAACAACCAATCTGTAGAGCAGTTGCTTTGACTCAAGACGTTTCTGTTGTATTTGCTGCATAGATCGACTCAAGCACTTAAACACCAGTTCTATTCCTCAGAAACTTTCCCCTCCATAATGTCAGGTACTAGACAACTGGGCGTTATACGGGCCGTGATTTTGCCTGATGTCTGGAACAGAAAGCTAAGTTCCCAGTAATCGTCCGTCTTCTGTCAACTCCCTTCCTCATTAAACGGCTGATCATCGCCCAGATTGTGCACGGTAGGTACAAGGTTCGTCCTATGGTGTCGGCCCTCTAAGTCAGAAAAGCTTCATAGACAATTCATCCTGTCTGGCGCAATCCGGTTTTCTGCCCGGTTTATGGTCGTCTGGACTTCCACTACGGAAGGTGTGTCAGCCAAGTCGGTCTGCATTGTTGAGTCGGGGGATCTATCTAGCTCCTTCCCACATCCTTTGACAAGTTGGAAAGTGGTTTTTCCATGCTAGCAGAATCAAGTCAGGCTTGCAAAGTTTTCCTTCAGAATGGTCGTCTCCTACAGCCACAGACGTTGAAATTTTGGGCGATGGTTTTATTTCGGTTCAAAAAGAAGTTGTAACAGCTACTGTCCGCCTTTGGTTGGCGCTCTTCACTTAGCTGTGTCCATCATTTTTTCTTTTCACAGTTGTTTGGTCCTGTCTCTTCTGTGCTGCTTTCGGCCTGGCACATCTGTCGGGACTTGACCTGCTTACACCCCACGTGGCTGAGTTTCATCCTGATTCACGGTGTGGCCGTTTTCCAAGCGCAGTACGCACTTGACAAGTAGTGCTGGGTGGTTTGTACTGCACTCAACTGCATGCAAATCTTTTGTTAACAGTACATCAGTGAGATCTTGTCACACACCGATATATTCCAGTAAATGCCTGTATCCACTTCTTGGAATGATCCACGACTGATCCATGAACGATCCATCCTACGTTACTCCACGTGCTTGATACTGAAAGATCAAATGTCGTGCCGACCGTCGGTAATCTTCCACCGTTGTCGCAAAATGATCATATTTCATAGGGTCACCGCATCTTCTAGGTTTCTGAGTCCCTTCCAATCCATGCATTAAAGCCGCTCAAGAGGAAAAGTGAATCTCTTGAAGATACATACCTGACTGTATATTTCGTCCCTCTCCTCTTCTGAACGTGATGTTGTGGGAGTACAGCAGAGAGCTAATATGGCAAACCTTGCCCTCGACAGACGGCATCAGATTGCAGTTTAATTCGTTGTTACTTTCCAAGTATTATTGATTGATTCATGTGATATGCAATTGCGAATTCAACATCACCCAAGTGTGGTTACTTATGTTGATCCATTGCAGTGGAAAGTGCAAAAAGAATCAAACCCCCATAGCTTCCACTATTCAGGAAACTGAGCTTCATTGAAAGCACTGAGGTCTGTCTGTCGACTTTCAGGCCCGCTCCTCCTATCCGGGGGATTGTTCACATTCTATGTCCTTAGTCGTAAAACACGCATTTTTCCTCTTTTTTCTACATTTGACGTCACGTAAGGAGGACTGGAGCTTTTTGACGCCTGAGATTCAGAATGTATAGTCTTCTTGGTTATCTCATTCCAAGCACTTGACCTCAAGGCCTGGCCCACAAGGCAGTTGGAGCTGAGCTACCCGAAACTGCAGGGAACAAAGTAGGTGAATCTGAGTCTTACTGTTTCTGTGCAAGGTGGGTATTTCTGGAGTGGTGTCACTGTCCGTCAGCCACTTACGAGCAAACAAATAATACCCCACCCTAGTGGGGTCACCGTCACAGACGTTCAAGTTTAGTCGTCTATCCATTAATTAACCGTCAGATTCCTGTCAAGATATTCCGGTATGATTATCGGATCACTATAGGGATTCCATAGAGGCATCATGTGTGAAATGCCACGAAAAAGGTGTAGGCCATCACAATCCTTGGTGTGATAATTCCATTGCAGAAAACGGTTGCACAGCAGTTGTTAAGGAACTCGTTTTCTCGGCTAAGTCACGGATGAGTCCTTGTCATATGGACAAGTAATAACGGGTTAGTTTTAGCCAAGGTTCCTGATCGAGTTTCATAGCATCCACTTCCGGCAATTTGACTTCAAATTCAAGGTGCCGAAAAATTCAACTTCACACAGGAGCTATTGCACTGTGCCCCATTGAAATTAACTGCAAACTGACATTTGGACTATCTCCCATGTGCGTTCGCAGTCAGGTGCACCGGTTTTTTCGACATACATATGACACAATTCTGGTCTGAGGTTATAGCTTCTGCGAAAGGAAAGGGGAAAATGAAATAAAAGGTTGTCAAATAATTAGCTTGGGATTACTGTATAAGTGAGGCATCAAGTCGCATCTTTGTTTTGAATGGACATATATGGACAAAACGTACGCTAAATTTCACTGCTAAAATAGTGTTCAACCAATGTTCAGCTTTCGAAAAGTCCAGCATGAGATTGTTCACTTCTGGCCTGATTAGGAATTGTTCAAACTGAGGTTTGATCTTCTCCTTTTGCATCGCAACTTCTATTGGGAAAATGCCAGGTTCATCTTAGTTGTTCTTAACCACACTTGGTGACATTGCTAAATCAATACCACCACAGAAGCCTCATTGGATGGAGTGGGATAAATTGCTGACATCACTATACAGCCACAAAGTGGCAACAGCAACGGGTATGGCAGGCAGAAGTAATTTTGTGGATTTCCAGCACGGCCTAAGGAGAAACGTGACTAGCAATCAAAGCCGAAGTTTGTTGCCTAGTACTTGCTCGGTCTGTCTACTCAAGTTGGTCAACGCCATAGGGGTAAACACCTAGCACTTTTCTCCGCATAGAACGAATAAAGAAGTGTTCACAAATGACCTAGCACTACAGCATAGTAAGAATTAATTAATACATGGTGGGCTGTCCGTAGCTTCTAAATGAAAAGGCATGTGTAAGTACAAGTTAATTACTTGACTTGGTGACCGCTTGCACCCTT
>SJOL01006964.1:282771-304487 GCA_004794785.1 Opisthorchis felineus | reverse complement strand
GAAAGGGTACCCTAAAAATAGGAATGGTGTTTTGTTTTCCAAAATGAAATGGCCAGAATCGCCCAACTCTCAGTTTCATTTATCTGAAAGCCCTGTGAACTGAACGAGCCCCTGAGTTCGTGAGTATGTGATAACCTCATACGGATAAGTTCATACAACTATGCAGGTTTTCATTATTTGAGCTTTCTGATAAATACATACACAATTATGCGCATATGATATGTACTGAATGCGACTTGTATTGCATGTCATATGTTGTCTTCGTAACTCAACTTCCTCAGGGACTACCAATATGGTCTGAATGCATCACAACCTAACTTGAATTCACATCACTCATTTGAACAGTCCTCCAGTCATTCCTGCAGAGTTATTAATATTGGTTTACACCAACCTGGGGAAGCATTAAGGCTGAGCTTCACTTCTGGTGGAACCAGTCAGCAGTGCTTAATGTTTGCTAATAACACAGATTCTACAAATCCCAAGGCCATCCATTACGCATTTATTTATCGGCCAGGTAAACGATAACTTCGCAGCTGTATTAGTGAACACTGGATAACCTAGTCTAACCGGCTGGAGCTAACTTAGAGACAGTAGGTGGCATTAAGCAGTGAACGGCATTTCTAACAATTTACCAGGAGCGATATCCGTCAAACTACCCTTATTTTGTTGTGAGTTGCTCAGATACACCAGCAAATAATACACTATATTTTGCAATAATGAGTAAAACAACTGCTACTAGGAACTTGTCCCCTTTCAACAAACCTTACCTAGACTGGTGGTCAATACAATAAGTTGGAACAACTCTAGTAACTTAGCTTGACGATGACGTTTGTATGTGTGATGAATGCAAAAGTAATCCGGGGAGGAATCAGCCAGTAAAAATGGAGCAGAATGACCAGATAAAAATATAATAAATAAAAGATAATTGTTCGACTGTAACACCTTTTCGGTGCCTAGCTGCCATGCCACCCGAAGGAGGCACGAGGGTTGGGATACTGCCAGGTTGCCCAAGCTCAGACAGGAGAAGTCGAGATGCAGAGGTCGGGTTCGAACCACGGACCTTCCGGTCAGTAAATTCGCGCTCTACCCACTGGGCCATCTTGACCAGAGCGAAATTACGAAACATTAGCACTCGACGCCTCACGACGCAATTATGTGATTTCAGCTATCTGTAGGGAACCAGAACGCAAAACGAAGTAATTCAAACAGGGTAGGTAAGGTTCATAAGTAACCAAACCCAAAACCACCAGCCCCGAATTAAATTACTGACGGTCTTTTCGACTGATTTAGAGTCTAGAATATCGAACTGTATCCGGAAAGAATCCTCAGTAAGGAAGAAAAGCTGTGGTCTTTTACGGGGGCATTGTGTCAACTGTACAACATTTTATGAAGCATGGCAATATAAAAAACGTGTCTTTTGACATGGAAAACTGGATGATTTTCAATGAATATTTATTCCAGACGTCGCACATTCTTGATGAGAAAGGACATTCAATATTATTCAAGTCACATAATAAGTAACAGACATGTGTGAGGTAGACTGAGCTCGACTTCTCTATAGTGAAATACATCCTTGTATCGCTTGAACCAAGACTATCGGATTCTTGCTTTATCTTGAAAAAGTTGGCCACAGATTGCTTACCACGCGGCCCGGTATTTAGTCTACAGCTGCAGAAACTGTGAAGCTGCCGTTGCGTTTTTTAAATCGCATTCCAAAGTATGTTGTGCACAAACAAAACAGTATGTCCTCTGGTCAGCACCTGTTACGTAACCAAGGGTGAAAGTGTCCAGTGAAGAAGCCACTCCAGCCGGTCTTCTTGATGTATTCTACACTTCGAGTACTCGTAAGTGTCGACCGATTTGCCCAACAAGCTGATCGAAGCACACTTCCTACCCATGTTGGGAGCGTAATCCAGTGTTCAGGAACATGTAAAGGATCGAAAGTAATCACAGCGCAGGATTATGTCCCTCAGCAAATAAGGTAGCTCAGCTCTTGAAAGTCAAGCGGGCGTACTTGCCTTTCGTTGGCCATTACCAAGTAAGTTGCCAAACCGAAAGACTCTAGCTCCGGCTTTTCACTTCTAGCCTGTAACTGATGAAAACGTCGACGAACTTTTCATGTCTACCCGGATGCTCATTTACCCATGACAGAAGAGACTGCTTGACTCATTTGAATGATTCACACGGTTTCTTACTTTCGTCCATTGAACTGTGAATTTGATATTCAGACGCCTTTCTCGGTCATACCTCTCGTTTACATGAGGGCTTTATCAGGCTATCAGTGATGGAGTTAGCTTTTGCTTCTGGCAAACTTTTCACAAGTCCCATGTTCTTAAAGAAAACCATCAAGAATAAGGCGCCTATACCTTTGGACAGCGCTGAAATGTACAAATTTGAGCATCATTTCGGATTAAGGCGCCATCAGCGCGATCAACCCAAAGTGTATGGCGAACCTCACCCGACCTATGCCAAACGCACAACGACAGGCAAACCTTAGCTAGGCGGTTCGGCTAGGAAGCGGCAGCATGTGTACCACTGGAATCAGCTGTGTGTTATGTGCTGCAGAGGTTCTAACCATCTGAAAGTAGGATCACGTGGGCTGCGGTTAGGAAGGCGTGAAGACGACAGAAGGCACTTTCATTTCATGTTGCCATGTCATGGTTTTCACCCCTGAATATTTCGCCAGCAGTCTCTCGGAACAGAAAACGACGTCTCCTTTGGTAGACGGTTGTTGGTCGTATGTAAGACATGCCACAACAAACTCAACCTTGTAAGTTTAACCTGTTGCTCTAACGATTCGGGTTCGTTACCAGGTCCCCGCTTACTTCCCGTCTGGATATGTACTGGCTATGCTACGGAGGCACCGGCGATCAAACACTTGAAGACGCCCATGGTCCTAGGATCGGACGGTTAAGTCTTACAACTATACAGCAAGACCGCTTATGCAGTTGCCTTGTATACACGGCCCTTTGGCTTCGGCGAAATTCGGTTCTGACGCCTTTATGGAAGAAAGTTGGCGAACGTTGATTTCGCCTTGATTATCCGCCCATTAATTTCATTTTTTACAGGAAAACCACGGTTTATGCAGCTGCTAAAATATGTGAACCGGTCAACAAACTTAAGCCGTTCATTCTTGAGTTTCAGAAAAGCATAAAAGGACGGAAAATGTTGAACTAAGACTTTGCACTTCGAGGGTGTAGAACTCACGCCGAAACTTGCGGTAACTTCCCGTATTCTGTTAAAGGTATTTTGCGCAGACGAGTAATCGTCGAACAACAAAACGATGTCATCCGCATAATCCAAGTACACTGTCTCTTTTCAGACGTAATTTTCGCGTATAGATTCACGGTCTCTTGGAGTTTGCATTCCATGATGACATTAATAACAAAATTTAACAATCGTGGCGAACTTCGCTAGTTGTCTGGAAGCTCATTGTACACCTTGAACCGACTGAAAGTATGAAATAAAGCGCTGAAAAACAATGATAATATCTAATCCTTGAGGGGGTAGAAATCGTGTTGAAGTTTCATAGTGCTCCTCCTCAGATCTGTTCCCTCTCAGCTTGGGTCGCTAAAAGACGTACTGACAAACTGCCATGGGCGTCAAGTAATTTGATAGTTCTAAGTAGGGAGTAAACAAGGGGGAACAGAACACACAGTAAAACAGTACTGGATTTGGAGAAAAGCCATAGCTTTTTGCGGTAAGCGCTACAAACAACCCAACCCGCGCATGGTCCACGTATAGAAAGCCATGCTAATGCCATGTGTTTAATGGTGTGGTGGACAAGTCAACTATTCTACGTCAAAAAGACAATACGGTCAGACTTGTGGGAGATCGACCGCTAATGTCTCAGTTAGATGAACAGTAGCACAGTCCATGAGAGTTACAAAAGCAATTTGACCGCGGCAATCAAAATGCGTAAAATTTTCTAAATATTTCCCAGTTATCCCATGAACAACAGGTTAAGGCTCGTCGATAGCTGTTTCATATCAGAAATTTGCCACATATTGTGATCATCAGCCTTTGTGTATCTTGTGTGTAGAAACTTTTCAATAATCAGGTTCAAGGTTCTACTCAACACCCGAAACGAAATGTGAAAACCTCAAAGTTAAGCAAGTAGAAGTCGGGAATTTGCAAGAGTTTATGCATCCCTCACTAACCGCTACAGCTACATACTGTAAAATTCTACCTACCACTACCCCTCTTCGGAACAATCCAGCGATGGTTTCCTTTCATTAGACAGAAAACCAAGTTGAAATGAATAACTCCGGTTGTTCTAAACTTTTTGGAAGGAATTCCAGACCGCAAATACAGATGGGTCACTCGGTCAGTGGTGTCACTTACCGTGGTTGTTTTCTTCAAGCTATCTCACCTTGTTTTCCATTGCAGTAACATTAAAACAGCATTGCCACACCCACGCACACTATTGGAAAAACAAGTGAACAGTGAAATGAATGTGGATAACAAAGGTACCCCATTTTCATGGTTGATTGCGCCTACTAGTCGCGTGACTCTCCAGTTTTAATCATTATTTTGATTCTAAACTCTTAGGACCTGTTCTTAGCTGAATTGTGAAACCTTTTAGAAAAAGAGAAAACAACTATTACTAGTTCACATACCTTGAAATTCCGTACTCACACCACTAGCGTTTTGTAATGGGTGAAAACAGTGTAGGTGTTGGACAGCAATGCACATACGTGTGACTAAAACGAATGGTGCTGTTCAGAAGCTAACTGGGTCAACATAACTTGTCTAGTATTGATCGCTAGTGGTCAGTGTACTGGTCCTTTTCGACGTCCAACCCACACTGCTTGGATGAAATATCGGGGACAAACGTTTGCCTGTTAGGCCCTTGTGAGCCGCGCGCCTCCTACACCCGTTTGAGTCATAATTGGTGTTGAAATATCGAAAAATGTGGAAACCAGGTCAGAAGAAGAATGGTGTAAGTTCCACGAACATGCGGGTTTGTCTAAAGGCGTGTAAGCAAACATAGCTTAACAAAACGAAGCAGAGGTGAATAGTGGGCCAATACACCAATATCACATGACATGAGTAGCTGTACTGCAGCAATTGATCGATTGTCTGGCGCATTGATTCGTAACTTGCTTGTGTCCCTCACTCGCCTGTAGTTATTGAGTAGCCAACAACCTCCGCACGGTTGAAGTTGCTTCTTTGCCCTCTTTATTGACTGCTCAATGAAATTTCCAATTTACGCAAGGCCATGAGAGCAACAAGTTTGTTGGATGATTCTCTTCGGACGCATTCTTTCACCGTAGAACGTGTGGGACGTTATGAAAGACATAACATCTGTATAAGTCTACAACAACGTCAACAGTTAGAACCAAGCTGGCCTCAGAACAAGAATTAGGTCTTCCTGAGCATAGAGAAAAGGCTAAGTACTGCTCCATGGAATGCCAGCTTGTGTGGTTGTTTCCTCCGTGCCGAGACCTGGAACGATGAGCGAAGTTCAGCACTATATCCTGTGTAGAGTAGATGCCTATTGATCGACGTAGTTGGGTTGGGGTAGGCTGAAACGTCACTTTTTTTTTAGGTACATGCCCTTTTAACCGTACTTGAAGCACGGAGCAAACGGCCACGTAGACTGAATTTTCTTTAGGTAATATTGACTAGTCGTTTTAGGTCTTACCTATGAACTGATGGAGATCAGAATGTCACCCGGAGACTATTTTCATTGACTGGCCATGTTTTGTAGACTTATATATATGAAGTAAACTGCACTGATATTCCCCTCATAATATTTTACACATGCGGCGGAAAAGGGTGCACGGAACGAATTCATCCAGCGACTTTGTTGTTCTTACTGCCTTGCTCCAATTCATCAGGTAATACAATGCTTTGAATCGCTGACTCCTTTGGAATGTTATACAGTAAATGGCGAAAGCAAATGTGAAGCCTTGTTAGTCTCTGCTTTGATTTTTAAGCCCTTAGCATGCTCGACACCGGTCTTCATTATGTTGCCTAAACCAAGCAGGATATTTCGTCACTTGGGTTGTTCAGCACCCTGATTCAGCAGTCAAACTGTAAAACGTACTATTGTTGCTTGCTCGGTTTCTTTCTTGAAGAAGCTGTGCGGTAAAGTTACACTTCTCGCGTCACGATGGCTATTTTTGACAGTCGAGTACAACTGTTTTATATCGTATGACGGTACCACCCATGCCCAGCCCGGAGCACAACCACGGGTTCGGACTTACTTCAATTTTCCTTGAACGCTGCAAAGCACATTTTTCCAAAGATTTGTCAAATGATCTGTGTGTTTAGTAGAAGTTCCAGCAGTTGGACTTGCAATCCCAGCTAATGGGAATAGAAAGCATCAAAGAACGTCGAAACCGGAATTCGACAGACTATGGAAAATGTGGTTGACCAAGAAAGAATTAGCGCCTTCCACTTTCGAAGATGTGTTGATTGTGGGTGCGACGACTTGCTTCTAGTGAACCAGATAGGGCTGCTTGAAACGCCATCCAATGTTACTGCAGTTTTATTGAATTCGGCAAATTTCTGCTCGAGAAGTTAAGGTTCTTGTGTGCCATTGTTTGTGCGCCCCAGTGGTAGTGGCATTCTTTCCCCCTAGGTTTCCCGATGGATTGGATTTTCAGTAAAGATTTCATCCTGTAAGAGAAGCCAACCTATAACAAAAACCCAAAAAGCACTGTACAGCTGTCTCATCCTTATTTGGAATTATCAGCAATACGGATCTGACAAAGCTTCGGTGAGTTTTGAACCCCCAACTTCCTGGCTAGTAGTTTGAACACGAGCGGCTAATCAGCAGTGGTACTAACTGGCCCTCAGACACGATATAGCGTCACCTATCCTTTAATCACGGAAACCACATCGCGTGGTCACGTGCTGAGCTGGCTCCTTAAGGGAAGATTTCTCATATGGAAATTTCACCCACCTTGTGAAATTATTCTTCCTTTGAACTACTTGGGTTGGATTTCGACGAAGGGTCCTCTGGTTCTTTGGATTGGGAGCTGGTACTGGCAGCTGGGCCTTAAGCAACCAATGCTGTCTCACGGTTAGTTAGTTGTGCTGAATGCTTTGACCGAAGACTCCTATTTTTTCCAGTCCATGAAGCCAAAAATCCCGGGTGCCAAAAATAGAATAGATTACACCAGTGAGGTCCTCCTGAGTGTCTTATTATCCCAACAAAGTTGAACCGATGAACAAAGCTCTTTTAGTCTTGATGCCTATCGTTCTTTGTGGATCTTCGGCACTTTAATACTCTAATATCTTGCATGTTGTTCTAACTGAAACATGAGATAATAAAGTACTTCACAAATCTGTAAGGTTGGAATAGTCACAAATTGAAGCCAGTCTAAACTTAGCTAAACTCTACAACCAACCTAGCCATGCTTATATTGGCTTGCCCCTGCATATCGAGTCCCTAAATTGACTGAGCGCTGAGACATCCCGGAACTTTGATGATAAACTCATATGTTCCATAGAATTCAGTTGAAATGATTTTAATAGTACAATTTCCAGAATCCTTCATTAAGGAGTGAGCAGTTCTACCCTTGTCTCAATGCGTCATTTTCAGCCGAAATTATCAGGTGCTCTATCTGTATAATGTTTTTGGATTGTGTCGGTAGCGTCTTTATGGAACCTATTGCGAATCAAAGAATGCATGGTGACCCTCCCTACCAGACTTTCTCTGAGTAATGTCATATGACCCTTAACGCAGGGGGATTGTAGCCTAGTAGATCCGACCGCTTACGCACCGGAGCACTGATCTTCATCAGACAGCATCTCTCAGCGAGTGGTCGAATACGAGGGAACAATAGCCAAAAAAGTAACACAGTATTGCGATCCTTGGGCTCTGTACTGTGCAGACAGTTAATTTGATTTTCTTCATTGGTTTGTTGTTTTACGAGCGCACCACCTGATGAAATCATGTTGAACCCATTGCTCGCTGAGGTAAAAAAAATATGAAGAAAATAAAATGATAAAATTGGGCTTTTTTCTTTCTAAGTTTTATTCGAGGAAACCAGGAGACAGTAAAAAAGTGTGTGACGGTGGCACGGGATATTTCTTCATAAGTCAACTGGCCGAAAAATGTAACAAAAGTAATTGGGAGAGAAAACAGATTTTCCGAAATACAGCATGCCTGGTCACAGGCTTAATGTAAAAAGTGGTTTTTCTAAAAATAAAATGAAAGTATTTGTGGGTTTTTCGAGGGCTCTTACTTGCGAGCGGAGAGTCATGTTCTGGATAGTTCAATGCCACACGATCCAGTCTGGTTTTCCTGAAGCTTCTTATTTGCGTGCCGACCAGGTTGAGGGTGACTCCAGGAGAGTTACAAACTTTACATCCGGTGGAAACCTAAGGCGTTTCAGGTCGTGTCAGTCAGACAGTCTTTTATGGAATACGGAAATTGATAATTCTTCGAGGCTCTTGTCGCCGATTTCCCGGTATTCTCTTATCTGTGTGAGTTAATTGAGTCTATTATGAAAGTCCTGAAAAAAATCCGTACATACTGTTGGTGCAGCACACCGGTCATAAAGTTGCTGAAAACTGTTCTACAGACCATTGCCGTTAGTGTCCCTCTTGAAACTCATAAGGGGAGCGTGGCCTGTGAAACTCCATCAACATTAGTACAGTACAGTGTATTTTCTTGACAGGGCACACACGGATATAGTCCTTAAACGAGTGTATTTCGCCAAATCTATGTATCCTAATTCTTGCTTAGTTCAGTGTCAAGCACGTGATGGAGCAGGTTGTCGAATGAAATCTTCGTCAGCCTCAACAATTTCGTTGACAACATCCTCGTGAAAAGGCTGGTGATCAGCTGTCGAACATCTGTGTCCAGGGAAATGATTTGAATCCTAAATGCAGGTCATGAGACAACATCAATTTTCGCGCAATGAAAAAGTGCGCTTCCAGCATACTTTGACGTCAGTACATGAAGGAAAAGGTTTACCACTGTGGAAGAAATATTTAGTCAGCCCTGTAGAGGACGTGGAAATTTTCTCGTCTTGACTAGAGACGAGGGTAAATTGAGGACATCAAGGGGAGCAAATTTTCATTTATCGGTCTGGTTGAGTGCGCCCTATATGGTGCTCAGGTGAAAGTCATGAAACGATGACTGACGTGATGTAAATGCCAATCCATTGGCGGCTAAGGTACCGCCAGGATTACCATACAGAATCTAGAGGAAAATGGTATGCAGTCACATAGTTTCACTGGAACAATTAACTACAAAGCAGCAGTATGATTACTGGAGTAAGTACTTTTTATGGGGTAGTTCCCCATTGCATGAGTTCCCGAATCTTCCTCTACATTCTTACAATATTTTTTGTCAAGCTTAAGTCAGACAAGAAGCAATGGGCGGTATAATTTAGTAGAAAGATATACTAGTTCACGACAGTGGAAGTGCTAGCAACACGATACTAGCTGAGTTACATTGCATCTTTTCATTATAGCCCTCAGTTTTAGTACCTCCAGTAGGTCGAAAAATACGTGCCATTAAATGATGATGTCTGCGTTAACAGGGCTACAGGACTAGCTAGGTCAAATCCGTTCAATTAAACTATGCTAATGTGACAATTTGGTCTAGCAGCTCGTTTCATAACACCAAATCTCCAGTGTCAGTTCACTGACAAATCGTAGTGAAACCTGTAAAACATTTTCAGTGAAATTTTCACTCTTGGGATTGTTGAAGCAAACCGCTAGACAATGGCGTCTTGTTTGAGGTTATAGAAGTTTTTGTTGAGGGAATTGCCAGACAAAAATCCCGTGTTACCTGAGTTATCTCTTTAGGGGGGCTATTTCCTCTTTGAGAACATTCCTCATTTAGAGTTTCCCGGAAGATAACAAACTCCCGGAGGACATGCTTAGGATGATCATCAGCTTCGACTTTCTCTAGCATTGACGGTTTCATTTGCCTGGGGAGATTTGACAGGATTCCGGCAAACAACACATGACACCTCAAGCGCTCGTATCCTAACGAATCAAACCAAAGCAAGTTCGGCCTCAGAATAGACATTATGGGTAATATCGGTGAGTGGATTTGGAGTGAGTGACACTTTCGCGTTATACTCAACCAGCTGTACTCAGTAAAGTTTGGTCATCTGCTTACTGTCTCCAGTGCGCAGCGTTATGGTATGCTGCCATATATTCAGGCTGAAGTCCAGCGATAAGAAGGACTGAATGTGATGGATAGCAATCTAGACGAAGAAGTAACCTGCGATTTTTGAGTACTACTAATAAGATAGGTGCCAAGTGCGTCGAAGACTATTGAAAGACTATTGAAATGGAAAATCCGCACAGCCTACTGTGAAGTAGTAGGATAATGAGTAGACTGGAATCGTCCCTCGGTTATCAGGACAGTGGGTCATGGTGCAAGGAACTTTGAAGCCAGTCGACTGGCCCACTGGCTAACCATTCGTATGACACGATCCCGAGCTGACCCTGCTGGTGTCTACGCTTGCATAAATATGCCGGCGGTATGAGTAGGCGATCTGCTTACTGCATACGCAGGTTGTTCAGTATATTTGGATATCGCTTCGCTAGAAAAAACCTAACTACTGTGCACTATACTGATAATTTTGAGACGCGGTTTGTGAAACAAACCTGAATATAGCATAAAGAATTATACCCGGCGAAATAACTCGGTTATGTCATTTGCTGAAAATTTTACACTAAAACTTTTGATGGTATTGGAAGTTGATAGTATGGTGGTTGACCTGTTCACGGAGTTTGGTAATTAGTCAGGTCAACAATCATCGGAAAAACCGCCGGTAAATGCACCCGAACTACCAGTAGTAATATGCATTCTGGTGGAACGTTTGTTCTGTACGTCGTGCTGAATTACACTTTGTAAGACTGGAATTCCGGTATAACACTTGTTTGCCTTCTAAAGAACCATGCCCATAAGCCTCCTCCAGCAGCGGTATCGTCTTAAAAAGGACACTCACCTATTCTTGATCTTCGCAAATTTTGCGACCTAAATGTCTGATGCATCCACTGAGTATTTTATACGTAAAAGATCACCTCACATGCTCCCACAACACTGATGTTTTTCAATGATCTTGATTTTGAGTAACTCTTCAATGTTTTTATCTCTGTACTGCAGCACACAAAGCTGAATAAGGCCTCTGCTTTCACTCATCTTTGTGGATTCGCTCGTACTAAAATAATGTAACTAACATAGTGTACTGCTCGTTTCGATTTCTCGCATTGGCATGAATGTTCAATATGAGACTTTTTCCTGACCTATCAATATCCCTTTCGTTGACTGCTTGTCCCCCTGCGAAAAAACCGCATTCAGGTGCTATATTCTCGAGTGTCTTGATACTTGTCATACTGGTGCAAACTTTTGAGAAAGTAACATGCTAAGCGCAAGGTCGACGATTTGCGTGTCTTTCCGTTTACAGTTCATGAATATGGACTTCGAATTTCTTAAATTCATAAAAAACCCTTCTCTTCTACATAAGCTCACACCATTGCTGTTAGGGTAAAATGGCAATACCGATGGGTGGCGCACCGATGAATGCACGCGCGAGGCTCACTGAGAAATCTGACAGCCATCATCTATTAATACACAAGACGGAGGTACGGAAACTCAACTATGAAGTTTAAATCTACAAGTGTGAAGTAAAACAAGAGTCCTTGATAGTTCAGCCGGTGGTACACCCCACCGGTGAGCGCGAAGTCGGTGGTTCGAGTGCATATCCAGGCATATCTCGTTGTCTACGTTACGCGCGCCTGGACAAAATATTTATACAATCTGCCTTTTACCCTTGGTTGCAAATTTTAGCTATATTTTCTCAGCACCTTCCAAGCGTCAACTTTCCACCGAAGACGGTCAACTTCTAAAAGTTTGCACCAAATGCCCAAGTCCGGAAATTTCCATTATCCCATGTATCATTATTCTCAGTGGCTCTAATTACCACTTCCCAAAGTTTAACCAGTTGGTTTCAAGACGTAAACCTTATATTAATCAGCCGATCAATCAGCCAAGCCTGCACACTGGATAAATACTCTCCAAAGCCCGCAGTGCGGAACTTCACGGTAAACACCGCGGAAAGGAAAAGAAACGGATTAAAAAAATAACCGTTTCACTTTGTTCAGGGAAGGTAACCTGAAAATGCAAATCCATATAGAGCTCAGACTGCCTGACATTCTGTCTATTAAGACGCAGTGGACTCCGTTTGTCCTAATACCCTGACCGCTGATAACAATCTTGCTTTCGGGAAGGAAATCCCCGGACCCTTTTACTTGTCCATTATTCCCTTCCATCTGTTTATCTGCAGACCTAACTCCCGTTGTCAGTTCGTTTGTGACTCATGCATGACGGAGCATGCACTGGCGCTTTGACTCCTACGTGATAGTTGTGCTCTGTGGATGACAGTTGTACCATTAGTAATTTTTCAATGTCGAACAATATGCAAACAAAACCAGCCGTTAGTTTTATGCTCCGTAACTTCCTGTCTGTTGATGGGACTCACGTTCACTCCACTGAACCTGTAGTAGGACACGGTGAAACTAATACCTGCTTGCCTGATGCATACGATTCAGAGTGGTTAAAAGTCGAAATTCCTTAAGCGATAATTTCCTGTTTGGAACAGTTTGTCTAACACCAGCTAGGCACTAATTGAAGTCAACATTGGTTTGAAACCAATATTCGAGGCCGCCGAAAACTCAGAAATAAATCACAGCCAGGTGACTAATTACGGGGCGTCCTATGGAGGCCGGTTCTACTGCTGGGTGATATTTTCCTAGAATAAATAGAGTTCTGGTGCCTGACCAAAGCTAACAGTCAGGAATATGAGAGTATGTGCAACCTGCTGAAATTAACTTTCAGCACATGGTTAGTTCAGATAGTCTTTTTATACAAGATACCGCGCTCCTGTACACAATCCAAACATCGTACTGTGCGCACTTCTGAATAACCTGGGTAACAACAGATTCTCTGGTGGAAAGTGTCTCCAGTACGTGCACATGTGGTCTTGTGCATACATTCCCACGAGTTCTGGAATTATGTTAGCTGATTGCAACAAGCTCAGTGTGGCGAGGCCTTATGAAACTCGGTCGAGCGATAGCAGGTGAGCTCTGGGAAGCACGAAGACTAACCACCTGAAAACTGCTTGATCTTCTCGCCCATCGTCCTGGTCAGGCGGACGACAAGATACAGATAACACGGTCGGTGTGTCAAGGGATTGTAGCTCACAACTCATGCGACACCGGAAATGTAAGAAGCTCTTGCCCCGGCGTCTACTGTCCGCGATAAACTGAGTCACCCGTCACTGGACCGGAAAGTGTGGATAGTGACGATGTGTGCAGTACAGTTAAAGTGTGAGTGAGACTGAGCGTGGATTCAAAGGATTGCCACTGGCACAGAGTCCGTAACGGGCAGATAGATTCACCAGCCTGTGGCGAAATACCGACACACTGGCAGCGTAGACGACGTCAAGAGGAAAGGCAGATCATGCATTTACACCGACTATTTTTCTGCATATAAGTTTAAATGAAAAGGTCAAACGTTGCATACGGAAAATTGTTCAGAGACAAGCGAGTGTCGAAATCGAAGGTCTCGTGGACAGTCTGTCCGACAATTACAGTAGATTCTTGAACAAGTGATTTATTATCTGAAACACTATTCCGTTCGTTCTTCCTTTTTTTCCGAAGGTTGCTAACCTATTTGAAGCCACTCAGTGCAATGAATATCTATCGATGTGTACTTCCCTGGCATGATAAAATTTGATTGCTTTCTCCCATATTCAAAATCTCATCACTATGTGGAAATCGTACTTAAGAGAAGGGGTGAAGTGGTATAACTCAATTCATCTGTTCGGTTACCTTAGTGACTGGTGAGTCCCGTTCACACTGCCGACGTTTAGCTCCCAGCTGTGGTGTTCATACTCACCAATAAGACATGACTTGTTTCCTAACTGGTTAAATACTTCATCTTCCCACATGACGAATGTTCGTATAGTTTCGTCAGGTAAACATACAGTCAGCTCCTGGAAAATGTTTCCGCTTCCATAAATAAACTCCTAGTTACAACAGAATACTGTACCAAGCTTACCGCAATTTTAGGTTCCCGATAACCTGAGTAGAGAAATAGGTAGTCTGTTATGCGTCAGTAACAAGCAAGAGATGTGAGATGTTCAGATGTGCATATAACTGTTGCAGTCCAAAATATACAACGCAAGAAGACAACCCCTAAGATGGAGTAGTTGGGCTAGAAAAACTGAAACTTTCAACGCGGTTGGCATAAATTCTCGGTTATCAGCTTTACACTCATTGCCTTTGTGTGTCTCGCCACTGCGTGTTCTATTTGTCCTCCTCTCCTATTGATTCAGTGACCTTCAAGATGACTCCGGGCGTCGCTAGCAGCAGCGTCGCATACCATCCAGAGGCTCTTTGACTTACAGGATGAAATTTCCATTAAAATTTTAGAATGGTCTTATAACTGCTGAATCATGTGTAAACATGAAGATATCGTATAACATGCGATCGATTTTATTTTGAGTGGACGCATTTGTTACCGAGGCCACTGGAGATTCAGTTTCATTAATTAGTTATAGGTAATCCACTCTGTCGCAACATTTATGTTTTTGGGATAAATCCATTCAGCCATTCTATCAAAAGGTTGGCAATTCGGTCAAATTATTTTACAACATCCAGAGACCGGCGAAACTATCTGGTAATTAGAATTTCTCCTATTTTAACAGTTTTATATTTACGAAGGGTAAAGAATGCCATAATGCAGGTTTTTTCTCGACTTGGTCCCTCCCATCCGCCAAATTACTTCCGTTTTTAAGCTATGCTTTCAGCACATTTGGAGGCTAAGCAATCGAAGGCTGTAACAGATGGTAAAGTAAAAAGAAAACTAAAAACTAAAATCTATTAGAGAATCGGCCGATTTTGACAATAAAGTCGAAAAGGTTGGTTGCTCATCAGGGATGGAAGAGATAGATACGAAGAGACTCACATTTTATACCTTAGTGACTAGTTGCGTATGGCCGGGTACACATACATTTGTGTAAATCGCACACCTAAGGTGACTCTGGGAAATCTCAATACAGCTGACCGATTGTTATAGTACGTTGTCTCCTGTCTAACTTGCTGTCAAGGATGGGGACTTTTACGCAACTGAGACAACAAGCATACATCTCTATCCAAACTACCACCCAGTTCCTCAAGAAGGATTAAGTGACAGTTCTTTTGCACTGAACAGCAGAGACTGTGCTTTGCAAAGTACTTCAAAGATGCAGCAGTGAACAGTGAACAGTGACTTATAACATAGCACAGGGTAACTCTGTTTCATAGGCTAGTTTTAGTTCCGTTACTTTGTGATGCAAGCAGGCCGGCGCGATAAAGTCGTAGGAAGAGTCCAACGAATCGAGAAGTAAAGCAGGTGATTCGAATGTGTTGCTCAAAGTCCTGTCAACAGCTATGGTTTATCCGTTTACGTGAATGCCCTGGCTTTCCTATTAACTTTACCCCTTCTGCTGATTTATTTTCAAACTACTAATCTAACGGACTGCTTCCGTCAAGAAAGAACACAAAACCTCCAAACGTATTCTCTTTTCTGCATCATGGAAATCTCATAAGCGATCTGTTCGGGCACCTTCTACTCCGTACTTCAAGTTCTCCACCTACTTCACACTTATGGTGCCTTTACGGAATTATAAGTTAGAAAGAATACTCAAGCGGTTTGGGATGAGGTAAGAAACCATCGTTCCAGAATGGCTTGGTAGACCAAATAGGTTTACTTATTCCTAGAAAAAAAAATCAGTTTTAACACAAAGGCTTCATCATACCTAGTGAGAATGTTTTCAGATTGACTGAGTTTTAAGGTAGACTTAAGTCTATGTAACATCCCCCTAAAACCTTACTCAATTATGGTAAGAGAGAGACTGCGGTGGGATTCAGAGCCACCTCAAGTTGCACCTGAGCGTGTAATCCCTTTGCGTAAAATTATGTGTTCAGTTAGGATACAGAGTTGGTGGAGGCTAGGAAACTAAGCCTACCTGACGTTCCCCAGGAAAAACGAAACCAATAATGGGTTGTCCAGAGCTGAACTTGCTAGTTTTCATGGGATCAACTGAATGAGGCCTTTTAATTGGGTGATTCTTATTACGCCGACACCGTTCGGCAAAGTGATACCAGAGTAATGTTATCTTCTGAGAAAAGTAAAATCCCCCTCCTTAAGGGTGTCCTTCAAGTCAAACAATGTTATGACAAGACTTGTAGACTCCTGCTTGCTACACTATTTTCAGCTGTATATAAAAGCGTTGTTGTCAAAAGTGAAAGATGCACCTAAATGAAGTGTAGTAGTGGTAGTGCAATAGATCAGTTCATATTACTACTGTAGATATAGTCACAGGGAAATTCCCTCGGTTTTGTTGAACATCATGAAAAACTAGGCCCACACCATTTAAAACAGCTTTAGCTTCAATTTGGTTACGGGATTTGTAGAACTTACGATCATGCCTTCTCCTATCCTGACACAATTATTCTGGTAAGTCCACATTTAATGGAAGGAAGTACTGGACTCTAGTTTCTTTCCTAATAGAGCTTATCAGCAGTGCATATCCCTGATCGTGTCATGGGTTGAACCCCGGACATCTGACTTGCGAGGTGAGCGTGCTACCACTACTCCATCAGCGCACACTGGATACACTCTAATTATCACGTCCGAACAGGTGAACGTGTTCAGGCTTGAACGTATTGGTTACGCTGTCCAATGGCTTCAATAGTGACCCAGTAACTTGCCTGGGTCTGTTGATCGATCGATCCACCTGTAGGGAATTCCCAGTAAAGTAGTGCCACGAGCCGCAGGTCTGGCGGCTCGGCAACCATGTGCTCGCATGCTATCAGTAGGCGTGGTAATCTAAAGTACAGCACAATTGTGTCCGTGGGTCTGTTTGAGTGATGAAAATCGAAGATCAGCCGTGTCTTATACACGGGAAGAAAGTTTCCGAAGTTGTCCTGAGCACACACGCCGTTGGATGTATTCGAAACACCCACCAATAGCAGTACTTTACGAATTTTGTTCACGAACGGTACTAGTGATGCTTCACAACTGTTAGTAGATGGATTAATTTCACTTATTGGACTATGGTATGCACGTCAGCTGTTTGTTTGCCTGATTGCGTGATTCGAGGTTGATGGCACCATATCCTACTTAAGTGCAAGTTACTTTCTTTGCCAACTATACTCGGGTGAGGCTGTGCTCAAACCACCTGGGAGGTTGACGGTTTGGGTCACCCTGGAGTGCCTACTACCGATGATTCCCTACAAGGATGATACAGGTGTACAGTACTGCTCGACTTTTCAGAACAGATTGACAACACTATGAAATCTCGGTTGTAATGAATAACAAGGGTGCAAGTATAGTTGAAAGCCTGAGCAAGATTTTAAGCTGACTAGATTCAAACTTCGACACCTTCGAAATTCCGATGATTTAATTTGTACATCTGTTTGTTTGTTACTTTCCCTTCACTAACACTACTATGGTGTTTTAAACCTCGATTTCAGCAATAATGTCTTTTTTACGGGTCATATGACTTGCTGCGACAGTATCGAAATCAGTTTTGAGCACAGTAAGTATGTAAGCGGGAAAGGAACTACTGACAGACGTAATGTATACGCTGCGTTCTTTGTGGGATAAACCAAAATGGAACGAAAATAAACAAGGGAACTGCCAGAGGCTACAAAAGTAGACCAATTTTCGGATCGCTTTAGGAACTGAAGCATACCGTTGAACAAACTACAATTCATTTTAGAGTACCTCTACGTGACCGGTTGCACCAAGTGATACTCCTAACTGGCTACATCTACAGGTACTCTACTGGTGTCCTATATCATAATCCACATTAACAGAACATCATTAGTAGAACATAGTGGTGTCGAGTTGCCCCATATCAATTTCGTACGCACAAGTCAAACATGCTGGTAGTGGCACAAAGGGTCCCCTTGACTTCTTTAAAACATAAGCGTTGAGGTGCGATGAAGTGTATTGAAAAAGAGAAAAATGAATAGGATTCGATAAGGTTCATCCAGTATGTTGTCGGGCAAACTGTAATAAAATACAAACAAACAATCTAGTGATAACCGACCATTGGGCTCCGGCTCTGTGAAGTCTGTTCGTTTTTCTCCCACTGAACATATTCCGGTCGATAGCTCATTGTGTTCATGCTCCGGTAATCTTTTCCTGGTTGCCCTCCCTGATAAGTGAATGGGACATTCGTAGGTAATCCGCCCGCATTGGAATCGAAATTCACGGAGTTCGGAGGCATTCTCCTGCCAGGTTGCATGTTATTTTCCATTCCTGGGCTGCATGGTGTTGCGCGTAGAATATGCAGTTCGTTTGGCAGACAGCTGGGGGCCCCGTTTAGATATCTAGCATTTGAAGCGTTTAGATTGGGGCGATCTGGTTCCATTTTGTAACGATCTATCCAGATGGTTGGGTGGCTTCTTTCCACATTGTAGGAAACAGCTTGCAGTGGCTTTTGCATTCCATAGTCTTGACTCTTATTCGGTGTGTAACAATATCGATCACCATCTCTCAGAAGTGATGGTGCTCTACCAGCCATTCCTTGTAAGGAGTACTTAGGATACCCCCAACCGTCATCAAGAACTGTGACTTGTGGGACAGATTCAGACCTTTGATTTGTGCGCGGAATGATGATGTGTTCGGGTTGGTCATACCAGACGTTCTGCCATGTCTGTCTATTACTTACTGCCACTGGTTGAGCAGACCATGGCGATAAATTGTTGGGCGCTACCTTGATGGCAGCTGACTGTGATAGTGACTTAGGTGGATTCCAATTAGGCTGGTGGGTTACTGCTGAGATTACAGACTTTCGTGTCATCATTGGAACGTTATCGAAGACGATTTTAATGCTGTTTCCGGGACCATGGCTAAAAACTGCGTTTTGGTTCAACCCAGGTACCAATTCATACACAGGAGTACCTGGTTTCGTAGAGCCATTCTTTATTAGGGTTGTTGTTGTGCCTGAATTCGGTGCACGCGCATATTCTGGTAGAGCAGACGTTGGGACCGGTTTAAACGGTGGCGGCGAAACTGCGGTTTCGTGATAAGCTGGTAATCCGGTACTCTGTGTGAGAGTAACTAAATACCCTGAATTTCGCGGTATTATGATTTTGTTTTCAGTTTTCGTGCCAGGAGGGACCTGTTGGCGCATGTTCAGGTTGACCGCTGGTTGTCCTGTCTGGTCGTAGGTCATCTGGTTTTCCGCACCATCTGGTGTCAAACTTGGTTGAACATTTTTTTCAGCGGCATCGGTCACTTTTTCTTGCTGTGATTGCGTGGATGGTGATATGACAGTGGGCTGCGACAAAGCTTCAACAGGTGAAGGTGAAATCTCACCTGAAGGTGATTTCACTTCATTTTCCTTCTCCGCTTTACTCTTCTCTTCTTCGATTGCTTTCACTTTGCTTTTCACTTCACTCACAAGAGCTTTGATTTGGTCTGCATTTTTTCCCTCAAAGAACACCAGACGCTTCTGATTCAGCTTTACCGAACGTAGATCAATTATGAGTTTTTTGCTGTTTCGTCGCATTATGTAAATTTCATGTAACTCAGAAAATGAAATTGATGTAGCGGACGGATCGGCATCTTCCCACCATATCGGACGGTCACACAAAATACCCTGTTCGGTAATTTCCAGACAAACAGACTTGCCTTTCTTCGGAATTTTGGATGAACCAGTTCCAATCCAATCCAAACGCGTTTTGATCGCCTCGCGAGATTCCTTGTCTCCCTCTGGGATATAGAATGATATGTAATGCGTCATTTTGAACACATTCTGTTCGCCATTCTTGCCTCGCTGATTCTTCGATGGCATTCTGTTGGCTGGTTAGTAAGTTAATGACAAATGATACGTTCAAATGCGGTTGCTACAGTGGATGTCCACGCAGCACACTTGTTTCCGGCACAAGCTGTCACGAGAGTGTGAAACTGTGACAAAATCAACCAACTTTTATCAAAAGTCAAAGCTAGTTGGTCGACAACACAGTGCATGACCTCACCGGTATGTGGAGGAGACGTGTCCAGCCTCTCGGCATCTCTCTATCCTCCCTCTCTGTGTACGTGTGTGTAATTGTGCACGAAGGATGGGGTCCACCGATAAAGACAGACAGACATTCTTTACGCCGCTCCACCTCAACTGGCCAGTTAAGGTGAAACGACAGGCATGCAGACTGGAGTGCCAAACAGGGCACCAATGAAGCAGCCATATCGATTGAGCAGATATGGTAGCAATCATACATGTTTTCAGGCACCGCATAATACAATACACCAAAACCTATACACGGGTTCACGTTTGGACGACCTTCCCAGGAGACCACAAACGTGCGATGGTCAACTTGCGCTAGTATTATATCCAAAGCGAATCTGGTGTAGCACATGGGAATTTTTTCAGTGAAATTTAGTTTGAACAGTTGATTCGGTGGAAATACAAAACAGCACTCCCCGTTATATGAAGCAGCCTCTGGAACCTCCGAAATGTTGCTATCTTGAGACACTGCTTATTGGGGGTTCATACGAAAAAATTGTTCCGATAAAGAAGTAAAGTTTGTCAATACAAGGAAAGAAGAGTTGCAGTTCATGTTGGGATGCCGCACTGTCCAAAGTGAATTGTAGTTGTGATTTTCAGGAACATCTTTTAGGCTATCAGTACTCAAATTATTTGGTCACGAAGAGAAAACTACTTTATAGAAATGGCTCCAGTTGTACAATCGAATTGCGTTTCGGAAAGCCGTCCGTGAGATTTCCGAGTAAACTTATTCTACAATCCAGTTTGACAGTTTAGATGCAAATGACTAGACTTTTGACTTGTCTTTGGTGCGGAGAAATAGCGTCAAATATACATCGGTGCGCAGTTTAATTGTCCCCATATTTTATTGAGAATTTGTAGTTCAATTGTTTGATCCAGGGCACGGGAGTTTAACTTTCTAAGAGTATGTTGATCAGTTTCATAGCTTCACTGCTTTGCTTTTGAGACGACATGTAGCAATCGTCCACACTTCGGTATCTTCCTACGCCACTAATGAAAACACATTCTGACATCCCCATCCCTACACACCTAGCCCGCACGCGTCACGAGTGTTCCCGACCAATTCTGTTTCAGCCACACAGGCGCACATGCGCACTCAGGCTATCTAGCCGCACTTAGGCGTACCATTTTTTATCCATGATCAGACTTGCACTGTGGTCAGGTAGTCAAAACCTGATGTAGCATTCCAACTGGTCTTACTTCCCATACACGTAGTAGCTGGTTATTAGACTGCAGCTCAAATCCAACTAGTCGAAATCACAAACCGTCATCTTCACCTTACACTAAACACAACAAATCATATGCTCCCCCCCCTTTGGTGTGGACTCGCCTGAACGATTGCGCGAGGACAGGAGGACGATTGTTCAAACGAGAGTCATGTGTGGACTCCTACAAAAAGTCACTTTTTCGGCATCCGCTATACCTCCATCGCTACCGCTTTCGGCCATCCATACTACTGAACTAACTACGGAACTAAGCGGAGGCTAACAATTTTAACTCGGCCCTACAAACAAGTGTTAAATTTGTATTCACTACTGGTTTCTGTGCGCTACGATCCAAGAGGAGTTTTTTTGTCTCTGGTGTCCCGCCAGAAGAAACGAGAAATTTCAATGGCTGATATTCCTCTTATTAGGTAGCGGATGTATGCAAGTATATATATATATATAT
>SJOL01006964.1:260007-282428 GCA_004794785.1 Opisthorchis felineus | reverse complement strand
CAACTAGACATATCTAACTTAATGATCCATAGTTTGAGGCTGGCTGTCATAGAAACGGGATCACACGGGCCAAACAGTAGAAAGCACATTTCGGTGTGGTGGTTCTTCCTTCACCGTTTCTGGCCAACGGACCAGAAGGTCCTTACACAGGGACACTGGAGTTCCCATTCAACTTGTTATAAATGACATAGCAGTCAACTACACCCTCAGGATCATGGAGATTCACTTCAGCTCATGGAATGGGAAGTTCCGATGACTAGTCGAAAGTGTGGGCAGTGTGATAGATGGATTGCACACCGCTTTAATTCCGAATATGGTTTTTCCTGTTGAACAGGCATCGACGAGCGTTCAATTTCACAGCAGTTTCAGACTAGATGGTAGTAAAAGTGGTCAGATTCCTCTAAAATGACGAAAAAAGCCCGTATAATGACATGGTAGCACTTTTCTGTCAATTAACAATACCTTGCGTAAAAAACACAAGCTCGAGGTTGCAAATGAGTGAAAGATCATGTACTAAGTCGGGTTCAGTAATTCAGCGAAATGCCTTCACTTTAAAACAAATTTTCCAGAGTCCTAAACAAAGCAATATTTTCATTGGAGATTTTGCCCTGTAAGTGAAGCCCATCTAGGCCGAAAGGCAGTGTAAATCTCACGACCTCCACGGAGATCCGAACTCTCGCCCTCCAAGCCATTCCAGCATTCGGCCACCAGCAGCTGATTGGAAATGTGACTAACTCGGACTTGGACAAGATTAACCGCTACTCATCCTTCAGTCACGAAATTCACCACTCGTTACTCGAATTACGACACGCCATACGGAGTGTTCACTCGTCATGTGGATTATTCTATCTATAGTGTGCTGGTGGTATGAGAAGATTTACGTGAAATAGATTTCTTTTAGTGGTGTTAGTGTAACTTCATGATTGTTCAGAAGTATACGGAGAACAATGGTGTGACTTTAACCTTGGAAGACCTGTCTTCATTCACCCAACTACAATATTCTCAGGTGGATTTTGCGGAAGGCACCACTCGGTACACTTCCAATGGGGAGACCAGTTTGGTGTCACGCTGTTGAGGTAGGTCACTCCAAATGAAGAAGTACTCAGGGTTTGATGACTCTGATTCAATTCCCTATGGTGTAGAGGTTTTTTGAAGGGTTTGCTTTGGATTGCCGAAATGTTTCAAAATCGGGCTTTTCCATGCACGTTGACAAAACCTCATGCTTTTGAAGAACTGTTGCCCACTTATCACCCATCTATCTAATGAGCCGGACAATAATAGAATCGAATGATGGGTGCATTTCTGGAACAGCACGCTTCAGCAGTAGAGTTGCCGATCAACGACAGGAAGATGGAATGTCACCAAATGGGGGGAATATATTAGACAGTGCGGAAATTAGTGTTCGGCTAGGTTTCAGAGAAGCAGTTGCGGTTAAAATCAGTCGTTCGGATTTTTCATTCGGTCTAGCAGGTTAAATGCATGATATACTAAATTTACCGATAGTATTCTCAGTAGAATTACATTATGTTTTACTCAAACTCCTGCCAATAAGCGAAAACCTGTCAACAGATTGTGCCGCAATGGAGTTCCGATGGTTGCTTGCGTTGGGTCTGTTGTCCGTCAACCATGAAAAAATTTGCTTCGTGAAGTACACAGTTTAGGAACCTTTATATCGTAAGCTTTGAACATGCTGTTACACATGCCTATACCTGCGGACAGTAGTCGAAGTGACTATTCACCATTATCCCGTTCGTTTTAAAACAAAGCACCGATTGCAAGCGAATTTCGTTCAACGTTTCATACTGTGTGGTATTCTATTTATATTCACGCATAATTCTGTGGCTCAAGTACCGAAATGACGTTTTGCAGTATACCACTTTATTGCTGGGCGATAAAGGTGGTTTTTCTGCTCTGTCATCTTACACCAAACTGTTTAAGATCAGTTGCTTAGACTGAAAGAAGCTTCAAGTTTCTCGAAATTAACCAGTTAACGAGTATCAGATGAGGATTTGCAACCAGACTTTTGGTGTCAAGTCCACAACCGGGTAGAAATGTTTTTTCTGTGGCAACCACTGTTCTCGGACTGACTAGTGGCCAGTACTAACTAGCCGTAGGTGTGTACATCGAGTACGTGGTAAGGAATGTGGAGAAACAGACTTAATGCAGAAAGTCTTCTGTCCTTAAGTCATAAGAATTGGGATAAGGTCCTTGTTTCTTCAGATGGCAACATACGGGATGATAGACTGAAAATTTTCCTCGGTGGGATTGACTTTAGGTCTTTTGCAAACTTTACTCAACATCAACATAGCACACAACGACAAAACCTCTAGCTGGGTATCCGGCTAGAAA
The DNA here is from genome assembly GCA_004794785.1 of Opisthorchis felineus. Lineage (NCBI taxonomy): Eukaryota > Metazoa > Platyhelminthes > Trematoda > Opisthorchiida > Opisthorchiidae > Opisthorchis > Opisthorchis felineus. The sequence continues at coordinate 280,079 of SJOL01006964.1, read as the reverse complement.
GTGACATTACGATTGCCGCCGGGCTCGGGCTCGGGCACGTGGCACGTCTTGGAGAGTTTTCAACCACGTGTAAAGGAATCACGTGGGTCCCAACCATGGAGGTACTGTTGTAAAGAGGGAAACCCTCCGCTGCGGAGTTGTTTATTAGAAAACGCCAACTAAACGGTCACAGACTATTAGACAGGAAGGTTAAACTCTCACTTGCATGTTGTTTTTAAAAACGGAATATCCATCTTCTTCTCGAACGCGTCTTCTTGAACTCTCCTGGATATTCATTGACTATCGCACAATTGCAAGCAAAAACTGTAAAGTAGTTCCACAAATTCCGTAATAAATCCCACCTTCCATTAGATCAAGGCGAAGTTACGAGAACACACATACTACTCGCATGCGTCATCAGTAGTACCCACCGTTACACACCTTCACCCTTTAAAGGTTGCTTGCATGCCACTGATTTCCATTTACCTCCGTTGGGTCGGCTCCGGCAGCTGGTCTGTTCGGCAACTCTTCGGGTGTATCATGCCACTTCCGAAGCTGAGTCCCATTTACTCTTTTCGATCCCCGACCGTCTTGAATTGTATAGACGTTCCCCCGGCGGTCGGTAACGACAAACGGACCTTGCCATCGGCTGCCCAGCTTCCGCGATCCCAGTCCACTCCTTCCAGGATTCTGATGATCCTTCCACTTAACCTTCGCGCCTATGGGGAATGGTCGTGCCTTTCTTCTTGCCGTTTTCTGTCTAGTCCTTTCCTGAGCGGCGGACAAGTTTTCTCGAGCTTTCCTCCTTTCCTCTCCTAGCTCCTCTGGAGACAAGTGTGTTGCCGGCCATAACCCAATTTCCTGATCAACTGGAAGGCGCGGATGTCGACCGTACATCAGCATGAACGGGGACTTGCCTGTGGTTGGCTGTATGGAAGCCCGATGAGCGAGCAACACCATCGGCAGGTTCACTTCCCAATCACCTCCTTTGGCCGCTAGCCACTCCTTGATCGTTCGGTTATTGCGTTCTGTAAGACCATTTGTTTGCGGGTGATATGGTGCCGTCCTCAGCCGTCTGATGCCCAGCTTCTGCAAGCAACTCCTAAACTCTTCGCTCTCGAAGCAAGGCCCTTGATCCGTTAGAATCATTTTTGGCACCCCGTGGTTGGCCACGATGTGACGCATTACCACTCCGCTGATTGTCGTCGCCCGTTGGTTTGGCACGGCTGCCGCCTCGACCCACCGCGACAGGTGTTCTGTCATCACCACGATATACTGATTTCCACTGGTCGTCACCGGAAAGGGGCCCATGACGTCCACAGACCATAACTCGCCGATTTCTGATACAGGAATGGGTTCCATGGGATTGGTTACCCCTGTCGTATCCCCTTTCATCAGTTGGCACCGCTTACAGGACACCACATAATCCATCACCTCACTTCTCATCCCGGGCCAGTAGGCCCTCTGCCGAAGTAAGTCGTATGTCTTGGTGCACCCTGTGTGTGCCATTTCGTGGCATTCGACGATCAGCTTCCTTCTCAAGACGCGAGGTATTACGGGCAGCACAACATCAGAATCAGTGTCGTTCCAAGAAATTATGCCAGCCTCACTCAGACTCAATCTATCAAAGTGACTCTGGAACATTTGCAATTCCTTGTCTCCGTCTCCGTTCTCAATATTCCGTCCATCCAACAAGGAGGCTGCAACCTTCCGTAACACAGGATCCTGCCGTTGGAGTTGCACCAACCTCCCGGGATCCAGTTCGACGACGAGGCTATTGGCACCGATCATGATCCTGGGGGCCTCATCTTCAGCCTCTGGTCTTGACAGCCAATCAGCCAGGTGATTCTCCTTCCCTGGCACGTGCCGGATCGTAAAGTCGTACTCTTGCAACCGGAGTGCCCATCGCGCGAGCTTTCCGCGAGGATCTCTGGTGGTCCTGATCCACTCCAGGGGTTTGTGATCAGTCTCGACATGAAATCTTTGTCCAAGCAGGTATGGCCTCCACTTATCCAGGGCCCAGACGATCGCTAAACATTCTTTCTCAATAGTCGAGTACTTCTGCTCAGCGTTAGTCAGGACGCGACTGGCATATTCGATAACTCCATGCCTCTGCTTCAGGACAGCGCCGATACCGCGGTCGCTAGCGTCCGTTGCAACAGTAAACATCTCTCCGACCCTGGGCAGTTTGAGGGTCAGTTGCTGATCCAGCATGCGCGCTTTGACACGTTCGAAAGCCTCGTGTGCTTCCCTGGTCCATTCGAACTTCCGATTTTGCCCAAGCAAGTCGTACAGTGGAGCAGCAATCGTGTTGAAATCTTTGACAAACCGGCTGTAGTATGCTGCTCGCCCAAGAAACTGCCGTAGGGATCGCTTGGAATTGGGAACAGCACAGTCCTCGATCTTTGCCAGTTTTTCTGGCAGTGGGCTAACCTCTCCGTGACCCACTTTATGCCCCAGCAGTGTCACTGAACTCCGAGCGAGCTGTGTCTTGGCTTCATTTATCCGCAGGCCCGCCTCCCGGATACGCTTCAATACGGCCTTCAAATGAACTGCGTGCTCTGGTTCCGAATTGCTGTACACAACGATATCATCCCCGTACACGGCAACATTCTGTAGACCCTTCGTTAAACGAAGCATCAAGCGCCGGAATGTGAATGGTGCTCCCGACAAACCAAACGGCATCCGTCTAAATTGATATTGGGTGTCCCCAACGGTGAACGCCGTTTTCTCCCGGTCCTCCGCCTTGATAGATAGTTGCCAATATCCGGAACGCAAGTCGAACACCGTGAAATATCGGGAATGCTGGAGGGAATCGAAAATATCCGCCACCGAAGGGACAGCTACAACCCGATTTACGGTCAGTTCGTTCAAACGCCGAAAATCCACGCAGAACCGATACTTTCCATTTGCCTTCTTTACAAGCACAACTGGGGAGTTGTATGCACTGTTGGCCTCCTCAATTATGCCATTTTTCAACATCTCCTGCACTTGCTTATGGACCTCCTTCCGTAAATGGAGCGGCAGCGGACGGGGTCCGTAAGGTCGAAAGCATTCAGACGAGAGCGGAATTTCGTGTTCAATCCACGAGCAGAAGCCAAACGGATCCTCTTCGCCTGTGAACAATTCGGAGTATTCCTCGACCACGGATTGTACTGACGGCATGTTACAGGACGGAAGCTTTCGGACATGCAGCTCGTTCACGGCAGTGCTTGGGTAACCTTCAAGTTTGACTGCGCCATACTTGGTCACCAGTTTTCCCCGCTTGAGATCAACCACGGATTCTGTGCCCCTGAGAAAATCTGCTCCCAAAATTGTCTGCTCAATGTCTGGGCTGATAAGGAACTCGTGCTGCACGGACCTGTCGCCTAGGCGCATTGAGTGCATTGACAATCCGTCAATTTTCAGTTGGTATCCACCCACTGCTCTTACGGCTAGCGCGCACGGTTTGCATACAGCTTCGTTCCCTCTCCGTCTCAGCGATACCCCTGCTCCCGTATCAATCAGACACAGCTCCTTCTTCCCGTCTATCTCGACAACGGCCTGTATGGTAGCCTGTGTGACTGCACTGATCGCAACCCACCCGGGAAAAGAGGAGTAGTCCAAAGTTTTATTATGTACAGGTGGTCGGGTATGAGGGCATTGATTCTTCCAGTGGCCATGCATGCCACACCTGTAGCATCGGCTCATTCGAGCGTGCCTCCGAGATTCCGTCTTGATTGCTGCAAGCTGTCCGGCAAGTTGGTCCACTTTGTTCTTCAGGTCCTCCACTGTTGACTCATCCCTGTTCTCCTGCGACTGCAACGTGGCCAGTGGCGCCTCGGCCAATTCCCGTGCCAGACGCACCAGGTGCTCCACACTCAACTGGCCAGTTGCTCTTGCCAACCGCAACTGGGCACGAAGCGCAGGGTGGACTCCCTCGACGAACTGTTCGGACAGCAACTGCTGGCGCGATACTCCGTCCAGTTCCGGCAAGGCCCGATCCAACAACTGCTGCAGGCTGGCGAAGAACACGGTCGGGTCACATCCAGGTCCCATGCTGGCCGTCTTGAACCGCCTCATAGCCTCCTGGCGGTCGGCCGGCGTGTCGAACTCCGCTGCAAGAGCTTCCTTCGCGGCGGCCCAGTCCATCTTCCGAGGGCCTCTTCTGGCCGCATCCAGGGCCGCCTTCGCCCGGCCTCTGAGGAGGGTCTTCAGTGCCGCCAACTTACCCCTGTCGGTCTCCAGTCCTGCCGCCTCCGCAACATCCTCGAAGTCCTCCAGGAAGGTCCGCACATCCCCATCCTCGAAAGGTTGAGGCCACGGGATCCTCATCCTTATCCTGGCGACGGCACCAAAACGTAAAGAGGGAAACCCTTCGCCGCGGAGCTGTTTATTAGGAAACGCCAACTAAACCGTTACAGACTATTGGACAGGAAGGTTAAACTCTCATTTGCATGTTGTTTTTAAAAACGGAATATCCATCTTCTTCTCGAACGCGTCTTCCTGAACTCTCCTGGATATTCACTGACTATCGCACAATTGCAAGCAAAAAAATGCGAAGTAGTTCCACAAATTCCGTAATAAATCCCACCTTCCATCAGATCAAGGCGAAGTTACGAGAACACACATACTACTCGCATGCCTCATCAGTAGTACCCACCGTTACACTGGTATCCATGGGCTCTCTTTGGGCCGTGGTGGCTTTTATTTTGTGCTGTAATTTTATGGCCTGCGTGAAAAATTTTCCGACCCGAATTTGGGATGGAAACAGTGCTTTTTCCGTAAACGGTTACAGGGTACTCGTATTACACGTTCAAAACATCTAAGCCTTATTCTGCGTTCCTAAAAATCCACCTTGTTACTTACGTAATTAATTAGGCTCTATTGGGAAGAAAATAAATCCTGGCTTAATATCGCTATAGACTGATTTTATTCAGGTTCATCCCGGTGGTAGCCGTGTGAGTCTTGGTGTACCCCTAGAAAACATTTTCAGTACATTTTTGTCTGTTTAAGTAAATATTCTTATTCAAACAAGAGCTGTCGATTCAAACAAGTTCCCATATTAGTTTCTGAAACAAAGAAAATCTGTCTGGAATCATAGCCGAAGAGAGTGAAGTGGTGCAGTTATTTGATGCCTCAGCCCGCAGAAATCAATGGCAACATTTATTTGTTCTCCCAAAGTAAATGTGTGAAACTTGAGGACAAAGCTTGTGTTGTGACTTCACCTCCTTATATTTCAGAAAGTTCTCATTGATATCTAAATAAGTAAAATCCCGGAAAGTATTTCCCTGGTTGGAATTCTACACTTCTATTGCTTGAGTGATACAACGCCCCACAAATATAAGAAGCCCTAAGTGGAAGATTATCGAGCACCTTATTTCCTGCTTGTCTGTTTAGTTTTTAGTAGAAGTTAACGAATGATACAACTTTAAAACCACCTTATTTCCTAATTCACTTCAAGGGGTCGGTTGGGGCGTTAAAATCTCTGAGTGGTTTGATCAATTGCTATATGTTCTCGGTGTGCTTCGACCCCGAAGCGAACGCCGTGGACGTGGAGTATTTAAAAACATAAGACAGAATAGTCATCAATGAAGTATTTTTGAAAGTCGAACACGGATATATTGCTCTGGATGTACAAGTTCTTCACACCAGGGTGCTTGCTAAGCATGTTTAGAACTGAGATTCTATCTGAGCATTTTTTTCAGCATAATTCTTCAGGTTGCTAGGATAAATCAAGCGGTTTGAGCTGGGAGCCAAACACTACACTCTTATAATTCCACCCGACAAATGACAGTTTGGCACACCAACCGGTGTGGGTCACCTCATCCCTGATTTTTTGGTTACTTATTCACCCACGGCCATGCAAATATATCAGGTGGTTCCAAACGAGCGAAGAAGCGACCGTTGTAGTCTCGGGATCCTTCAGTGCAAAACCGCCGGTCAGATTTAGTAGACATCACCGAATCCTAAGCAATAAACACTTGTGGTGGTTGCTATTCATCTGACAACTTTATCCGAATTAAGAATGTGGCACCAGAAGAAGCTCCGTCAACTAAATATCGAGCATATGTAGAACGTTCTTAAGGCATTGTGGACGTGATCGCTGACTCATTTTTGAAAGACAAATACTGTTTTGACAGCGTCATCTGGCATTGTCATTTACTGCTTCTGACCACTTCCCTTTTGCAATGCGTTATAAAACCAATGGTGACATACAACTCTCGGATGGCTGTCGATGTAAATAAGTTACCTTTAACAGGCGGTTTTTGGCACTATATAGCCTTGTCTGTCAGATGTTTCGGTTGTCTTCTGAGTATCTGTGGAGGGCAGCGCAGTAAGCAACAGCAAAAGGGGGAAGAAAATTTCGATAGATGGATCGTTTGTGAAGGAGAGTTATTGTGCTGTTACCACAATGAATCCCATCGATTACAGAATTCTCTGTTTTGTATAACTACTCATTGACCCCTCGCACTGGATCGGATGATTATCAAGCCATAAATTTGGAATTTTTCAGGATGTTATTAGGGTCATGAAAGCCTACAATCGATGCTTTTTGGGTATCTCGTTTTATTTGTCCACTAACCAGAGAGCAATGGTGTCACGGGCATGCATTCCATTTGTCACAGCAGCGACCTCAAATTATGGTTTCATCGGAGTACCAAAGAATCACCGAGTATGACCAATTACAACACAGATGTGTGGGTGAGTGAATGCTGTCCTATTTATCACGGTAACCGAGACGGACAGTATTTTGGTAGTCATTAGTTCGTACTCTACCATTATTTTTCAACGACGAAAACCACCCACAACATATGTGGATTATGAATAATGTCTCATAGATGCAGAACAGCCGGTTAGTTTACGTGACAAATCTACCATGCTGAGACATCCAAAAACCACAAGTGCACGCTTAAGTTCCTTTTGTAAAAACGATTGCCTCACATTGGAACATGTTGACAAAGTGGCCGAAGTTTTGTTCTATGTCACTGGGATCATTAAACCCTTACCGATTTCTCAGAGAGACAGTACAGAGCATCATTTCCATCACCACGGAAAAGCCAAGGCACAAGTCAGTAATCAAAAGTAAGATGTGTAGTTAATATTCCTTGAAAAATCAACAGTGGCTTGGATCTCAACTAACGTGTTTGGATACACCCATCTTCGGTGAAATTTTGGAAGAGACAGCTAGGTTCATACCAGATTTCAGCTTGCAGTATAAGTCTTTACTCCTTTTTTGTGGCTTCAAATTACTATTTTTGCAAGTCATTGGTAGTCCCGCCCTTCTCCTTGTTTTTGCTACTCAGGTCGTTTTCCTAGAGTTTCTCATGGTATTCCCCTAACAAAACCCTTCAGATAACATGAACCGCATAGTTTTTAAATTGTTTGTGCAGTCAGTATGAAACCTCTGTCTAAACCAAGTAACTTATTCAATCACCTGAAAACTAGTGAATATTCAGAATGCGTTGTCTGCTTAACCATCGACCCTCTCGGAGCCTACTCAAAAGGTGTGATTTAATCCAGCTCTTCATCGACTGGACATATACCGAACTCGAGGCAACTGTTCAGAAGCCGGCCATATGGTATGGGTTCGACGTACTCAGCCAACGACATGATATCGATTGTTATATTTCAACGAATCACTGAAGTTCAAAGTATTGTTATCCACATTACCGCTTCGTCTTAGCAACAGATTACTCGTTTTTAAGACAGCTTTGCACTCTCTACTGACCCATGTAGTCCAAAAATGCTTGTCTCCGCCACCCTTACAAAGAATTTCATGTATTGGGAGACAGTGACATTTGAGGATATTATTGGTATCCCTCAAGGAGTGAACCTTCTCCAAATCTATCGCCTCATCAGATAGACTGCTCACCGGGGTCTGTCAAATCGGAGTAGTTCTCTACATCGACCTCCCTTCATACAAAGGCATCTTTTTTTACCATTACAACTATTCTACTGTCCTTGAATTGATAGTAAAGAAAGGGTGAAAATTCGCCTTCTGGATACTTAGATTTGCTCTTGGATGGAGTTAAGTGAGGTTGCTGAAGCTATGCATCTGTTCACTAGAGTTCCAGTAAAATGCCATACTATTCTACCAGGTCTTCCAGAAATTTATTTGGTGTTTTTAGGTGTATCAGTTCGGTACGGTAGTAAATGGTCCACTTGGTACCCTCAAATGGCTTAAATGAGGCTGATAGTTACTGTGGTCCTGCTGGTTACTCGCCTGCTGGTCATGATAACAGAAAATATTCACTGAACGCTTGTTACTTCCAGTTAGTGGGACACTAGGACGCAACGCATGTGGGTTGATTATGTTTAGTCTATTATTCTTTTCTTCATACATGGTTACCGCCACAGTGTACCAAATTTGTGATATTCCGATAGGGTTATCAAGCCTGCTAGACCTTGGCTCTGGATGAGGTCGACTGCCTACACGCGATTAAAATGGAATTCTTTGATCGTAAAAGTTGTCACTTTGAGTCAGATAGGCCTAAATTTTAGCTCTTTTGAGACCAGCTCTTTTTTCTGCAGCAGCGCCCTCGACAGGTGTCGCTTGAAATCGCATGAAATACATAATAAAACAGGGACCCAACAGTTTGGTAAGTTTCTTTCAGCAGTTTGATATTTAAGAGATCTTCACTTAGGGGACAACATTATGCACTGCATATTTCATTCGGACGCACTCAACATCTGAAATACACTTGTCGAAGCTTTACTGAATTGGCCTACTTTACTGCATCTAACTTAATGTACTTCACGTACTGAACACCTAATGAAAGAATCAAAATCAACACAACCGTTTCGAGAACAGTATGTTATACCTCAGGTTATGGAGGCTACAGAGAAAAAACGTTTGAGTAATATGCTTGTCTTAAATACAAATTTCATTACACGATAATAACACTGACTCAGGAGATACTGAAAATTCACCACTTGATCGTCCACAAAGTTTGGCTTGACTTGAAAAAGAAGATCGTACAAACGGATGAAAAATAAACGCGAAGGGGACAAGGCCTGCAGTCCTTGTATGTGTGTGAATCTTTTCTTCATGCTTACCAAGTTACTGGCCTGAGTCTTCTTTTGAGACAAAAGCATACCGTGATCCCTGCTCATCAGGCACCCCAGGCGTGCTTGATTTCAACCTGTAAAAGTACATTTCGGTGTTGTTATTGGTAGCATTAATATTTTCTGTTTGGGATTTTCTGGGCGAAAGGTAGTAATTTGCATAATCCAGCCCTCGATGGTCGGATTGTTGAGTCGAACGCATTTCATAAGACCTGCCTGGAAGGCCAAAAATAGCTGCGGGGTCGATATGTTGTTTCCAAAGTGTAACATAGTGGGACTGTTTATGGTTCCCGTAAGAGCCTGATTGCGCTGAAACCAATTGGTCAGTTGTTCCATCGCCTCTTATTCTTTCGGCCATAAGCTTTTTGGCGTACATTTGCTGCTCTATATTTGGTTGATCCTCATAACCAGAAACATACCTGCCTGGATAAGGTGCATCATATTCATTTGGGTACAGCGGGTGATCTACCTGCTGTTGGTATGCTGTTGGCATTCCTTGGCCGACTGGTATGCTTGAAGATTTGTACGTCGTTCGACCGTCCTGACCATATGGCTGGGAGAATCCAACAGGTGTTAAAGTAATGTATCTTTCATTTCCTTCTCGCATCTCATCTGATGCTACAAAAGAGCTAGGATCTACACCTTGAAATATAATGTGAATATTGGTTGGCGCAGCTGGTGCATGATCGGTTTCAACAGCTTGATGCATTATCTGTGTCGTTTCCTTTGTGGAAACTGATTCCTTTGGAATGGGTGTCCGTGGTAGAGTCGCGCTACGGTTTTCTCTCGATAATGTTTCCTTCAGTTCACTTGGTCTCGCTGGTAGTGATGTTTCTGGTTGGTTTACGCCGCCTTCATCATTTTCTTCCACGTGGTAACCAGAAGACCACTGACCAAACTGCACTGACCTAATGTTTTTCTCATCATACATACTGGCAAGCATCTTGAATTTCTCCAGAGCCTCAAGAAGTTTGACGCGTTCCACAGCATCCTTCAACTTCAGCACAAGAACCCGACTCTTCTGTGTCTCTGGAGAAGCCACATCCACGCACAGTTTCTTGGCCTGTTTTTCAAACGCATACAAGGCCTGAATTTGTGCATAGGGCAGGCGAGTTTCCTTCGAATTCGCCCACCAGATAGGGCGACTGGCGACAGCACAATCCTCCAACAGCGTAACTCGTACCGGATTTGAACTAAATCCAGAATGGGCACGATTGCTCTTAAACTTCAAGGCATTTAGGACCCGCTCTCCATTCACCATTTCGTCCTTATCAAATTCCAACGCACTTTTGAGAACCACAAGGAAGTTAGGAAATTTGGAAGGATGCTGTTTTTCGGACATTATCCAGCAAAACGCGGGTAGGTAGTACAACAGCGAGGCACAACTCTAGTTAGTGTAAATTTCTATACGTTTTAATGTTGTAGATAGTAACACCAACCAATATGAGTAAGGCGGTGTTTGATTGGGCATGGGTACGCTTTCCATTTGTATGACCATTCTATTCCGTTGTAGATATTAGGTCATCCGAGGTCAGTTATAGTTGTATATCGTTCCGATAACCACCGGTATCAACACAGCACAAGCAAAAATAATCACGCAGCTCCATAGCACTTCAAACTGAGATTCCAGGGGCAGTGTTGTTTTTCACGTGAATTTGCTGGAATGTGCGGACTGTGTTTCTTTCACCCTATATCAAGCGCAGAGTCCGACAATGGTGATCGATTGAGCACTGCGTGGAATTATCTAACAATACCGTTTTTGTCTGTCTGTTCGTGTGCACGTCCATCTTGAAAGACAGGTTATTGACCAACAACTACAGCACAATCGTCCAAGGAAGTATTCTTATGTGTTTGGTCTATCGGTTCCGTCAAAGTAATACAACCATGCAAACAGCGCATTTCCTGCCGTCCTGTCAGTTACAAGTAGGAGTTCAGACATGCTACTAACCCGAAAAAAGAGTAATATGTCCTATATGCACTGATTTTTTACCAGTGGCAGTAATGCTCCTCCCAATAAGCGACTACTTTCGTGAACAGCAAGCTTAAGACCAGGGCCAAACGACATATCCCCTAGTAGAAGTGTTTGCTTCTGATATGACTACGCTTGTTAAACACTCACCAGAATATTTGCACTGTACGATTTCAACACCTATCCAAATAAGGCAAGCGTTACCGCTCACCGTTTCACAGCATTCTTGAATAAAATACACGGAACTAGTAACTAACCTCATGGCCAGAGGGAAGTGACACACCTGGCAACAAAACAAATCTCAAACGACCCCAATTGATGCTTGAAAACCGGCTATTACTTCAGTCGCTATCTAACTAAATCTGAAAACCTGTCAAATGCGATGGTAAGGAACCATGAAATCCAGTCGCCTTAGGATCATCTAGGTAACAGGTTACTAGCTTGAAAAATGCATTGGCTGAGTCTAATGTTATCAACCAGATGTGGGGCAAGTAAACTGGCTGGTACATCCTTCTGTTTACCTGGTGGAAAATGGGATTTCCCCACAGATTCTTGAACGTGCTCGATTCCTATTAGAATATTTTACAACGGAATGTTATGACGTGTGCCTGTCCGAGGGGATTAATTTTTCGGTCACTCTTGCGAGTAGTTTGGTGCGTCTGAATGAGTGAGCCTGAAGTGAGTGGACAGAAGAGAAAGATATGAAGAATAAGCTCAGCAACCCTTGTGTTTTCACGTTCTCTCAGCTTGAGGGTCAGCATTCATCAGTGGTTGTTGAAGACATACAAAAATATGTAAGATAGTTCTCCCCACGAGGACTATCTGAGGAACCTATTCAGTGTGGTTTCTTCTGGAAGGTACCGAAAAACTCCTTGTTTCCGATGATACATTTAGAAGTAATCCATTAAATTGATAGAAATTATTTCGTTTTTGCTCGTAGTTTATACTCGTAGTTTTCTACTTGTTCCATTTCGTTTGAAATGTAATTCTTTTAAGATAGAGGTAAGTATGGGCAATTTCGGACGAAATGTTAACAATTAAAGTACCACGCGAGCCATTTCTTTGTCCTAAAATCATTTGTTGGCTTGTGTTTTTTAAATTGCCCGAATAATGCCACTTGGATTTATCATAGCGCAAAGAGCACTATCTATAGTAACCTCCTTACCAACCAAATGTTGGCAAGTTGGTCTGTCCTCACGTCCTGCAGTCAAGCGAAACCCAACAATAGGAGGATTAACTTTCACCTCGAAGCTACATGTACTGGCAAAACAAGGTCACAGTACCATACTGGGTGAAGCTTGCCTAATTATTTCGATATTTTGGTACTTATCCACGGGCGAATTACCAGAACGACCAAGCAGCCTTAAAGACAGAGTCGGTTTGATAAGCTACATGAAAAGAGAGTTATTGGTTAAAGCCTGGATATGATCAAGCACTCTTTCATTAAACTGTTTTAGAGCAAAATAATATCATATGACATGGCAGGATTTAAATGGGCATCCGGAGACAGAATTACGAATTCCACCTTTCCCAGTGCAAATGTAGGGCGCAAGCAATGAGGCGCAAATGATCTACAAAGTATTCTTTCACGGATAGTTACGAGTTTTCGATATCTTCTTTAGGAGTGTCGGATTTCGACCGCTGCCTTCAGTGGTCGGTGTTTTACTAACTTAACTTTGTCCTTAAGTTATTGAGCAACACTAAAACCATTGATTTTATGCGGCATTAAAAGCGACTAAAATGCACGTACAGTTCGAAATCTAGCTGACTGGATGAACATAGTGACTCGCAAGCAAATTGCGTTTTTAACCCTCGCCCTTATTTTATGTGCACTCATCAACGACCTTGCAGGTCTTCCGATAATTCCGATCGAAGGTAGTTATATTCTTTGAACATTCTGAACTATAAAAACTACTAAATCGACTGTACCTTTATTGAGCTTTTAATCATTTTCTTGTCTGCTAGTGTGCAAAAACACTGTCGTTCGTTATGAACTAGTTTTGTGTGACTGTCTAGCCTAGTTCCGACATTGTTTTGTTCCACTCTCCGCACTGTAAAACTTCAGTGAACTAGTAATACTACCCTTATCATGATTTATCGCGCACATTTCGATGTGAACTCGAGAACAACGTGAACGGTTGCAACTCATTCAGCTGCTTCCGGATAGCGCGAGTGTTTTGCCTTGGTAGTGAAGTTCCTGCAGCCACACGAATTTCAAATCTAAGCTTTCCACATTTTCAAGAGTTGTTTTGCACCAACTATCTTCCGTTTTTTGTTCTCATTATCGACAACGTCTTTTGGTTTGAAATCAGACGATACCAAGTGCCGTTAGAAGGCACTAATAGGCAAGCGAAAAAGACGCGGTCTCCCCCCAGTGATGAGTTACTCTAAAGCAATTCTCCAACAATTATCGTACAACAATGGAATCTTGGAAAATTTTTCATTAAGCTCCATTCCTGTTGCCGTGGAACTTTTAGTGCTCATTATCTGTGGGTCTATAAGATGATCGCAGATTTTAAAACGGAGCACTGGAGCATGTTCGTGCAATGATAAACGTGGACAAGTCTGATCACCTCAAAAATATACCCTAGTAACAATTCAATACTAGAAATGTTCGAAAAATTAAAAAATGGCTTGCTTTTCCCCGATAGGTGACATTTAGTGTACAGTAAAAAAAAACAAATAAATGTTAATGTACACAGCATATGGAAATTCCTAAGTAGTGAGAGGCTTACATGCTTCACTTCATCAGTCTCCTTGCCATATAGACGTATCTCGATCCCTGCTGATCTGCTACACCCAATTCAGATTTTCGTGGACTGATGTAACTCACTGAAGTGGTCCAGTCAGACTGGGGGGCGCCTTGTCTTAAGTCAGTATCCCCCGGAAACCGCCCAACGGGGAGTTCATCGTGCTCCTGAACAGGTAAGTGGAAGGGAAGATCTGCTTTCTCATTGGTCGTCGAATCTTTGCTTTGCTCTTCCAGCCTTGGTTGTGGTGTCGCCGGACGAATACTGTATATATTCGTTTGATGTTCGCGGCTATCACCGAGTTCATCGGATGAAACTTCGGGAAGATCGATCGTGAACTGTCTTTTCGAGTTAAGTCGCATTAGTGCATCACGATCCTGAAAATAACTGCTGTGAAACAAAGGGCTCCTGGGAAATTCACCGTATTCTTCTTCGCAAACGCTAACCCGAGCAGAACGTGGTAGAATGAGTCTAACAGGAAGGGAACCCGGAACAGCGGTTGTGGATGGACTTTGTATGGATGACTTTGAGTTTGAATCGGGAGTTTGTAAGTAGGAATCAGTTGACTTTCGCCTGACGTTTGCGGTCGGTATAGAACGCTCTTGCTCTATTTGTTGGTGACTGTTTCTCAACACGTCATCCACCAGTTTCTCAGCCACAGAAAGAATTTCCGTTCTAGGCAGAGAGCATTTGGGTTGTCGTTTTAGGAGATTTCGTTTGGCTTCATTAGAATCTCTTTTCTCCTCTGTCTCCAGTGAAACCTTACGCAAGCGTCCAGCTACAGTTGGCTCGTCGGCGGTTTGGTAGGTAGGCTTCCAGTTAGAGGATCCAAGGCAGCGGACATTTCCATAGTCGTATAATTTTGAAGTGCTGATGTGTTGTTGAAACTGAGAGAGAATCTTTTTGCAGTCATCCATGCTTGTGGTTTTGAACAGAAACACTCTACGTTTGGCGGTAGAAGGGTGAACTATGTCAATCGCAACACGTTTCGGATCGTTATTGAATACGAAGACATTGTGCACGTGGCTGTATGGAATATGATGTTGATCTTCCTTGGGCCACCAGGTCAGTCTATCCATTGACACCAAATTGGGTTCAAAAGTTAGCTTTATTACCAAAACTGGACTAAGGAAGGAATGTCGCCTTGAGTAAAGTGCCAGTTTTTCATCCAGCTTTTGTGCAGTTAGTTCTTCCGCGTAGTCCAACTCCAGCACTCGCAAGTATGTTACAAAGAACGCTTTTTTCAGCAGATTATTATTCATGTTGCTTGAAACATTCGATGAAGCTGAGTTAATTTACGATGCACACTTGGCGCGTCCTGTGAGCTGTCTCAGATATGGTTGAATAAATGGAAAGCAACTTTGGATTGGTGATTCTACTGAACAAGGTTAAAACACACCAGCTAGTAGGACGAATAAGCAAATGGGAATTTCGCTGCTCTCTTAGGTGGCCGAGGTGGGCGTCCTAGTTAAATTTTGTAGAAACAATAGTGCATAATCTTAAGTTTTCACACTACTTTTGGGGATGAACTTCTGAAAGGATCCTAATGAAATACACAGTGCATGCTTAAAGCGGCGACCGACTAGATGTCCTTAGTTTTCTCACGATCGAAAAAAGGGCAATATAGTCGATATTCTACCATGTGATTCATATGGATGTGATATTTGTCTGCTCATATACCCTGGATGTTCGAATGAAGACGAGATGCTTTAGTGAGCTTGGCAAGTGTTTGGTTCACTGAAGCAGCTTCAGTAATCCCAGCGTATATCATCCCACTTGATCTTACTTAGTCGAACGCAAATGAGGGACTTCCATGAAACCATAGAGGACGTGTTGACTAATGAACGTTTTCGGTACTCCTCCCTCTGGTCAACATAATTGTAAGATTATCAAATACAATCTTCAAAATGGGACATGTTATCAGTTTTGCCCAATTTTCGGTCCTAAAAACAAAAGAACGGCCAGATTTGGTCCATAGACGTCACCTGACTGTGGTTGGATCGTTCCCAAGTTGTGGTCAGAAGTGCACCGGGCGCTTCACAACGCCAAAAAGGTAGATTCGATTGGTTCTTTAAGATACAAGTATGCTATATGTATAACCTTAAAAGTGAAAGTTACTTATGGGCCTCAGTTTATACTCTAGCTGCCAAACTGTCAACGGCTGACAGTGTAGGCAGGTGAAGGTTTTGACAGGTGTCCATTTTGTTGCTCACTATATAATTCTAGTGTAAAAACTGTGACTCTGTGATGAAACTTTCCTCTTCCTCAGAAGGATGTGGGTGGAATAGACCAGTGAGTTTCAGCAAGGGTTGATCTCAGTATATGGCAAAAAGTTATTTCTTCTATTTTTGCCAATTTATCATGAATAGCAAATATAGGAAATCCGAGTCTCTGTTCCAAGAGGTTATCGAACGTGGATAAAATCACACTGGTTTTACTCATTTATGAATCGCTATAAATTAACGGGAAGCTTCTAATATTCTCCCTTTGGTTAGCTCCAGGATACAGTGACAAGTACCTCGTGAGATACAGGGCTGGTTTTGTGCACCTTTTTTACCTCGCTCCTCACTCGCTTCACTGTCTGAGCTCTCGTAGTGGTCACGGAAGGTCTATTCTGTGTAGTATGCCGACGTCATAGCGAAAGGGGACCGATTGGTGGATGTCCCAGACAAGTGTACACAGTTGTGACTGAAAACGCGTTAGGCTTTAGGCTCGAGATAGCTTATTAGTTAAAGCGCGAACTTACCGACTGGAAGGTCCGTGGTTAGAACCTAACCTCGGTATCGCGATTATCTCTGTCTAGGCTTGAGCAACCTGGAAGTGCCTCGTCCTCGTGCTTCCCTCTGGTGGTAAGGAAGCTATGCACCGAAATGATGTTACAGCTGAACGACGATGATGATAAATGGTTGGACCTCAGGCATATGTGACCTGAGACAAGCGTAGTGCAAGCACAAATAAGGCTATGCACACAAAACGCCGCTGGGTATTTTTTAAACACTTTACAGTTGAAGCTATGTTGCATCCCACCCACAAGCTTGAACGTGTCCTGCAGTGCTAATACGCACGTCAAAATCACGGATCTATCATCAGTAAAACATGGGACTTGGTAAGTACTGGACGACAAAACAAAATACTCAGCCAAAATAAGGACGCGTGTAAAGCATTTCAAGTGGCAGACGAATCGGGCAAGTAGTCAGACTCTCAGTAACTGATGCTTTCAAATATGGGATTCTCCGTTCTCCATGAATTCTTTAAATCTCCCGAGGTGTGAATTCTCCCAGTTGAGAACCTAGACTCATTCCCGTCCCTCCTAATTGTCTCTGATTCAGACGAGCTACAGGCAAACGGTCATCTAGATGTGCACCACTCCTGCTGAACAAATTTCCTCTCTTAGGTTCTCATCCTTAAGATGCTAAATTTATTAGATAGGGAAGCTCCTAAAACACGAGATATGTGACCATTCTTTTGAAAGCCAGTTGCTAAATTGAAACCTATATTTTTAATAGTCTAACTTAGAAGATCTCAGAGAGTAGCAGACTAATAAAACTGTAACTTATAAGCCTAACATCATGCGGAATAGTGTGTTCTGTACCTAAAAGGATGATGCCTATTAATTTGAATGTAAATTATCCAAAGACGCCTCATGCGAAAAAAAACGATGTTCTTTAGCATGGTCGACCTATCACTATAGAAAAAATCATCTTTTGAACTGGGAGCAAGTTCGAGTGGATTCAGCTGAGTCTCCCGCGAAAACCAAATTCGTGTGCAAATGTATATATGTGGTAAATTCCCTACAATTTTTGTTCAAGTAGGACATAAGGTTGATGGAAACTCGGGGAATGAGCCTACTGTTAAGCCTCAAGAAGGGCAAAACCGATCGCGAGTTGTCGAAGAGCCTTAATTAGTCTGATTAGTAGTGTTTCTTCTGGAAAATCTACGGGCACTTTCATAGCGCTTCCTGAGTCACATTTGTGTTGGACTTTGATGCATTTAAACCAGACACTGACTTAGCTGTTCAACCACATGAAGAACTGGAAAAAGGATAACGACCACTTTTCGAAGACTTCTTCCTTACAACAGATGCTGTAAATGCAAAGTGTACGTTTTTAAATCACAGTTGCACAGCACTTCTTATGGTTTCCGTAGGTTTTCCTAATTAGTTCGTTTCACTGCAAGGTGTCTTCTGAGAGTTCAGTTCATACCACTGAACTAATGGAGTTCTGAATTCCATGAACATCATAAAGGAGGAATTCAAATCGGATTCTGCTGGGTGTTTCAGTAAAACAATAGTAATATACAACTGACCGTATTTCGCGAAAATCTTCGGAGGTGTCATGGCTTAAGTGGTTTTATCTCCGAAAAAACAGCTCCAAAAGCCATTCTGGAGCCATTCTTTTAAAAGGTACCAATGGTTGTATAGTTGGATGCAACCGTCATTATACTGTAAGAGTGCTACACACAGGTAGGATTTAAGACGAGGGCCTCTACACAACGTCAACACAAGACATATTCAAAGTGAGGCGGATTAGCCCGCAGCTCTTAATAGCCTGGTGTGAAAAACCCCATCCAGACTACATCGACAAACCGACTGGTCGTCAGTCATAAAAAGTGACCGTCTGAAACTGCAGAGAATATCGGTACCTCAAGTGACTGTCCTCCTATGTATGGTAGTGTGTGCATCGGCTTACTTCCATAGAAATGCTTGTTTTGCCCTGTGGAAAACGTCATCTGTGACTTGCCGCGAGACTGCGAACTAATGAAAAACCTTTAATACAACACTCACATGTATGTCTAATCAAAAGAAATTTTATAAATCGGGATCCGAATGTCGGATGCCTAGATGAAACCAGTGGAAACAGTCGGTCTTTTTTCAGTTACTCCAGATGAGTCCACTATTTGACCTCACGTACTGAAGAGTTTTTTGTCGTGCACATTGACCCAAATGAATCATCGTGTAAAGCAAGTTTCAGGCATAACATAACTCAGTTTGATACAAGGGTGTTGTACTTACCTCTAATGCAACGTTATTAACACAGCTTTGATTGTCATCCAACACAGTTCACTTTGGCCTGCATAACACTTCGACTGGTGCATTTCAGGAAACACGTGCAAGGTGGTGATCCTTCACTGCACTGATGATGACAATCTTCTCTGAAGTGAAAATTACCTCAATTTTGGAGTAAAATTTCATTTAGAAATTCAACCACGACAAAGGCTGATTTAAGAAACTCATTTACAAGAAAAAAGTGATATCTAGGAGGTCCACGTTTTCTACTGTTGTTGTTGTTGTCACTTCACTAGTAGCAAATTCAAACCTCTGTAGCGGTTGGTCAAAAACAATCCACTAAGAAGGGCGGATATTGTTGAGGGTGTTGCTTCCAAGTGCCTGTCTTAGAAATATGTGGTTTAAAGTACCATCATAATTTCACTCTATGTTTATGGAGGAGGGCCTGTGGCTCTTGGTATTATGACAAACGTGCTGAAAGGTAGAGACCTACAGATTGTTATTCGGAACAGGAATTTGAGGTTACTACAAGGGAGCACGCCATAGAAGAGTTTACTGTACGTTCACATAAATTAAAGAGAACTTTGGCAATTGATAAAATGATAGTTCTGACTCGCATATTAAAAAGGCAATGACAAGCGTGAGTAGAACCGGGCCACCGACCTTGCACTTGCCGGAATTGTGACTTAACAGGCGATCTTCACATGGGAATCACCATGCACATTAGACCGAGTACTATCAGTGTCATCGATCTGTCCCTTTCATGACTTATAAAATGAGACAAACATAGAAAGGTAGACAGTGTCTTCGATATTTCAGCTGGCAGTGCATCCGTGCATCATGCAGAGTGGTCACTGGCGCAACACTGTTCATACTGTGGGTGAACATCTGGATTTCCGACTTCAAGATGAGCCTAGATTAGTTCTAAGAAGCAATCCAACAAAAAACACTCCTCAGGAGCTCTCATTTCAGGGACTGTGAAGTCTCAGTACAGTTCAGGTAAGTTGAGCTACCACATAATACGTTGGCTACCCAACAGAACGAGAAATACTAAACACGTCAGGAATATTACCAAACATTATCATTCACTAGCAGTTGGAACTCGGCTATCGTACTAACTTAGTAAAAACTATCAGTAATTCGCCTGTTGATGCCTGAAATGTCATGAAACTACACAAGGAGGTTTTTACTAAGACCTGTTCCCCCATTTAAGTTCATAGACTTGTGTGTTCTCATGCCTTCAGGGTCATTCTGCTGTTTGGTAGACAATGATGGTTCTAGTGCATCCCATACTGTACTGTTACCAGAAGAACCCAGGTCT
>SJOL01006964.1:238830-258246 GCA_004794785.1 Opisthorchis felineus | reverse complement strand
TTGGCTGGAATGCGAGGTTCTGATGTGTATGCTAATACGCTGGACCAATTTTTGGTTCTTTTACTTGCCATGAGTGGACATGAGACGGTGATACATAGCTGCTACCTCACAGGGAGCTAGCCTGTGTTTCACGCCATAAAGCTACTGGGTAGTTATCACTCACAGCCCGGATCAGAAAACTTGGAGAATACAAGCACACCTTGCGTACAAGAGCGCTAAAGTTTGGCTCCAAGAGTGCGTTTATGGGGAATGGTGAACTGTGTTGGTAAGGCCTATTCATACAGAGACTTTCGGTGGCCTATACACAGCAGCTTTAGTCATACGTACACTATTTCTCCTTCACTAGGTTCTCACTGTCGTCCGGGGAAGTGTGGTCACCGAAACCTACAGAAACCTCTCAAAACTCCCGGATTGCTAGTTTGTTTTTTATCCGCCTTTTTCAGCCACCTACTTCTGTTTGTATCAGGCCACCCCTTTGGCAGCATGGGCGACGTCAATAAGCTGGATTGTATATAAACATGAGACGCACCCGCTCCTTAGATAAGTCATTTTTTCGGACGGACTCAAGAAATTGAGTCAGACCAGAATAACTCAGATCGACGACGGTAATCACGCTCGCCCTCCAAAGAGTAAGTTACCTTGTCCTGCTACTTAGCGATGTTCAGTGCGAGCTGCTGAAGGCCAACTATAACTCAGGTGGAGAAAGGATTAGCTTTACTAGAGGACCTTAGATTGTGCTGTACATCTGTGTTTGGTCGTAGAACCTAGTGACATCTATCATCATGTTACCAGTCTTTTCTGTTTCAAGAATCCGGCAGTAGTTGGCCTCTCACCATCGTCCCCTGTTCCAGTATGCATGCTGACTGGGGTGCCATGCCCATTGGATTGTTATGGCAAATGTTGAGAAAATGGTCTGCCTTAGCGCTCTTAATATTCCAGAGTGAAAGTCTACAACGGTGCTAGAAGCGACTTTCTGTGACCGCCATTGTACGGAACAGATCAACCTTTGCCAGCGTTAGCTAGCAAAGGTCTCCTGTGTGAAGCAAGCGGTCAGTCTACCGTCGACATACGTAGTAGGTTTTAGCTGTTTATAGTTCCCGACATGATTCAACGGTTATTATCCAGAAGTTAGGGGTGCTTCCGGCTTTATAAATCTTCCTTATTAATAACCCTTTAGCCCATTCCCTCAGGTTCAGCCCAATAAACGGTGCTCAGCTGCCTGCGTATGCGGCTCAGCATAAACCGCATTCAACATAGCCCATCATGTAAGGAGGTTCACCGGTTTGGTTCGATGTGAGAGGAAAATCTGAAAACTGATACCAGCCCACTGTGTTCCACTCATGTGAATTTCAAAGTTGGACAGTTTTGTTGCTATCCTCCTTGGGAGCAACAGCTCTTCAAATAACACAAGAACTATTTCTGGCGCTAAAAACGCTCGCAAGTCTAAACAGTAAGAGCAAACAGCTCACTGCTGCGTTAAACACCTGATACTGTAGGCACCCATTTCACTAACTTGCGACATCGGCGCTCCTTCTGGACATTCCTGGACTCTGCAGATCGGACAATCTGCTGAACCTCGTCACAGACGCATTAGAGATCAGGGATAATGAAGTCAGAGATTAAGAATTAACAAGCAGCAACGTTCAACTGTTGTATTAGGGTTCACCTTTGTCATTCAACTACTGCACTAGCATTTCGCCAGGTCTAATATATAGTATAAAAATTATGATTTCTTAATACCACATGTTTCGGAAACTAATGACCATGGCTCTCACTTACACCGATGTTGCACTGGTTAATGCTTCGTCTACAAATCTGCAAGGAAATACATGAAGCATCCACACGCAGACAACAAGAATTCCCTCATCCGACAAAGAGGATACTATCCTTATCAACTGCCTTCTCCAGAAAACTAACATAGTCGCTGAGATATTTCCGTAACCCCTCGATTGTGGCTCTTGAGTAATTAACTACTATTAGTAATTTATCGGCTATGATACCAATGCATTCATAACAAACTGAATCCTATACTACCCAGCAAGAACTATTCCCTAACTACACTGTATCCAGGATGAGCTTGATACCCTCAAAACTCGTTACTTCTTCCGTTTGAACCTGTCATTTGAATAAGAAGAGACAGATACTTAATATCAAAACAACTCAAGCAACAACACAATTCAGTTCAAAATTTTTCTTTTCGAAAATCCGTGCAAGTAATAGCCATGAAAATCCGAGCGTGAGTGATAAGTATTCAGCCTTTTGGCGTCCAGAAACGCGCATAATAAACCTAGATATGTGCCATCTTGCAGTGCCCATCGAATGCGTAGACAGAGTAGTTGCAAGATAATGTTCTGCAGGTTTATTAATGTAGAAACAAGGAGAAAAAAGTTTAAAAAAACCTCCTCGGTAAAATTATTACTTTCCCGGCTCACGAACAAATGAAGCATTTGATTTTAAAGATCGGGATCAGTCGTGCTCCTGGAGCATGTGGTGTCGTGCTGCAGTCACAACTAGGTTGTCATATTCTGCTGACCAAGGTTCACTCTTTTGTAACAAGTGCTCAATATCCTCAATATTGTTTGAGTCCTTGTTCATCGAAAAGTTGCTGGCAGGTTTTCGTTGGCCTGGTCCGGCATACCGTCTCTCAAAGTTACGTCCATTGGATAGAGTTTCAGTGCTATGCGTCGTTAGAGGTTTTGAGGATATGCGTAAAACGTTGGGCGACGTAGAAGATGGTGTCAAGTGTAGCATAAGATAAACTGGCTCACATTCCTCGTCCTCTTCGTCAAATTGGAGATCAATTGTATCTTTTACGTCCACCTTGTCGTACGGCTCCATTTGGTGGTGTATAGGTGGAGCACTTTTGATGGGCGTATTTTCAGGAGATAGCAGAATTTCCTTATTTCGGCCAGTAGAGTTTGCCGTCAGTATCTTCTCATGGCTACGTTGCTGACCAACTTTAACCGCACAAGAAGTAACATAATGCCCATCCAGACCGTTCTGCTTTAGACTAAGTTCTTGAAGTGAATTAATAATGGTTGAAATATCAGGGTTGACGTAATTTCTCAATGTTGCGATGGTTTTATTGCGATCTTGGCCTGAATGTGAGCGAAATATATGTACCCGTTTAAGTCTTAAATCGAATGTGAAGTAAGCTAAAGCCCACAGCTTATCGTCCGACGGTAACGGAAATATGGCGTGAATGCTGGATTGAGTTCGTCTCAGTACTCGTGGGTTTTCAGACCACCATAAATTCTTATCCAGCTTTATTCCATCACTGTCAATCTCCATAATTACCATCTTTCCTGATGTAACTTGCCGCCTTCTTGACAAATAATCCTCGACCTTTTGAGGGTCCAGTATTTCGTCAGCATCTACGCTGAAAGCATCCACATGATCCAGAGGAAAGTGATAAATGGACCGCTTGGGAAAATCCTGCAGGCTGTTTAATTCGCGATCGATTTTCTTACACTTGAGGATTTTGGGAAAGCCATGTTGATTTTCTCTTTCCTTATTGTCAGGAGAGGCCTGGCCAAGTTTTGACAAACTGATAGGTATTTTCTCACTGTGCTGTTCGCGAGAAAGTGGTGCATTGGAATCTTCACCAATTAACTCTTGAGATATTGTGTTCTTTCTCTGATGTTCTGACACTGAGTCGGTGCACAGACACACATTCCTCTGTGTTTTCAAGTCTTTTAATTGTTTAACTAACAGCTCACGTTCTTCCGGAGTGTCAGCTGCAAACAGGCATATTCTTCTTTTATTCGACTCGGGAAACGTATAATCTAATACTAGCAAGTTGTTCGCGGATTTGCAATAGTCCACTTTGTTGAGTTCATTTATACTCAACTTTTGTTCTTCATCACGAGGCCACCAATCTCCTTGTTTAAGAGTAAGCCCATCAGGGTGTACCGTCAAAATATCAAACGTAGCATTGTTAGCATCAAGTTTGTTTTTAGATTGCACCAAATAATTTTCTATCCTATTTTCATCCACATATTCAGATTTCCCAACAACGAATCCTCCCACTTGGGCAACCAGAAATGATCTGACAGGTATTTTCGTTTTGACATCTTGTACGTCATCCAGATACACATTTTGATTTTCATTGTCTTTCTCCATACTCGTTGTTTGGGTCTTTAAGGCATCCACTCCATTCAAGCTCAATTCCGCATCGACACAGGGTCCGGAAACCGGCTTTTCATCAACCGCGATCCGGGCTGTTTTCCGCTTCCACAATAAATTTGCCAAAATATTACATTGTTCGATGTTTTTCGCCTTGAGCACGTGAATTCTTCTTTGGTAAGGTTCTTTTGAAACAATGTCGATGCACAAAATAACCGAACTTTTATTGGATGACAGATAGGCGTCGTTCAAGTTTTGGTAGGACAGAAGTTTCTGACGCAGATCAGGCCACCAGAATGCCTTGCTAGAAGCTACACCTCCTGGACCAAATTTCAAACACACCCTTCCATGCGTTCTAACAATTGACGCACGTGCCTTTGTTTGATCCATCCAGTGGTTGACTGCCTGCTGCGTGCATGTTTCATTCGGACCAACCGGAAACGTATCCAGGTGACGAAGTCGAAACTTCTCCTTCCCAGTTCTGTTCTTGTTCGCATGCCTTTTCATCCACTTATGAATGTATTGCTACCATAAGCAAGGTGGCGGAAAATAGTTGTTATATAGTACCTGCCATGAGAGTTTTTCGGCAACAATGGTAGACGGTCTTGCTAATCAATCTGGAAAATGTATCAGGAGGTGTAGTTTGAGAGTACTAATGCAATTCAAAGCACTTTCTAAAACGTACTTGGAGGGAAAGATTGGTGAGATTTCTTTTGTGTGGCTATTTAGTGGTGTGTCTGTACAAGACATCGGGTGTCCTTGCAAGACGTTTTCTAATCTAAACAGCTTACTGAACAACATTCCGGCCTCTGGAAGCGGTAAACACATGAAAGGACGGTATACATCAAGACAGTTGCTACCCGGTTCTCACTTGTACAAAGCAAAGTCTTACTCTGATATTACTCGTGGATAATTGCTGCCTGCAGTGATGGTGGGCTTTATGATACTTGCGTTTTCCCCTTAGTCGCCTATCTCTTTCCTTCGAAAATACTACACTGATTCTAGACAAGATGGCCTTCAACTTCTGCTTCCCTATCGTCCCCTTTCCTCACATCCTATCATCCGAGCATCCCTATCCTCCAACGGAAATTGCATGTTCGCATGAGTTTCACATTTTATAAACTGCTCACTAGTTCTGAACAAGTGGGTGCAAAATTGCTGCTACCGATACTGGGCTGCAGGTTTTTTGAGGCTGGGCTTTGAACCAGTCACTTCTCGTAAATCCGTCCTAGCAATTACTTTTCCTTATCAGCAGGTGTTTCACCCTGTGAAAACCAAATAAATTGGCGAAAATGCAAACAGTAGCAGTATTGCGCAGAGAATTGGTACTTCATCGCGTTTTCATAGCTGTACATATCTTCAGTGGAATGTATGCGAGAGATCTCATCGCCGTAAACTTGAAACAGCTCTTATTTATGGACAGTCATCACATCACTATTTTTAGGAAGAGACGCATCCCTTATCCACAGTTCTTCCCTCAGCTAGGTGAGGGCGCGGAATAGAATAGGTTGGACGTCAGAACTTCCAAATTCTCCCCGAATTTTTTTATCTCCCTGGGAGTTAATCCCCTTCTTGAACTGGGCAAAGTTGCTGCAGATGTTTTAACAGAACAGGACAGTATTGCTGATAGAGAGGTGGTGGTGCTTGCTTCAGTCAGTCTGGGTAGTTAGTTTACTTTGCATTTACACACTTACTTCATTGAGCTTTCAGTGGGGATCAGCCGTTCTGCAAGCTCCCTTCTTTACTCGCTTTAACCAGTTACAGAATGCAAAATCTCTGTGCTTCCCAAGTGGTACAAAAGCATTTCTAGAATTCCTACGAAGCGGGTGAACAACCAGAGCACTCCAGGGCATAACGTGAGGTTAAAGTTTTGCTTTGACAGCGTTGATGAAACATCCGGTGTTTTTTAGCACTTGCTTTGGTCACAATAACTGATTTAATAACAGTCTTCAGGAATACACTTGACCTCGGGCTAAGGTGCTCGGCGATAAACTATTGTCTGTGAACTACACAGTGGATTGTCAAAACTCGGAATATGATCTTCGACTAGAGGCAGCTTCTATATCGGCGACGGTCTTCTTCTGGGGAAGTTGTTTTGTTCATATAGTAATTTTGCAGAGCTGAACATTGGTTTTCTATTCGTATATATGATCGTTTTTTCGTGCAAACAGCATATTTTCTTATGGTGTGCAAGCCTCATCAAAATATGCCAAGGGTTATCTGACAAAGTAGACCCGTCCAACTGTAGAAGGAACTCCGGACCTTGCAAGTCTAACCCAAGATTCAGTTCCACATCACTGGGCATTTCTGAATAGAGGTGTCGGACAGAGGCAACATACTTAAAATTTCCGCTAAAGCTTGAATTGTCTTGTAGTGATTATGTATTGTGGAGCTAGTTTGATAAGTATGTCATCAGTGTTATGTTACTTTTGCATTTAGCAGTGGTTTCAACAATTTGGCGGGAAACAAATAAGACGTATTCTCCTCTTTTGCTACAGTTTAGGGAGAGCACAACGGTTGCTGATGCCCACTTTTAAGGAGACCACGAGGCTTGTTCTTTTTTACTGAAGTGCTCGTAGCTTCCTTTCAAAAAATTACCTTTGAATATGATACACTGAGATGTTTTTGCCGTCCTGAGGTTCGGGGAAACCAAATGACAGTCATCCAATGGAATTTGGGTGGCTTCCGCACACAAGTGAGAAGAGCCAAGAACAGATGCAACTGATATTAACAGCAGAAGACATAGTCAAAAACGGAGTCGTCAGGCGTATGATCAATGGTCCTGGAACAGCCAGGACTGCCGTGAAGACCAAATGTGACCATAGTTGTGCACAAACACGGACAAAAACATCAGTAATCCCAAAGTAACGTTTGGAAATGCCACAAGGGTGAGAGGCAGAGCCAAACTGTTTGCAAACTTTATGCACCCCCAGATGACCTTTTTGTATACATAGCAAGGGTTTTGTGCTTTTGCACTTGTTTCTTACTGATAGCTCGCTCAGTTATATCGTTATCAGACCTAGCATCTTTCAGCGGTATGTGGGCGTTTGTGATACTGGTACATTCCTAATGATTTTTCTGGTTTAGTCCTCCGGGGCTCTGGCTTACGTAAAAACAGCGAACATTGCTCATTTTTCCGACCATCCACTCCGCACATTTCGTTTTCTCACAAACGCGCAAATGTGCGCGTCTGCGTTCGGATCGAGCGCCATTCATTGTGGAGCTGTCGACGTCCCTGTCACTCTGCGGGTTTGTGGAGGTCTGGAGGACAGTTGCCTAGGCAGTCAATCCTCCTATTTCTCAGGTAGGGCAATACACCGGTGCCAACATGTCAGGCGATGAAGACAACACAGTGCGTCTGATCGTCTTAAAGATGTGGCCCAGACAAACCATTTGAGACGAAATAACCGGAGTGTGGGTTTGCTGGCAAGCGCGCACGAACGACCATAATTGATAAAATTGGTCCTTGCTCGCCAACCGAAAGATCGATAGCCCCGATGGTGCAGTGAAGAGAAGAAAGCAAACTACCAGCTGTCCGTGTGGCACCGGCAGAGCAGAAACTCCCGTTGAATGTGCAACCTTTTACAACCAACAAGAGTAAAACAACTTTTTTGGCTGTAGTTCCATAGAAGTTATTGGCCAGACCACTGCATAATTTAGTAACAGACGTATCAATATAAACCCCTAGAAACCTTTAAACGCAGTTGTTCAGCTTTGAAGGATAACTGACAATCACTTTTAGACATAGACAAAATTGCCAAACGAATTGCAGGCATCACTGTGTTTTTCCCTAGATTATGAGAAAATTATTGTGGTGTAGTTTTTCTGTTGGAGAAAAATGTGAGCAGTCACTCTTCAGGTTCTGTATGAGCTTTTCAAAATCATCCGGCTTTCTCTTTCATCTTCAGCATCACTGAGAAGTGGCTCAATCATACGTAGCGTGTACTTATGAAGGATGCCGAAGTGACGAGTTGTGTCAAGGAAATATACTTCGATACCTCAAATATCCTGCCAAATGAAACATAAGGCGGCCTTTGTTCAACACATTGATTTGAAGGGTATTATGAACCAGAAGTTCAGTTGGGTCCTCGTTGACACCGAAGTGTCTTGCAAATGACTGTAGTTCGTTAACGACACATTGTCTTAGGGATCGAGTTAAGTAGAAGACCCGGCATGCTTTCGATGTCGATGGAGTACTGAAGGTGCATAAGTAAATTAATAGATCACAGAGCGTTTAAGTTGTAGCTTGTGACCTAAAGGCGGAATCAGAGATAAGATATGTCGTTATAGGGATTTTAAGTTCAATTTTAAGGAGAAATCCCAGAAGGTTTGTCGTAGGATAAAGAGGATCTCAGTGCTTCAGAGGCCGACTGGGTGCAAGAGCAAGACGTCTACAAGCGCGGCCCTTATCAGCGATGATATAGGGAGAAGTAAAATAACTTCACTCTGGACCTGCTGTTTACACAGCATTAAACGGATGTTGAGAACTACATTGTTTCCAACTCTTTGGGTAAAATGGACCACGTAGTTCTGTGAGCAACTCTCAAGCTGTCATCCATCTAAACAGTACGGCGACTTTCATCGAATGAAAATAAGTTTAATTTTAGGTCGACGCGCGATAGTTTTAACGGACAGAAACCACAATATCCGAAAATATTCTCTGGATGTGTGCAGTCTCAGGCTAGGAAGGGAATCAAAACAAATACTTGAAAAAATGGAAGACTGGTGGCCAGGGTCAACAAAGTGGCACAGAAACTGGTGAAGTACTTTGGTTCGGTTTTCCGTAAAGGTGCATCTGAACTTCAAGGACTAACTGTGCCATTTGGTGGTCCAGACGAAACACGCTACTCATGAGGTTGCTGAAAACTCTTCAACAGCCCATAACTGGTTTTGCTGTTCTTGGGGCTCATAAATACCAGGTTCAGTTGAGTCTACTTCCGAAACCAAATTGGTGTGCCAATAAGAGTGTCTGTCAGATAGAGCATAAGGTAAGGGAAAACTCGGAGACTGCGCCCACCTAATGAGCTCATAAAAGGGCGAAACCGGTCGTGGGCTGTCGAAGTGTTTTCAAAAACCTTATGAGTACTGTGTTACCTTAAGGCAATGCATTGCGATATCCCGAATATAGTACCAATTGAAACATGGAGCAGCCCGGTGCAGCACTTTCAATTGAAGCGGACCTCCGTGAAAACGAGAGATTTAGCTGGATTCAGTTAAGTTTCCTGTCAGGACCAAATTGGTATGCAAATGTGAGTATTTGTTGGATACCTTCCGTGGTTCTAAAGATTATTGTCTACTAGTCCAGACGCTGTTTACCAAGAGAGATGGCGAAAGTTACTAGATTCGTCAGCTGAACCAATAATCAGACTGCTGCAGAATGCTTTTTTGGTGTAGTTTGTCGTAATCGTGCTTGACATGCCAGTAAACAAATAGAATGTGGTTGTTGTCATGAGCAGTAGAGCAACATACAGGGGGCTCGAGCAACTGAGGAAAACCTGTCGTCTATACGGAAGTTGAGCGACCAACAGACCACGTTTTTCGCGAAAAACCGATAATGCAAACAACCGATGGAGTGGCTTTGAAGCATGGCATCGATAAGGCCTAAGAGCACATGAAAAATATAGCTAAGTAAGAAACCGACCATCAAATAAACCACAAGAGTGGGATCGAACGAAATGAAGACCCTATTACTGCAAATTAAAGGAAGTATGGGGAAACAAACAGAAGGTTTCTCTGATAACCAGTAGTATAGCAAATTTAATTTCAACGATAGAAGATAACTAAAATCTTGAAATCAGTATGCAGAAACTCAACTTCTTTTGGCAGTCGTACTGGTCGGAGTGCAACGAATTACTTTCCGAACTATGCAACGGCCACAAATAATCAAACACTCTTACTATCGGCGCATGCCCTTGTTTTACACCATATCAGACAAGGGCTTTGTTCTAGGAGGACAGTCTTCAGCCAAGGCAATAAGTTGAAACAATATAGTACTACCCTGCAGTGCTATGCTGCACCTATTATAGCATGAAGGAGCAAAGGACGAAGGCCATCCTTCTTCAGCAGCATGAAGTTCGGCAGGGGGACTTAAACGGAAGAAGAGTAGCTATTGGTAGTGCAGGGAGGCTTTAGAATTTTCAATCGAGCTTTCATTTCGTAGGTAGAGTCAGTCTGTGTAGAAAAGCTGGGAAGCATGCTACAGCTGCTTCATCTGATTTTGGAATCACCAGCCGTGAGCATTTCAAGAGCTTCTGTAGTTTTATAGGATTATAGGCAGATGTTACAAAAAGAGACGATTGTGATCTGCTTAAAA
Source organism: Opisthorchis felineus (assembly GCA_004794785.1). NCBI lineage: Eukaryota > Metazoa > Platyhelminthes > Trematoda > Opisthorchiida > Opisthorchiidae > Opisthorchis > Opisthorchis felineus. The sequence continues at coordinate 247,808 of SJOL01006964.1, read as the reverse complement.
TATAACCTAATCAAAGACACCTCAGTTGACTAGATAATAGAAAAGAACTATGTGCTAATGAGCACCGTGAAGCGGTAACTCCAATTTACTTCACCCACATGTCAACTTCATCATAGTGATACTACAGCTAATGATTCAAGGCTGGTCACGGCAGCTAACAATTAGGCTAACAAAACCAATGGTGGTAGACTGCCCCAGATGAATGCGTAATCAGTGCCTAGTCTGAGAGAAGATAGCAATTGTTTATATTTTTATATAAGTTTTCCTAAATTTCCTGAAATTAATTGGTTTTGCCTCGGCTGGTAGTCGTATTGCGAGCAGCGAAACTGAGACGTCTTCGGGTCTCATAAATTCACAAATCTGAAGCTATCGTTTGGAGATGGAAATCACGAAAGCTGGTATACTTTGCACCTCTCACACGTCACATGATGTATACCTCGCCGTGTTGTTCCAGCTGGCTTAACAGTATATGCATCAGTTTGGTTAGTTGAAGGGCGTCGCTAACGGAAATGCACTGTACCGCGTACCCACTTACCAATTTTCGGTAGTTCGGCAATTAGTTCCTTGATATCTGCCTCCCAAAATCATGCTACTAGAAATGGTTAGTAGTGAGATGGTGCACAAAATCTGAATTTCTTGCCGCTTCCAAGTCGAAGAGTTGTATTGTATTCGGACACTCGTATTTGGCATATCTCACTCGTTGACGCCAGAACTCCTGGACAAATAACTCTGCTGCTGCTACTTCTGGCAGCCATTTGCGTTTTCTAAAATGGACTTGACTTGCAAATGAACACCAATGAAAAGTGTTTTGCTAAGATCGTGTAAAAAGAGAACCATCCAAGTGTTTCTATGAAATTATGCTCCTGGGGACAATTAAGGCTCTAGAAGTCACCTGATGAGAGTCCCGGTGTTATTTCAAATGTGATAGGAATGTTTCAAGATACGTAATAATGTAAACTGCTACCGTGGCCACAAACGGTGAATAATCCAAGCAGTTTTAAGTTGGGAGTCCTTCTTGGGGGAAAGTCATTCGGCCCACAACTTTGAGTCAACAAAAAACATCCACGTCCTAGTTCCTGAACAGATCGAGAATTTCTCTTGGGCGAAGTCAGTGGGAACTAAGGTGGGGACATATAAACATACACGTACCACAACTTCGAGTTAAAGACATGCACATCTTAGTTCTTATACATACCGTACATTCGGATCACAATAAATCCAAATTTTCATGATGAAGCGCGTAGTTTTTGACTGAATCCTAGCTCCTCGTTCCCCTCTTTTGACCTCTACCAACTGAGGTTTGATATATTTCAAACTATAGCTAAACATTTCGATTCCTTGAGGGTGGTCATTCTGACATCCACATAGCCCCATGAGCTGCATCGGAGTCGACACGTCATTTTCAGATTACACAACTTCTGTATTCTGGTCATCGTTTTCAATATCTTTACATGATTTTTCATCAAAACATAAGTAACTAGCTGAGTGCCAATTATCGAAGCTGGGAGATTGTTCTATAGAACTATTTCCATTGACCGAAAGCCGTTTGCTCCCCGGTTACACCAATGTGTTACGTGTCCACGGCGCCATTTTTGGACACGGGTTCAGCCAGACATATCTGAATAGTCGACATACTGATATTCTCTCAACTCGTGTTAATCCACCCTACTACTTTCGTATATGCACTCCGTAAATTTATTAATAGACCCACTTCCACAATCTGTTTGGAAATTGAGGATGTTGATGTATCATCGCTAATGATCTATGTAACATGGCCCAGCGGTCACTAACGGCAGCCCGATTTAACAGCATTTTTTGTGCAGCCGTTCATTTCTCTACTTGTCGCCCAAGGCTACGCTTTTCAGGGTGGGGATGGAGGGTCGAGTGGGGCGACGAATAGAATTTTTCCAAGCGGAGGTTTGTAAGGAACGAGTGGAATATGTTTTCTTTGTTGACCATCAAACTCTACTGTGTTCCTCGTGTAATGTTCGAAGTTTCTTTAAGTTGTTCAATATCCACTTCCCACACCACATTAGGCTGACAAAATGGACTCTTGTCTTCGTGCCAAATCGTTCAGGAGGGGAATGCTGCCCTTCTCCCCATGGGACAGTAGTCTTATCTTGTAAATGCCTACTTTGGAGGGACTGCTGCCATGCTTAAGGTTCACGTGTATATCAATCCTGGTAGGAAACCCAAGCACTTTGGAAATAAACTTGAATGTACGACGAGTAGTGATGCGCCTCTTTGGTTCAGGAATGTTGGTCAACCCGAAGCACGAATTTCTCATCTTTTTGAGGCAGGGATTTCTCCTTGAGGTGCCTAAGGTGTTTGTTGAGTATTGTCGATTTAGAGGAAAATGTCGTTGAAACGGATTGAAATGTTTCACCAAGGTCCCACTACAGGCTCCGTTATTTGCCTGTCACCTGATTAGGTAAAAGGATCCAGTAAATAAAACGGCTCCATCTGATATCGCGTTCTGAACACCAGTAGCAAAATTTACTGAGGCCCACTTTATTCGCAACCTGAAGCTATATTTGTATGGGCAGAAACAGCTTTGCGTTGCGTTTTCATTCCTCTGGTAGTCCGTGGAACGAACCCATCACATGCTGTCTCCTCCTTCCTCTCTATTTGTGCTTGAATCTCTGTGGCGCACATCTGAGGAAACAGAATTATAAATCAAGAAATACACTCATTTGCAAATCAATTTGGTTTTGCGAGAGAGTCACCGCGATATCTCGAATATCGTAGCAACTGAAACATGAGGCGGCATGGTGCAGCACATTCAGTTGCCTGGAAACATCACAAACGAGAGATTCAGCTGGGTTCCAGGTGAGTCCCTCGCAAAACCAAATTTGTTTGCAAATGAGCGTATTTCACTATGAACGTTCATTCATACGACGCACATTCAAATGCAGTTTTGAATATGCCGTTCCTTCGCGAACCATTTTCTGGCCTTCATTGACGGAAGGTAATGGTTTTGCCTGGTTGTTAACTTCCCATGGTGTATACCAGTGAGCCTGAGACAGTTCAAAAGCAAGATACGGAACGCCATTCCGACGATGAATGGCAGATGGACGCACTCGAATGACTAACATCTTGAAGAAAAAGATGTTGAATGTGAGTTTCGAGAGGCCGGTCCCGGCACCTCAAACGCCAACACACATAGTAGATAAAAGGACTATTTCTCTTCACTGACACCTTCCACTGCTGACTGCAGTGCCCATAAAACAAAACCGAAAGGCACCAGTCGGCGACGTCCTTTACTTCGGAACGGACTCGTGTGAGTTTACAAATGCAAGGATCAAATCAGTTGGTAAACCGACCAATCATTTGAAGGTAAACAGGCATGCGGTGTGGCGGACTTACTCAGTCATGAACAAACATCACAAAAGTAATGATTAGCTGATCAATGGACAAACCAACTCAAGGTGTTCATTATGCATACCTTGTCTGAAGTGACACACTGCAGTAAGAGGGCTCAAGTAGTGGAAGTGATGCATTGGGACCTCCTTGTGGGTAGTCGCATGGACTGTCGTCGGTGCACGTTAAGCTGACACCTCAGTGACTTCTTGGTTGAACCGGGAAATATGACTACCCAAAGACAGTGATATATCATTCCTAAGATTTCGTAAATGGCTCATTTCACCTTACTCTCGTTTGATTAGTCTTGTTATTTTCCTGGCGCATCTATTCCCGTGAGTCCACACCGAAGTGGGGAGTACTGGACCCAAGCATCGCTCATCAGTAGTGCACATGTGACCGTGTCGGGGTTTGAACTCCGATTATCTGAAACGCAAGTCGAGCGTGTTGACACTGATCCACCAAAGCACGCTGGATGCATCTGATTTTTTTACGTCTAAACAGGTAAAAGTGTTCACGCTTGATCGATGTGAATGGTTTGACCGACGTGAGGGATCCGGTAAGCAGCAAGCTCACGAGGCGGGGTTGGACACTTTAATTATAAAGGCACAGTGTGGTTTGTTCTCTCACACGTTTCGCCCTGACTGCGAGCCACCAGGTCGATTTAGTGGTGTCGGAAGAAACAGACCACGCAACCACTGACTACTGTTAGGCGGATGGAGAATATGGCCTATCCCATGAGTGAGCATTTGTCAGGAGATCTGGTTACTTGACGGCTGTCTTAAAATAATCCCAATATTAAGCGGTCCTCATAGGTGGTCCGATACTCACCATACCCTAAAGACGTGAAGTAGAAGACGCTAACTATAAACTAAGAATGTGGTTACCCCCAGCAATTAATCCATTGCAGGTTTCGTCCTATTTGGAACTCACCTTCTGGGTGTCCTTTTTGCTGAGGGTTTACGATATTCACCGAAATCCATAGCTGCCTAACGCTCTGGCGGATAGTGAAAACTACTAACCACCAAATGATTCGGCTGGTTCCGCCATATCCGCTTAGCGAGACCCAATCAGAACCAAACGTTCGGAGTAGTGCTTTTAAGAATTATGGAACTCCAGTGTTTTACTTGAAAGAGCTAAGACAACCGACATGTGTAAGTGCCAGCCTAAACGACCTGTTTTATCAGAAGAAACGCACGTGCAGCAGAGTATGGTGGTTTTAGCTGGAGCCGGACGGGGCTTCTACCTCATTCAATGAAAAAAACGTTATTGAACTGAAGAACGGTGTTTGTAAACAGAGGTCTTAAAACGGAAACGGATAACGACGGCTTTGTAATGATCGCTCAGTTAATCAGCCAAATTCTGACCAGAAGTGCAAGATATAAAAGTTTTCTTGACAGCGGTTAGTCAACTAAGGAGACAAAGATCCATCAATTCATTCACCGAAATAAATTTTAAAATCAGTCGGCTATCGAATCAACCTTTGCTGTTCGATCAACGAAATAAAGTCCGCTTACGTGAGGGGTAATAAAGATGGTAAGGCACAATAACCTCCAAGTACGCCCTCCACTTTGTACTGCATTCATGCGCCAGCATCAGTCGAAGATAATTTGTCTGGTGTTGCATGAGCCGACAAAACGGTTTTGAGCAACCAGTAGTACATCAGTGCAGAGATTTTGTTTGAAGGCGAGTCCTTCTACGGGTCTGGAAAATAATGGATTGTGTGGTTAAGCGGTGATGGGAAAGTGATCACAATAAAGGTAAACCGGTCCTCGATCACTGACAAAATTGCCAAATCTGGGGTGCTGATCCACATGTGTCAGTTCAGCCCAGTTTAACCCAGGTTGATAGCCAGCTTGGTGGCGCACCGGAGTAGAATGGTGGTGTGCCGTATCATGTCTGCTTGTGGATTTGTTCGGCACACAGTGCTGAAGGCTTCTTGCAGGCCGGATACCAATCGCCTCTTGCTTGTGATGCTCTTGAGCTACCGAACTCTTGTGTTTATTTGGTTCAGTGTCCGATTTTTTTGATGAACTGAGACTCGTTTCTGATGGGCTGTTATTCGAAGGCATCGGGAACTCCAGTTGAGTATCTTCAGAAAGTCTTAGATTGAGGTTCGGATCCTCTTCTCCGTCAAACTGGACCGCAGTCACACGATAATCATGCCGACAGAGAGATTTTAATACTCGAACAAATTTCTCACGGTGACATCCGGAGCGTAGAAACACAAGAATGTATTGTTTCTTGGATGGATCAAAGCGTGACTGAACTCCAATGGCCAACAAGGAAGGAATTGCATGAAACGAAACGACTCCAGTGATTTCCGTTATCAGGAGACCTTTTATGGTGGAAGAAGGCCACCACGCTGCCCCGCGCATTCGTAATTCAATTTCAGACATTCGAAGTTTGGCCCATGGTTGATCACTTAACGTACTGTTCAACTGCTCAGTCTGTCTCTGGTCGAGAACTTCATGGCTGAACTTGTCGGTTGGTAGCAGGGTCACGTACTGGGCTACCTGAATTGCACATTTGAATATGCACTTCTGTCTCATTATGCTGGGGGAATGAGCCAAAATGGGGTGCGTTCATCAGATCCTTCTCGAAAACAATGACTACTTATTCGTGACTTTTTACTAATGACCACTTGCTAATAACATTGACCTCACATTTTACAATGATTGGACAGTCAGGGTTTGGAGTGATTAGAGCCCGTAGACAGGCACATTCTCTGCTAATTGGCTTAGTTGACCTCACTGAAGTTGAACTTTTAAGTCTTGTTACCTTGACAACCTATTCGAGATATGCTGACAGAACTAGCTATTTGAACTCTTTTGTCGCTTTGCGCATGTTTTGATGACTACCTCAGGAGACCCCCTAGATAAATTCGGGTATGGAAATCACAGCATTACATACCACTAGTGGGACAGAGCACCTTTCTGAACAACTTTAAACAACAAGACAGCATAAAAATGATCTTTAGGGAGATAATGTAGTCTGAGTTATCTAGACTAAATATGTCACCCCAGCGTCTACACGAAAATTAGGTAGACACCGATTAAGATAGACAATAACGTTCAGATGGATCAGTGAATTATCTCACACTGAAAAAACAATAAATTGTCTCACTCATGAATATTGAACAGCAACAACCAAATATAATGTACCTGGGGCCTCCGTTTTGAACAATATCCACAAAGGAAGAACATCATCCTTTAAAACACCTGCGTTCCACACTGCTCTCCTAAAATTTCTCTTGTTTTTTGCAAGGATAATTGCTCCTTTGGGAGAAATTTATTTGGGCTGAGTGCTAAAGACATTCAGCTGTCTTCATGTGAGCAGATAACAATTAGGTTGTAAATTTTTTTGAGAGCTTCAAACGTAAGATGAGAAACCAAGCAGGGTGTATGTTGGGAAATTTTCCCAATAGTGTGTCGTCGTCGTTGTATACCTATGTATTTACTCAGGGTAGATCCACAGCACCGCGAGCACGGAGGTGGAGTACTGCAGTGCATTAAGGTTATTGATATTACCTAGCAAGAAAGCGAAGATATACTTTTAATAGTGTTTGTTTGCTCACGAGAACTGGACACGGAACTCACCTCACCCGGCCCCATAACAACAATCCTTATAAGATATTTCTGTCCAAAAAGATTAATTGTAAGATACTACGTTTCATCTGAGAGTTGGACAGAAAACTTTGAAATTAGCTGAAATCGCGACAGCTTGGTGTTGCTGCTTCCTGGTTGTCAGCAGAAAAAAAGCCCCAGCTAGAACAAGCTTGCTTGGTGAATAGCTCCTGAGCAAGATCTCATTTTAAGCGATATCCTCACACACTGCGAAGACAAACATTTGGTGTACGAACTGTTGTTTACTTTCCATTTCGTTGGAAAACAATACTCGAATGACTTCAGCTGGGTAGAATAGTTCCACCAGAGTGAAAACCTTGTAATTATCGTGCTCCCAACTTTGGTACGACACGCTACATCCGAGTGTGTTTCACTTAACCAATTGTTCCTTATGGCGGCGCTAGTAAATCTGGAGAATTGCTCCGAATTGAAAACGTTTCGCCTCTTGTAGTTTAACGATGAGTCACATATTTCGTGCAGCACACGAGAAAAGGCCACTGGTGAATAGGGATTTCGACCATATTTGCCTTGAAGTTCTACATGCTTCTTTGTACATATCAAAATATAAGCTAAACGGATTTAGGGTCCTGTTACAAAAGCTCTAACATGTGCCTGAGGCTTTAAATGTTGGGTATGACTCTTTAGACAATAACTATTGTGATCGTGCTCTCTAATTTAGGGGCATTTTTCATCTAGACGCCAATAGTCCCCTTGACAATCCTGCCTCTGAAAGGGGCGTCCTCTAACCTGACTAATAAAAAAACGGAATGAATCCCCAAAATACTCCCCCCACAAAAGGAGACCACGGAGCCTTTTAAATGAAGATGAGGATCGTATGTTCACACAAGTGGGGCACATTCCGTTGTGTAGCATATGGTTGCATGCCCGGAGAAGATCATCATCATAGTCATCATCACCATCAGCTGTAAACCGCGTACACGTTGTACAGTGGTTATGGCTGCAACAGTTTCCTTCACGACGACCTGGACAGCCACACATTGGAGGCGGTAGCTGATATAATTGATGCGCCAATGCAGGCATGACAGAGCAATTCCCACTGGGGAGATCCGGAGGAGAAGCTATCCACTGAAAGCAACGGCTTGGAAACACGCCCGCCACTGAGCACGCAACTAGGCCTTGTCCTCAGTCTCTCTGACCATTGATTTGGCCCGTCCCGGGATCTCCTTCCTTGGAGACGGCAGTGACCAGCGCGACCGAGTTTGGTTGGAATGATATACATACTTCTCTGCCAGGCCACCACTTGACCTCCTTTGCCTCGTTTTCACTTTTCGCGTGGTTCTCCAAGAACGCCTGTTCGAGGAATTCGGTCGACTGGCCCACGTAGCGCTTGACCAAACCAGCGAAACCTACTGGGTGTGATCGACTCATCTATCGTTGGCGAGTTATTTTTGCGAGAACCATTCGAATTACTTCAGCATTACTAATCCCATGTTCCCGCCGGACTTGTAAAATGCTCCGAAGCACCGACTGTCAAACAGTGAAAGTTTTCTAACGTTGTCAGCGTGCAGCGGTTAGGATTCCGACCTGTATAGGGCTGTAGAGTGCACCTGTTTGACAGATGAGCTGTCACTTCTGAGCCATGGCATGGCTACTAAGGCCTTCCCAATCCGGATGGAAATATCGTCTTTGGCTAGACCGCCGGGAGTGATACAGCTGCCCAGGTAGACAAATCTGTCCATTACCTCATTCGGTCCATCCACAAGCATGAGTTTCAGGTTTGATCCTACCTAGTCATGCAGCTGCATTCCACACTTTTCAGGTGTGGAGGGCATACCAAACCGTGAGACAAAATTATCTAAACTATTTTATATTGTTTGCACCACGATAGCAGCAGCTCCAAGAAGGGCCATTTCGACTTCGTACTCGATATCTGTGGGCGAACGCCCTGAAAGCATTTCGACACCATGGGAATTAGAAGCTGAGTGTCACTCTTTCATGATCATATTGATGACTAAGTCATACAGAAAAAAG
>SJOL01006964.1:203352-236915 GCA_004794785.1 Opisthorchis felineus | reverse complement strand
TCCCCTTAAGAGATGAGGTACTTTGTCTGGTTTTCCTTGACATCCCAATGACTTCCAGAACTTACCGATTTCATGATGATATATTGCTTAGTGAATACTTGTGATATCTGGCAAGGGTTAAACCAAACCCGTTCTGACCAGATCGTTCCGAAGTGCTGTCATTAGTCCTCCGGCGACGCTACACTGGGAAAAAACATTCTTACTCTTTTCAAGCTCATGAATAGTGTATTATTAAGCCTCTTTGTGCAACTGATCTTCTGTCATCTGCTAGGCAACAAAAATGCAGTTGGTGCTAATTAACCCGAACATGCCTCACACCTAAAAATATGAAACCACCTCAAGTTTGTTCGAAAGAAAGTAGAATGGTTCAACCTCATAAAAATCTGCCGGTGTCCGGGGGGTCTCGACATGGGAAGTAGTAAATTATGACGTCTTGATCAGAACAATTGCTACTTTAATGCCGGATGCCTCAAGTAAAATTGTGTTTAGCCTTGAAGTACAGGATGAATCAAGGTTGGATACCGGAGATCTGTATCGTGGGCTATTATCGCCCTTATAAGGCAGCGCTGTTGTATTCGTTTAACTCACGCCTTCACACTGAAGTTAAGATGCATGGCCGTGTATCGATCGGTTACGCGCATCCGCTTTGTTATTGATTTCAGTGCTATTGATTGGCTGATTTCCACTTATCTGGCAGCGTTCATTTGGGCCGTTACCTGTTACCAGGTTCAACTTATTTTTTTTGAAAATCAGTGATTTTCCCTGTCATATCATTTACACAATCCAAGTTACAGCGATGGTATTAAGAGGTACTCGGATGCATGGTACTGATTTCATTTTAATAATGGCAATGATAGTAGTCACAGCAAGTATGGTGGTTTACACAGTAGTACAAAAGATTCATGAGCAAAAGAGGGCACTTTCTCAGGTGCAACTTGAGATCTTACATGAAAGCCTACGGTGCATTTTTCAAACCAACATTGCGGATTCAGTCATCGGCGACCATAAGACAAGGTGAGTGTGCCAGCTGTGTATCCGGTGCGCTCTTCAAAATAAGAACAACGCCTTCATGAAATTTGCGCAAGAGGTAATGGCAATACGAAATTACACAAAATTGCACTGTCAACCGCATTTCAACTTGCGCTTTCATGGTATTGTATGGTTTACCGACCTGTGTTTCACTCTTGGCATATTTGTTAACTTTCACGAAATCACATGTGGACGGTTCATTTCAAAGCTGTCTCCTTCCACATAACGGAGTGTAGGTTCGGATCCCGAACAAGATTGATGAGCAGCGTTTTACTTAACCTTAGTAACTGTTGTGATTACTCACGTTCTCATGCGAACTCTGACAGCCAAATGTGCATTTGCGTATCAGTACATAGCACAGATTCTTTTTGGCACTGGGCACCGTGTTCAACTGACCAGCCCGCTTGGATCTTGGTTGATTCCTTTCAACCAACTATGCAACGTTCGATCATATCATCTATTGTAGATTTTACTTCAGAGGCGGTAGAAGTGGGTAGCAATTGTGTAGTTTTCTCGCCCCCCCCCCGCTCTTAACACAAGTCAGGACGTGATAAACACTTCTGTCTTTCGTCCTCATTTGACCCGTAACCCTCATATATGGTTCTAAGTAACTATGGAAGTGACCACACCCTATCATTCTATTTATACAGACAGCTAGTGATATTAGGGTTCTTCCCTATATGAACTCTGCGTCGTGTGGGCAAAGATCCAGGTGACGGCCTATCATTCGCACCAGCGGAATTAGGACTGCTGGCTACCGTCCACCTACTGCGCGTATGGGATGCAAGAGAAGACTGCGATTTCCGTTTGACAACCTGGCAAGAGTGCAAGTCAGCTTACGGTGCAACACAATTCTAGTAAAACTGCACAGCTGAGTTAATCTGGCCAAACGGCTGGGACGTACATGTGCTTGTGTACGTGGATGCAAAGCGATAGGTTGTGTTGTGTAGGCATAACTCGTCCAAGCTAAATATGGGAATAACGTCTAGTGAGGGAGAGCGCGCGGTCGATATGCGGTGGAACGTTATGAGAAACTTTCTGGCGGTTCCTATATAAGCAATCTGCATAGCTTACATTGGCTTGGTTGGATGCGACCTTCTGTCTGCTCTTCTCCGTCCAACGGTAGGTTCAGCAGGCGCGAAAACCCAACTCATGTACGACAGATGAAATTAAATCGTACCTTGCCGACAGTGCATCAGGATGGGTTGATGCACCCATGAAACCATGCCGAGTGTGGGTCTACATCTAGCACTTACCTACTTTACTTTGACTATCTCCCACATGAAACCAAGATGGCTACTTGGATGTCTCGAATCGCAGTAGTTGCTTGCGAGAATCTCACGGATATCAATCCATTGTTATTTTCATTGTCGCGGGCCTCAGAGAGCCCTCATACCCATGTGGTCAACGTCGGATTTTGGTCACTTCTGTCCCTGGGACATATGAAATTGGATCACTTGTCATTACTCCATAGCATGAGAAGAGAGAGACACTTCATAAATGTGAGTGTGGTTAAGTGTTGCTCCCCCAGCACCACTTTCATCAACGCTGGCCTTTGCATAACCGAGTACGACCTAAAAAACAGCAGTGCGTTGAGAATTGTCAAACGGAACCACCGTAGTGACCTTTGGACCCATGTTTGATCTTATTCTCCCAGTTTACTGGAGCTGTTTTTAACTACACATTGCTGTCAATTTGGAATCGGAGTTGAGCTGACTTCTGATAACGGACGAACCATGGACCGTCAGCCTCAAAGTAGCACAGAAAACTCACTTTCATTCTCACCACCTATTGGAAGTACACCTGCAAAGAAAAGACAGAGACTGGGACCTAATCAATAGAGGTTGTCTGGTGGCAGGCCTTTGGAGGTCATTGTAGGAAGGTGCAAAGGACCAAGTTGTTTGATTCCCAAGTCACCTACCTCCAACCATGCAGGGTTATCAAGAAGTTGTGCAGTAAGCCCAGCCTTTGGAATCAGAGTGAGTTAACCGGACACTAAAAAGATGCATTTCACTCAGTCTGTACACCTTGTTGGCCTTCCGAATATGACAATCGGTCTGACTATAACGCGTTGTCAGGTCGTTAGATCTGTGAAGGCAATACCACACGCTAGGAGCAGTCTTATTAACATCTGTTTGATTGTCGAGTTACAGTGCTAAAGAATGTTCTGCATGTGAGTTCTAGGGTCGCTGGCTGCATAAGTGTGAACAGTACCAACCAGTGAAAAACGCGGTCATAGTAGGAAGCATTTTCGCATACCAGGGCTCAAGCGTGGGCTCTAATCATGCATTATTCCGTCAATATTAGAAACGTCATAAAAATCTCTGTGGCTATGCTAAGTGTTTTTGGAAACAGTTCCATTCAAGAGACGAATTGAGGATTTCGTCATTTTCTTGTCGGCCTGTAAGTTGAGGTCCGCTTCAGTGACCGACGTTTGAGCTTGATGACTGCTGCTAGTAAGTAACAATATTAGGAAACAACTCTGATACGAACTGACTCTACCTGTGAAACCAGATGTCTTAAAGTAAAGTAAGCGAAAGTGGGAATGTCACTGTGCAATACACTGATGCCACCCCAGTGTTCACCAGTCTGGCAAAAGCGTGTTTCGTTGATGACTAAATCCTGCAGCTGTTCTAACTACAAATGTGTACTCCCACGATCGGAGTGTCGATAAATGCAGAGTTTCGTGCCTTTGGAATAATGTGCCATAGAGCACAGTAGCGGGACCTTCGTTAAGATAGCTGGCTCCATAGAAACTGTGTAGCCATCTATGTGGTGCATTTTCTTGAAATAACTCGCCGTCTAAAAGGAGACGACAATCGTTCTTTGTAGCCAGCCAGTATTCTGGACAGCTGCTCAATCAGGAACTCAGTGTTCGCAATTCAGTGAACCACGGCAAGCTCCGGTTGCAGGATAACTATTTCATTTTCTGTCCTATCTCGTTTGACGCAATTTACGGTGCAAGAGGAGAAATCCCCTGAAAAAGAGAAGGTTTGCCATGATTTCCACTGTCAAATAACACGCAGTCAGAAGAAGCGTTCGAACAAAAAATTTATTCCCCGCAAATCTGTTTCTCAAATGGACGGAATAACACAACGAACTACTAAGTAAATCCCTCGGTCTTAACCAAGGGGAACTGGAGTTTTCCGCTACTACCGTACACAAACCCATTTTCATCCTCATTTGACAGTGGTGACTTTGTATTTGCAGGCATGAACCATGTATCTCCATGAAAGTGGTTTGTCGGCTTATATATCGATTGGGACAAACCTGATGCTGAAAATTTAAAGGGGTATCCGGGAATGTTTGGAAATTTGGTTGTCGCAGTTCCTTCTGTTTGTTCATTGTTTATGTGAGGTTCATTCACATTTTCGAAGCTCTCTGTTTTCTCACGGGATCGAAGTAGTTCAGTAGCTGTGGGGGCATCAACCTCTAAGTATGGTGTTTTCCGGTCTTTGTTATCTATGTCGATTATTCCGGCTTTGGCACGCGATTCGAGCTTTTTACTCTTCATTCGTCGGTTTTGAAACCATACTTTTACCTGAGGTGGAGGATGAAAAGATGCATATGCATTTCACCCAGTCTTGTCGGGTTGGTGTGGGAACAACAGATGGGACAGACCGATAACTCTAGGTACCTGGGATACACAATCGTTTGTTGAATATTTTTGTCCTGCTTGGGAGTAGATGGAGTTAACTTGTTAGGAAGAAAGCAACTTCTAACCGAGACAGGTTAACGTGTTGTAACACTATTACAAAATCATGAATTCTAACTAAATCTTAGCATCGCCGGATGCCCAGGACGAGTTGCATCCGCCGCCATCAACCTTGCTTAGTATGAATTAGGTGTATGCAGATGGTTTCTTGGTTGGTTTCGTTGATGCTATTATAGACAGTAATCAATATAAAGAAAAGTACAATGGGGAAACGGGGTATTCAGCCGTTGTTGATGGGTCCTTTTCACGGCGGACTTCCCACAAAATTAGATCCTTTTTTTAATACTGCATTAAATGTGGGGCTTAGAAGCTCTTTGTCCCTCCCTTTCATTGCACTCATGCGTTTACATATTGTCTTGTCCCCGTTTTTGGATTTTGTTCAGCTTCCCTGTGTTCATTGACCATAACAGTTTGTTCTGTATCTAACTTACCTATTCGGCGAAATTACTTGTGCTGGATGGCCGGAACGGTCTGGAAGCCAGGGTTGGGTTCAAAATATGGACGATCCGGTCAGTAGACTGTGTCTTAACCACTGAGCCAGCTCGAACTCTGGCAAAATTCTACTAAAACTGATAATTTAACACCAGTGCTCGTGCTCAAAATTTACGGTTTCATACGTCACCCAAGATCAGTGATTAGGTTTCGAAGAAATATTCCTGATGGCTGTCATTACATATGTCCCACACTGCAAGGTTGAAATTCTGCTGTCTTAAACTTTAGTAAAAGGTGCATCCTACGGATGAAGCCACCGTATCTTCAGAAGAAAGGAAGCACTGTAAAATGGTTTCGCCCCTGTAGGGGATCATCAGAAGTTCATGATCCTGTGGTTAATAGGCCAAAACTGACCAATCCACAGTGTAATGAACAAGGTTGGGCGCCACTCACTTTTCATCTACGTGGTTCAGATCACTTTATCATGTAAGTGCTGATCTCCCAGATGGAAGACTCAACCAATTGTGGCCGAATGATGAGCGTTTCAGCACTTACCGGAAGATCTGGGATTAAGACCCAATGCCCTTTACTAGAGACTCGTGAATTGCGAACTACTGATGAATCCAGGTAAGTGCTTCTCAGTTTTTCAGCCTTGACCGACTTTCCTTACAGGTGGCCTTTTTTTCCTCTGAGGAAAGAAAACTAAAATCCGTGAAGCTCCGCTTCTGAAGTCCCCCTTAAATCAGTATTATTCATTCAAGTTAGTGAAATGGTGTTAGGGATAAAAATCATACCTTACCTGCCTCTCGCTCAAGCGCAGCCTAGAGGATATCTCCAACCGTTTCTGTCTGGTGATGTATGAGGTTTCGATGTATTCGTTTTCCAGAGCCAAAGTTTGGAACCGAGTGTAGGGTCGCCGCTTTTTTCGATTGTTTGGCATCACTGCATAGAAGGAAAATAGTGACATTTCATTGTAAGAACGTAAAACCCAAAGCTTCACTGCTCAGGGGAACCAATGTATTGCTTATGTAAGCCTCAAGATTTACTGCATTCCTCCCACTGTTATCAGTTTTTGTTGCATTGATGGCCATCATGACTAATGTGTGTGTCCTAGCAAGTCACTTTGTGACTTTCCAGTCGGGAGCTAGGTGTAACAACATGAAATGGCACAGGACAGTGAACAGCAACGAATAGGGCCCCAGTCACACTTTCATGGCCAAATCCAACCTGTGTTCTCATTGCATTGAATTGCATAGAGCCAAGATGTCAAAGAATTGAAGTGTCGAAGTTCATATTTTGCTGTGAATACCACAAGGAAATGCAGGCTGATTTGAAACAGATAACTGAAACAGAAGAAAATGGAAGCAAAACTTTTTACAGAAACGTTATGGACAGTATGCAAGTGCTTCCTTTTGAACCACAAATCGTTTCATCCTGGATGCGTTGTTAACATGCCTTTGAAAACTACCATATTAGACTCCTACGTTTCGCCCAAGTTTTCCAATTAGTTGACCGAATTCGTTGCTGTTTTCAACTCTTTGGGAACCCTCAGTGAGCTTTCCGCCTTCCAGTTGACTGCCAAAGTGCATCGTCCTATATATCGTGAGTATGACGCAATCGAAGCCGGCAACAAAACTCATAACTTTCTCAACGTGACCATTGTTATTTGTTCCGCTGCCCAGAGGTTATCACCATAAGGTTGTGTTTACAAAGATTGTGAACAGTAAACAAGCCAAGACGAGAAATTCTCCAGTAAAAGTTAAGAGAACTAAGCACATTCAGGAAACTATGTGCTACATAGGACCTTAGATATAACGTGATCCTGTCAACAGAGAAAGCCACGTTAATCTCAGGGTTACACTCAAATATTTCCGTGAGCATAGGGCTGGCTTTGATCAACTGGACGATGATGCTTTGAGGAATTTCGATCTATTAGGCCGACTGCATTTCTCAGTGATCTGAGCTAATTAGTGTATGTCATATTCTTGGTGTCCCATGAACCGATCCTTTCATCAGTTGAAACCATGTTAGTGTTCTCATCACACAGTAGTGCACAAATTTTTTGGTCCGTGTCTCAAGACTTTTGCTGATTTTCCAGATAGAATTTCCGTCGCAACTGCAGGTGACTTATTAGATAGAATGGCTACCGGACAGAACAAACTCTGTCGTTCTGATAAGCGGCCGTTGGTGCACTTTTGTGTACCGTTTCAGCCTGAGATGCTTGGCATAATTCGCTACTCACCGCGCCACATCTAATTCCCTTATTAACAGCGTTCATGCATCATTACTAGGCAATTTTCTATGGAGTCCCTTGTCACGTATTCTAGAGGTTCCTCAGTGATGCGATTCAGATGTTTATTCGACCGTACTATACATCTGAGCAGCAGAATATCCTCAATGGGCGTACCCGGCTTGCAGATTCATGTGGCTTTGTATACTAAAATGCGCACCAGTGAACGTTTGTATCGCAAGAGTACCGTCCTGTACACGGTACGTGACACTAAACCACCTGGCTTTTTTCGAGCTGCAAGGTTGAAAAAGAGAGACTGGTTTTGTTGTTCGAACACACAAGTAAGACTGTTTTGGTGAGGGTAAATAAAAACAGAATGGGTTCGGATGGGCAATGAGTAAGCTATCATCCAAATAGCTTGAATTTCAGTCTGTGCAACGTGCTCCAAATTGGCCACAAATGTATCCACCAAGATTGGTCCAGAAGGACTTCATAAGCACAGAGCATCACACCATCCCCTTGCAAATGAAACTTAGAATTTTGACTACGTAAAAAGTGAGACCTCCCTTGATTTGAATTTGTAAGGGTGTGAGATGTGGACGGATCTTAAAGAAATCGAATAAAATATCTGTAGTTTCAGTGAGAGCCGGGTCTGCAGATAAAGTTTTTGTATCAAAAAATCATCCTACTCCTTCTAACCTATCGGCAGTGTCTACCTAAGGGCAAAATTCCGTAGGTATTCCTCAAGCGTTGCCATACCAGGGTCGTCCTCTCCGTTTTAAGGAGTAGTAAGGACATTCTAGTAAACAGTAATAAAGTCAATCGTAGCGGAAATATGATTTATGAATTTGTGAGAGTGATATCCGGTTGTTCAGACTCAGTTTGTGATACAAGACGATAGAATGAATGGATGCGTAACTCTCGAGTAATATGCTTCGCCACAAAGTTACATTTCCAGGTTAGTTACTAGCAGTAAGTTCGTAAGTCTGGGATAAAATCACATTTAATTTGGAAATACAATTCGTGTTGTGTAAAATCCTAGTACCGGAACCTTCGTTCGACTTCAGTATCACGATATTTCTATTATTTTGAGCTTTTGTAATGACCTCATGTGTGGTTTGTCAATGAACAGTTAGCGGATTGGTGAGATCACTTAAATTGTCCTTAGACCAACAGTCGTTTTCTGAAGATGTTCGGTTGGTATAAAAAGTGCTTTCAAATTCCACTTCGACAGCCGCGATGTCAATGTCAAAATGATAAACCCTCGCGTTCGAACTGATTGAGGCCAGCGTTTGATAAGATTATCATGTGCGCTGTTAAATAGGACTGTAAATCACACCACCCTTCAGTATTATTCACAGACTGTCGAAGTTTGTCACCATATCGTTTACACGTGCGACTGACAATGATTTAGCTCCAGCGATCTCAAGACGGCATTTCGTCACTTCGTCGCCCACCAAATGCTTCCGATAAATAGGAATCTTGTAGTTACCTAACGATCGTTTTCCGCGCCATATCAACTTCTGCAGCTTAAAGTGGTAGCGATGACACATCCAGGATAGTATGTTACGGTGAAAATAAGACCAAATGGCGGAAAAGCCAACCAACAGCCTAGAAAATACTTCAGTCAGAATAATGAACAAAGACGCCCAAGTCGTAAAGAACCTTCTTTGGCCATTTGTATCATGGTCCTTAGGACTAGGTTATTAGTTTCTAGTTGTTGCACCGGGGGTGAAACCCTCATCAAGGTTCTTGTATGAAAAGTTATATCTTGCTATTTCAGTTCTATTTCGTGAGATAACGTATTGATGCTTCTCCAGGCTACTTCAGTAGGGTTTGATAACCATGGCACCTAGGCCCATTGTGTAATAGACGTCCATTTCGGAATCATCTGCATTCGGTTAGCTACAAATTTCGCCACAAGTTTTGTTGTAACAACTTCATAGACAAGGCGGAAGGTGACAGTGTACTCTTAGATACAGCGACAGTTTTATATGAAGTTACACAAACCTCGTTTGGTACGAACATAAAATGAACCGAACTGCTGGCTGTCGCCAGCGTCAAGTAGTCGCGGATATCATGTCAACAACCGATTTTTTCCCTACTAATTTTTACGTGACAAAATGAGGATATCTCACCTCAGGCTCCGAGGCCAGCGACGCCGCAAGAGTTAATAAGCTGGAAGGAACGTTATAAAGGTGCAGCGTATTTTGGTAGGTTTTCCCTTTTCGAACCAGGCATCGGCAGATCGAAGTGAAACCTGACGCAAACCTCATTAGCACCCCATACAACTATCACGACTCCCCGATGAGTAGCATTATCTATAAGAACGGTAAATTTACCACACAGTTTGTTAAGTTGTGCAATTTTTGTGGTGTTTCTGTGTATTTAGCAGGGTATTCAAATTCACAAGTGCTCATCAAGCCTTTGTATGCGATTCCACGGAACGCTCAAAATAATCAGAAAAGAAGTTTTGTAGATACCAGTGATAGCTCTAAACAAGAACCTGTTCTCGATTGTCCTGTCTCGTCCGTTAATCCAAGAAAGCTTAAATACAAATTCTCCATCTGGAGAGCTGAACTCCATTTGGTGACCTCAGTTATCCAGATGACTAAGCCCAATTTTCCGTAAACTCGTTTTTGAGCATCTAGAGTATTTGACTTTAAAGCCATGATACGGCATAATTTTCCGTGTCCACTTCAGACCCTGGATTATTTACCCAAAGTGAGTGTGCATGGCAGTTTCGCAGGACATCACGCCTCAAATCAAATCAAACCAAACCAAATATTTAAAACTCGTTTATGGTCACACAAGATAAAAAGGCGCAGAGGATCCTTCCGAGGTGAATGGAAAAATAAAGATGAGATTACAGAGCTGAACTCGGGGTTCTATATCTTAAAGAGTTAACACTCATGGGAATTTCACCCCCAATAAGCCAAAACATACACCTATGTTAGGAGGAACTACGCATATCTCAAGTAAGGTTGGATTCCGATGGTCCCCTAAGGCTTCTTCCAAAGATTTTTGGAAGTCGGTTCCTTCGAGTAGGGAGATGAATATTGGGAAATCTTTCACAAGTTCAAAAAAGAATGAGTCAGCACTGTCTACAGTGATATCAGCGTAGTGTTTTGTACTGTGAATATGGGCAGAAATATGTGCTGAAATCTTCACCTAGTCAACTTCCAACGGTAACTAACGACAGCCAGGATTCATTTTCACGCTATGATGGATTACGTGAAGTCAGAAGAATCACATCCCACAGCAAGCGCAATAAGCTTAAGACCTAGAAGTAAAAACAAGATCTAACTGCTTACCGCCTTGTGCCTGAACCTCCTCGCAGCAATGTTCATAACAGCAGGATGCAGAGGGTACGGCGTACTTGAAGGCAATGGATGGTGGTAGTGTCCACCCGTTTGTTGTATCGCGCCTTATCCTATCAACATTTGGCATCATGGATGTAGGATCGGAAAACTGGCTCGATATCTTAGTAGATTCTGAGACAATCTGAGAAGTGACAGCCTCCAGAGCAGAATGGCGTTCGCCATTTTCGCAATATTTTGTAGAGGGAGATAATTTCCAGGACGCACTTTCTACCTCATTACTTTGGGTTACGTAATCCAGAACGTTGAAGTTCAACTGAATCGGGTCCACCGTGCCAGTGACCTTCCAAAGCGGTTCCCCTCGATGTAGAACGTTGGTGTCTGACGTCAGTAAACACGGAGTTACTTGGTTCGCTAACTTTGGTCTTGTGAATGGATTCGGTGATTTCACTTGATGGTGAAAATGGCCGTTGGATACACTGGTGAGTTCCAATCGAAAATCTCTGTTGCAACCTGTTTGCGATGAATGAGAAGACTGTAATGAGAATAAAAGTATTGAGCTAACAAGAAAGACACTAACTTCACGTTCTCCGCCTTTGAAGTGGCAAACAATGTCGTTCATACTTTTGCCACAACGAGGAGTAAGGGCACCCTCAGATACATCTGTTAACAACCTTAATGATAATGATCAAAAGTAGCTGGCAGACAAAAACAAGGTATATGGCTCCGCTAATTTTTGACCCATTTCTGATTATTTTCGGGATAGCTTGTACGACATTCCTTGGAGAGGATCAGTTAAATTATTTTAGCGAAAAAGTAAGAACAAAGCAAAGGTAAGGTTTGCTAACCTTGATCGACTGAACCGGAGTCAATTTTACTTTTCTTCTCGGTAGTTACCGAGAAAATAGCAATTATTATGCGATTTGCGGTGGATAACACCCTGGTCAATTCAAGGAGCAAAAGCCCCCTGAATATAAAGTGGTGAGTCGACATCACATCGCTGGATGTAAAGAGCATGCACACCCTTGTTCACATGTCTGATTTGTATATTGTTCTTTCGCAAAGCCAAACAAAAATGCGAAATCTGTCTGCTTGGTTTTCAAACAATAAATAGGATGTCCTTGAACTAATTCTGAGTTGACAAGGTATCTTAAAAAACAGTAAGGACTTTTGGTACCTAATGGAACAATACTGACTCTACGGTCTGGCAATTTTCAACTGCTAAGTGACCCGCGGGTTCCCTTGGCAATACACCCAAACAATGGTTTAGAATCATTGATGCTTGCACAGAAGTGTAACCAGCTCAAACAGCGCCTATAAGTGTTGACACACTTGAGATGCATAGTCTGTTCTCTACTTTATTTTGCAAAGGGTCGAGTGGTAAATAAGGACTTTTTGTACGGTCTCCACAAATAGAGAGGTGTGATCGGCTTGAAGGTAAAAAACAGGTGTCGCGCAACAAGAGGATCAGCAGTTGGTCACGTGGATAAAACCTGAAAATGTCAGCATTCGTTCAAACGCGACCCTCACCTAACCACCCACGCAGACTTCTACGAAATATTTTCCGCTGTGGCCCTTGTTACACCGAGTTCCCAAACAATCCGATATCTGACACCATCCGTAGGCTTTACGCACCTTAAAAGTGAGTCGGAGAAGCAAAGTTGTCGCACGTACATCATACGGACTTTTCTACTTCGTCTCATAATCCAACGAGCCGACAAAATAGATGCTCCGATTGTGTGTGTGGACGACTACAGCTAGCTCATAATAGGACTGGAGTAAATAGACAAGTCACCGGTTATCGGATATCAGCCTCACTGTCTGGCATAATTATGGAATTCTTCCCACCTTACTTCAACCAACTGGCTGCGGCAAACACAAATCCTTTGACCAATAGCAAGAAGAGTGTTCTTTCCAATGTCACCTGAGTTGTGCTATTCACACCAGCCTACAGAGGTCAGCTTTAGACTGCCCGTTCAATACTACGAAATCATTTGTGGCCTTAAAAGTACGACAACCATCGCTGTTTTGATGCAATGATCTATCCGACGGCTTAACTTAAAAGGCCTCATCGCTGTCTACGGCACGATAAACGCGATGGATTCTACCTGGTGGTGCACAAGTCCTTTAACGTTGCGGTAAATGAAACACTGGAATTTATCCGTAGAGGAGACTGTTAAACTAATGAGTGATGAAAAGGAGAGTATAACACCCTAAGTATTCGGCAACCAAAACAATCATGAAAGAATTCACAAAAAGCCGCCGAGATTAGTGTACGCACTTCAGGACATCAGTGTAAGTTTGCCAGAACAGCTTGCCTCAGTATGGGGACAAAGAACGGGCAACCAAAACGGTCTGCTGTAAGACTAGTCATTTCCTCAAACGCTCCCAGTCACTGAAAACTGTTTCCCGTTATAATTCATGGCGGGGAATGCATTCGTTGTCTCCAGTGGTAAAAGTCCATAAAAGTTTTGGGAATAGGGTTTGCTACCGTGTGGAATTAGTGATACCGGCAACCTCGGTTACCGACGCCTTCGTAAACCAGCAACCTGGGTACAAGCATTTTCCCCGGAAATGGAAAGTGTCATCGGAACACGAGTGAACTGTAGTGTGGTTTTTAGGCTTGCCGAGACTTTTCGGCAAGGCGGTTGACAACACTGAAATTTAAGCCCATTGGTTACTGAAAATTTACCATTTTCATGCATCTTCTAGGGGTGGTCCTTTACATTAAACAGGAAACTACTATGACGGGTCGTGTTCAGGAGACGAAGATAACCCTGTAAAACAAACTATATGGCCGTCCGGTTGAGCCCAACCGGAGTTTGGGTCTTATTGACGCGTGAAAATATTGACTGGACAGCTCGTTCCAACTATTCGAAGGGCTCTACAAGCTTTAGTGAAGTTCGTTTGGGTCTACAAGTTTTGAAGATTTTAGTGACGACTGTGGATGACCCACACCTAAACAACTCTCTTGTGATACTCCCTCTGAATAGGAGGCGCACTTAGACCACTGACGGATATCATAAAGTTTAGTGTTTCTAACCACTCCAAAATTCGCAACTGCGCTGCGTCCATTTAATTAACTGTGTCCATTTAATTTGCATTTAACTCAGGACTGCCACTACGGTCATTAGTCACTACTTACGCGTTCACGTCACTGACCAACACAGTGTTGCCTTCGCATCTTGCCCTTTCAACAGAGCATCTACAGTGTCATGATTATTGTATTAGGTAGTTTCCGAGCTTCAGTCCATCGGAACATAGGCAGGCGAAATAAGCAAGCATAAGCCATCTTCACAAAATTCCCAAAAAACCATGCAGCAGCGGGTATCCGATCAAGCGGAGGTGCATCTTCCTGACAACATCTGCTTACTCCCTACCTGCACACATCTATCAGCAGTCATAGTGAGACCATCGGGATCAAAGAGCAAAAACCCAGAAGAGGGTCATGACGCTACTTTCTACCCTACACGATTCACTACAACAGTTTAAAGAGGCCAAATGTGTTGAGCACTGAGTCTTAGAGGTTAATTTTAAATTTTAGGACCACTACTGAAGGAAAACAAGATGATGCAGCTGTGATGCGGCAAACAGAAAAGTCTGTCCCAACTAGTGAACCAGGGGTGAGGTTAGACCTGACTGAGTGGAGGAAGCGAAACAAATAGACAGAAAGAACAAAAAACAGAAGTTGGCTACGCTTTTAAAGATTCCAAAGATACCTATTTTATTTAGTATATGTTGTGAGAAGTTGTGCCTCCAATTGGCACCCAATAACATGAGTCGCTTATCAACTTAGACCAGCCCTTTACGGTCCAATGAGATTTAGTGTGGACCAGACACCATACGTTTTATGAAATCACCCTCAATCGAGAAAGACAGTTATCTGTCTTCTGCGTAACCACCTTCCAAATAACCGTGAAATAACTTTTGGATATTTACTCCTTATGAACGTCAGTAGCAAATGCTTGTCTGCCCCTCACTCTACATAAAACTTTACTTTTCGTCTATACAGCTTGAATACGGTGTTCATAGTGACAAGCAGTTCCACAAAAAGGACCGCCACGTGCCAACCAGATAACAATGCTGTCAACTCTGTGACTTCGGCTGGAACTGACTTATGGATTCCAAAATAAACCATTTCGTATGGGAGTTTTGTAAGTCTACTTTTCCCGCGATAAGAAATCCATTCTACCGGTCACAGAGCAGAAGACGGTGCTAAGGAAATCCACCACCCGTCTTGTCCTGTTTGATGCTCTTCAGTACGATGAAGCAGGGTCTGATTTCCTTATGTTCATAGGCCAAGCTCGTAACTCAGACATCAGGTGGTTGCCAAACTCTACCATGCTCACAAATTTGAATTCAGTATAAATTCAGGTGTTTTTTTTACTTGGGTTAGGTCGGGCGTTGGAATTCTGCGGAAAACTAACGAATTGTTAAAAAATTTCAACGCATGTACCAATCCAAGTTAAAGTCACTTGAAATTACGGTATGCAGAAGTGAGTTATCTAATAACAGTGGAGTTGAGCTTGAGGATCGGACAATCAAATCAAAGGCAACAGATGCAAAAATCTATAATTCTGACATTCTTTTGGCCTTGTAATCGTTTGTGGGATTGTGGGGTCATAAAAATTTTCAATAAATGCGATTAGGACTAGATGTAACACATTACTCATGAGGTTGCTGAAAATTCTTTACAGCCCACTACCGGTTTCGCCCTACTTGGGGCTCATCAGGTAGGCGCAGTCCCCGAGTTTCCGTCAACCTTATGTTCTACTTGAACCCAAATTGTACGAAATTAGCAAAATACACTCATTTGCAAACAAGTGTGGTTTTGCGGGAGAATCAACCGGAACCCAGCTGGAAACATCATAAACGAGAGATTCAGTTGGGTTCCAGGTGAGCTTCGTGTGTGTTTCGTGTTATTATAAGAGCTTATGAGTGGTCAAAGTGGCCTTCTTTTCTGAGAAATACCATCACCCCCAAATTATTACAAAATGGACTATCCTTAGTGAATGGTATGTGTTCGACACGGTGAGCGGTCACATTGCAGCTAAATAACAGTTTCAATGGAGATTTCCATCCCACAAATAAATAAATAATTAAAAATAATACGAATTTAGATTTGATAGGAGACTCAACTGACCCTGGTTGAATTTCTCGTCTGTGATGGCCATCTATTAAGTCAAATTAAGTTAATGTTAACCGTTATGTGTTAAAGTGTTATGTTGAGAAAAAACACTTTGGTATTTCATATTCCGTGTCTCTGTACAGCGCATTAAGTTGAAGAAAATTATGAACACAAGATGCAGCTAGTATTCACTCGGGTCTCCCTAAAGGGAGACCCTGATATTAACTTAACATCAACGTGATGTGGTTTCCGTTATTGAAGGATAGGTGCCACTATGTCCTGTCCCAGTGAAGGCTAACCATACTGCCGATCAGCTGCTTGTGGCCAAAAGGTTAAGTGTTCAAGCACTGACCGAAAGGTTCTGTGCTCGAAACTCTCTGAGTTTCGTGAGGTGCTCACTGCTGATAATTTCCAACAATAATGAATCAGCTGCACAGTGCTTCCTGGCTTTTCCGCGTAGATTGAATTCACCCGTAAGACGAAAACCTCTCGTTAAGTATCAAATAAATTCTGCAGACCAGTGTATGGCGTCACCAAGTGCTTATGTATGAAATACGTTTGATGATAGGTGGAGGACGAAGCCTACCCTATGAGCTACAAAAAGAGCAGGGTGTTAGAAAGAAAATTGTTTTTTGTTCTTTGCAGACATAAAATACATCATAATGTGTGTTGTCAATAGAAAGACACAGATTTTGGTCGACCTTCTAGAAATCTGGCGTTGTGGTTGGACATGTAGTTTTTTTATTGAATTTGCAAACATAGTAGCATTGAGTGAACAATTAGCTGAAGGCAGTGGGGATGTTTCTTGATTTCTAAACCAACAAGCCTATAAAATCTATACATATCAGGCCCGTTCGGTTTTGTACCATAGGGAATCTGAAAGTTTCACTTATACAGGCTTGCCTCGTAGAAATTAGTTTGCTACCTAGGGCGAGTTTGAGAAGAAAATCATCCTGGTGCAAGCTATGTAAATTGCCCCCTGTGTGGTATGCTTGCAAAAATAGTATTTCCTCTATGATTCTGTAAAATTCCTATCGTGTACCAACAGTTAACCTGAAATTCATGAAATGCTGATAAAAACCACATTAGTTTCGACCTGGCCGTTTTTTACTGAAGCTATTCAGTGGAAACACAATAAGAGAAAACTTACATGGACGAGTAATTTCTTTTGAACGGGTGCATGAAGGAATGAGCGTTGTACAGCGCAGTGAAGTTTCCTCTCTCAGAACTACTGATTCATTGTGAGTGTTTGGACCCGTTCTGTAACGTTCTAACACATGGTTTGTGTCCTCTGATATTTTAGGATGAAGAACAGTCGTGTCTGTGTGGTGGAAAGGGGTTCTGAAATCCGACGGCGTACGGTGCTTTAGGACATCCTCCCATTGTGAGCTGGTCTGAAGAGGCATGAGACGTCTATCATTACCTTGTTCAAACATTGTGAATTCATAAAGTCCAGCATTCGTATTCTTTTAAACTATGTGAAGAACCATGTGAAGAATATGACACAAAGCATTTATTTCGGAGGAAGCTTGTAAACAGACTGGATCTGATGTATACAGGGAAGTAAATTTGGTAACGATTTCGTCAAGCCTCATGTAGCAGCGCTATCGCCAAATAAGTTATTGCAGGTGGTGCTTAGTTGAAATCTGATTGGTCCATGATGGACGAAGGAGCGAACATCATTGTAAGCCGCCCGAATTCATCCTTGAAACTAGCTACTGGCACGAATTAATTACTTAGACTATCCGTTCGCAATAAGCCAAAGGAAACGTTCTCCACAGACTGACTGTGAAGCTTCACCGTGTCTGTATTCTGTGTTCGTGAAACATACCGAATCGACGGGTGAGCGTTGCACTCAAGAAGGCTTCGTTCGATCTCAAAAATGGCAAATATATTATTCACTCCAATTATTGGTGGCTGCGGGGTTTTGTAGAATGCACACTCACATGACTCTCATTTGGACAATCTTCTTCCCGTCTTGGCAAGAGCATTTTGGTGAGTCCACACCATAGGGGGGAAGCAATGGACTAGAGTTTCGCTCTTGTTAGAGCTCATAAGCAGTGTATATCCTTGGTCGTGCTGGGGTTTGGACTCTGCACATCTGACATGCGAGGCAAGCGTGTTACCATTACTCCACCAGCGCACGCTGGAAGCATCTGAATTTGCACGTCTGAAGAGGCGAACTGTTGGCCCTTGAGTGCTGTGAGCGGAAAGCCCGACACCTCGAACGACGATATAGTAAAAAACCTTGGTTGTGCTCATCAACTGGCCCGCGAGTCAGGACTCTGACTCCTAGCTTCTCTGAATTTTAGTTTTTTATTAATTGTGATCTGACAGTTGGCCTGGTTCCAACCAGATGTGTTGGTTATCTTTCAGTGGGAAACATGCTGTCAGATTGTGAAACCTGTGTTTATTATGATAGTCTCTCCCCAAAACTAACTTGACCTATTTCTGACGAAAATTTATGGTATTTAACTCGACCCACAGCTCGCACCTGATCGTGATAGTCGGACTTCAGTGCCACAATGATCTTGTGGACTGCAGTAGCTGCAACCCAGTTCGTTAGGGTTCAAACATGACAGGAAGTCCACTGCAGAGCAGCCGGACGAAGAACAGCAAGTCCTCGTTCTGTGGGAAGTCTCACTACGATACTGCATGGAGATAAATTTGCACTAATCCCTTTGGTAAAAGTGTGAAGACAGTGAGGTATTTCATTCAGGCATGTACAGCATGTCCATATTTATGGAAGCAGCGATGCTGTCTTCCCCCGACGAAGGACGGGCTAGAAAATGTCGGCACTAAAATCTGCACCGTGACCGATGGCGCACTATTCACTGCGGTCGTAATACTTTTAAGACCAGAAGATTTGGTTTCTCTTAGAAGGTACCTTCTGTACGCAGCCGAAAAGGGAGTCGGGCACTTATGCTTAACTCCCTACGCCCTCCGGGCCAGGCCAGCCCCCTGAAGCTAAGTGAGTCAGACTATTGAGTCATTGGCTCTAAGCAAGGTTCCTCAAGAAAAACCTTACAATAGTTGTCTCGCGGTCCAGACTCTTGAATCAGAAGCTAGCATAAGGATCCTCGAATAAAACCCTACACTCTCCCACTGTCTTGTGGGTCAGACTTTTGGGTCAGAGGCTCAAGGCTCAACCAGATCCCCTTCTTCGGCCTGGAGAACCGGGACGTATACCTCGCCCCTGCAGCTCTTCGTTCACGGACGCTCACTCACACCCCCTCCCTACCCATCGAATGATGCACTGCGTACAACCCACCGACCAGTCCCCTAACCATTTTTCGGTTTCCCAGGAAAACAAAACAAAATAATCTCTTACTTAACTACAGAGATGTTATCCACGTTTCAACCTTCAATGTTCGTACTCTCTGTCAAATTGGGCAACCGGCATCCCTTACCGAAAGTCCGTTTTCCATTTCTTCCGACATACGTTGTGTTGCCTGAACACAAATACATGGCCCCACTTCGTCCGTGCACCTCAGGCTGCTTGGAACAAGTTCATATGTTTAAAGTTTCACTCTTCTGGTATCTGGTGATCCTAACGTAATGGCTCATGGTATCTGTGGTGTGGGAGGTGCACTCACCCTCAAGAATGAAAGAGCTTTACTGGACTTGACCCTAGAAAATGGTCGTACTTGAACTGTACTGTCTGGCTCAATCAAGACAACTGCAAGTCGACATGGTAAACAATGTTCATTTATAGTATAAGCATATTTCCCTGAAGACTGCCGTTTTGAATCTGAGAAGGACGAGTTTCATCTGGATCTATCAGATGGAGAACAGATATTATCATCGTGACGGGTGGCATAAACGTTCAATTTCGACTAATGAGCCTGGGAGACACACGGGTGGCAGACTTAGAGTCGATGCGTATGGTAGTGAAAATCGCCTCTTTCTGGCCAGTACGAAAGTACAGTAAAAGCGCTCACATCTAGCTGGTTGGAGATCACTAAGTGCAAGCCAGTCGTGGACTCAGCTGGATCATGTGGTCACCAGTAACTGATCTAGACTCTCAATTAAAGGTTGCCGTTCTTTCTGAGGTACACAAGTTGACTCAGATAATGCAATTGTGCAGGCTCGGTTATCACTTCGCTTTCCACCAGCACTATGCATGCCGAAGCAGAGCAACTCAGTTCAGCAACCTTTACGAGTTTCTGTAGCTCAGGAATACCGAGCTGATCCGGCTGGAAAGCCAATGGAAACGCACCGTCATTCGTATAACGAAGATTTCTTGGAGGTTAAATAGAAACAAGTTAAGGAAGATATGCTGTCAGCTTTTTAGGACTGTCTGTCCGAGCCATCCCACTCAGCCAAGTGAAAACTGACTATCGTAGGGATCAGAAGATATTAGTGCTTCCAGAAAAGCCGTACCAGTAACTAGCGACTACTTTGCCGCACACAGACCCCTCAGACATCTGCCAATCAAGAGCCTGAAGAGTGACAGTGAACGCTGGTGGATTGTTAAGTCCCAGAAGATGGAGAAAGCTTTCGCTACGGGCAACAGCTGAGCCCCGTTTCTGCTGACTTGACCAACCGTCCAAAAGAAGACAGATATCAGCAAAACAAATTGTGAAAAGGACTGAACGATAATTCATTCGTTGTCTTTAGCGATAGACTGGGCATTAGGCAGCAGTTAAATTGGTCTCCTTTAGCACAAAGTATGGAACAAGCCAGCAAGCCCATCGTCGATAACAGAAATCCAGCGTCAAACATCCCTCAAAAGCAACAAAGCCCCAGGTCCGGATGGTCTGCACCCCTCACTTTTCTAAGCAGTTAGTGAAGCTTTGGTGACCAGTCTTATGACCCTACTAAAGAAGATCTGGAACAAAAATAGAACACCAGTGAAATAAGGCCCCTCGACCTTGAACAAAATAGCAAAAATGCCACAAGGACGTCATGTGACAACCTTCGTGGCATTAGCTTGGTGGCCGTCGCATCCTAGGTGCCATCTGCTATATTTTTTACGTAGGTTTCTCGATTATTGGAAGAGAGAAACTCGTGAGAACCAAGCTGGGTTTTGCCCTGGCCAAGGATGCAGTGACCATATCTTTACTTCGAGACATTTCCTTGAACACCGCTATCCTTTCAAACATCAAATGTTGGTCGTTTTTCTTGACCGGAAGGCTGCTTTTGACTCTGTCGATCTTCAGGAACTTTCTGTCATTCAAATATATTTCTTCTAGATTTATATCCCTTATGAGGCACTGTGTCCGAAATCCCGTAGGCGCGCATGAGTATACAATACATATTCGCCTGAGTTCGCCACATTAACTTGTGTAAGACAGGGCTGCTCCTTTCTCGCCATTCCTCTTCAGCTTCATTACTGCCTTGCTGTTTGAAGCTCCTCTGACTGCTTCTGAAACCTCCTGGGTGGTAATATTCCCTGGATGTTAGCTCACATACACTGAGTATGCAGACGATATTGTTTTCCTTGATTCAAGTCCTTCGGAGACGTCGTAGATAAGCCAAGTAATTCTGCTACACGGTTTGGTATGCAGTTCATACATGCAAAGTGTATTGCTTCGAACCTGGATGGGAGCTAACCCAAACCTCATGCTTGCAGACCATCCAGTTAACGTAGTAGATAAAGTTGTTTACCTGTGTAGTTATATAAGTTCCGGTGGACCAGTTGGAGACGAGATCACTTTTCGAATCGAGAAGACCAGGGTAGCCACTGCATAACCTCCGCGCCTATGGGACCGCGTAACGCCAGTTTGCTTGTCAAGGGCGGACCATATACTGTGACGGCGCGATCCATCGTGTTTCATCGACTAAGGAGGGGTCTCTAGGCCCAGAGATTGTCGGATGATTCTTGGCGTCTCTGAAGCATTGGCCGGGTCTGGTTGGGACATCCGATTAACCATAATGCGGTGTGCTAGATAGTTTTTAGGAAAAAGGAACTTTCCCACGATGGACAAGTTTCTCATACTGCATAGGTTATGCTGGTTAGGTAGTGTACTCCGTATGCCAGAGGACCGTCTGCCTCGCAGAGATTTTTCGTCCAGCCCTGCGCTGAGTAGAGGCGACCAAGAGGTGAACCAAGTGTGAGAACACTAACCAATAAACTCAGTCAGGTTGACAACTGCCGCCTCCTGGGATGGGAACTCCGGGACTCAGCCCATTATTGGCATAACACTGGGAAACATGACTCAATCATGTAGTCAGTGGCGCTCCTGTATCAAAGCTATCGTCTTCACTGCGTGGTCTTTCAGTTCCATATTCTCTTAGAGCAACACATTAGGAAATGACTGATTATGCCATCGTCCCCCTTGCCTGACTATATCCCTCATTTTCAGGTGACCAGAACTGTTGCTATGTGGTTTATGGCTGATAAACTGACTGACTGATGGTATTTACGGTAAACCTGCTTGCAAAGCAAAGCATGTTGCATTGTTTGGTGGTGATTTCTTTCCTGGTTTGTGTGCTTTGGCTAAGCTTGTCGTCATTAGTCGGTAAGACGTTACTTGTGTGTTGTCATAGAGCAGAGCGCCGCGTTATATCAGTTGGTGTGCAAGTTTGCACAATAACTTTTCTCATTCGCCACACAAGTACGGTTGATGGGTGAGCGATACTAAGGTTGAAAACTTTCGACCGCAAACAAAAAGTCAAGTAACCAACTTCCAACTGATGAGACTCAGCTAGAACGAAATATCCTTCCTTGCTAGGTATCCCTTTTGAGGACTGACTCATTCTTTATAGAGGAACTAGCACACCGAATCGACATTTCCACTGTGTGGGGACAGCAAAGGAACCATTCAAACGGACGCGTTGTAAATACAGAATTCTACTAGAGGCTCAGAACGTTTATGGAACAACGTATGTAAAAAGTATCAGGACCTATTTTAGGGCACCCATGTCGGGCTGGAACCCCCAGTAATCGCAGCGATAGTCCATGATTCGGTTCACTCGGCCACCCGGGCTATTGAAACAAAGTGTCCAGCTCAGTAAACAGATATATGACAGAGAGATACACAACAGATTATGGTTACATTTGAAAAATTAGTACCACTCCCCACTAAATGTGTTCACTATCAGGACACACTATCACTTAGAGGTTTGAGACATAGGCAACAGATGGCGTTAGCAACTCAGCTATCAGAGCTGGTCAAACCATAAATCCAAAGACGATATACTGGAAACTCGCCCTTGATGATAGGTATTGAAATACAGAGGGTGAAGCATATTTGTAAGGGCTCATTCGGATCTAATGTAAGGTGGAGCTCCTGGCGATCCTGAAAATTTTATTTTGTGCACTGGCTAAACAGAGTAATTTAATACTAGAGCTAGACAATACCTCGAAACTCCGATAAAGTGATGACACTGTCACCCACAGTCATACAATCTAAAAGTGGAAAAACTACCTAAAATCTAAATGAAACACTTGGAATACCAAACCTTAATTTGGTTTTAATATTTGGCGTCGGGTGGCGAAACACAGGTAGGGGCATTTCCGGCCCCTCCTAACATACACAACAAGGATGTTGAACCTAACCAACGCACTTTCTTGATTCTGTACTCGCTGAGTTTCCGGTGTCGAGCTTGTACACAATGCTGAAGATGCGTCATGGAAACAAGCCGTCAATCTTCGATAGACCTTCACACCTTTTCACCGTCCGGCCTACGGAAGTGTGTTTGTTTACAGAACTGCAGGCTGTCAACGGAGATGGACGCTTAACGTAGAAACTAACAAGTGGACGTGATGGACACTATAGCTACTAGACAAACGAAGATTAAGTGCCTTCTTAAATTGGCTCTGTGCTTGCCGGGAATTCACCGAAACCCACATCATTACCGCCATTTGTTTTCCACAAGTAATTGGAGAATAACTCATAAAATCTCAATGGAATTATCTATTTGCCTACTGACCCTCCTTGGGACAATGCCCCGTCAGATAAAATTTTATGAATGCGTACGATTAGATTCGTCAAAGTCGCTCGAGAAAGTGAAGCTGGCATCTAATGGAGCCAAAATGGCCACCCATGTGTCATTCTCCCAAAAGCGACGATAACCGGTGCTGAGTTGACGTAGTTTTATCTGACTGAGCTAGGCTCGCAATATCTGGAACTTCGGACAACATAAACCCGGGAGAAAGCTGCTTACTGCTAGCTCAGTTTATGCGTAAAAGGTTTCAGAGTTAACGAGGGAATTCATTAACTTGACGGTTAAAAATCCTATGTTAGCATCCTAATAACTAACCCATAAGTAGCTCATAGGAAGAGTAAAATTCATCCGCTGAGTGAAATTTCCGGCCGAGAAATCGTCGCTCGAAAAACCAGTCAGCACATGTGAACACGTGATATCAATCCCATGATTAAAGTATCGGTATATCTATGTCCGGTCTAAGTACGAGCTAATCACATTGGAGATCAGCTGCTTGCGGCCGAACAGTTAAGTTTTCAAACTACCAGCCGAGTGGTCGCGGGTTCGGGACTCCATGGAGTTTTGTGGGATACGTACTGCTGAAGATTCCGAATAAGAATGAAGCAGCTGCACAGCTCTCGGCTATTCAGCGTAGATTATACAGGTATCTATTTTATTCACAACAGAGATCTGTCTGGAGAAAATCGAAGAGGAACGAAGTGTCCACAAAAAAGTAGAAAGAGCTTTTTTGAATAGATAATGTCTTAATTGATGTTATGGTCGATTTCGGAATCGGATCACATTTTGCTCACAGAACTAGTGAATGAATAGTCTTCATGTTCTAATATGGATTTTACGCGAACTGAAAAGACCAGGATCAGTTGAACATTTAACCAAGGACCAAATTGAAGATGATGGCGACATTTTGAATGATGACATCTGGCCTGCAGGGTATTCAGTGGCTAATCTACCACTGCATGCTTCACATTCTTTGACTATCACTTTTGGTATCCTTAGATATGTATACCTCCATATGATCTTATGAGATAGATAGGCGAATCTGTTGCGTTTCTGTGTTGTGAAATGATCAATGAGAGAAAGCTAACACCTTGAAGGCAGTCAGCTGGCCCTGGCGCGAAAAAAACACCCCGAGAAAAGTTAGATTTATCAAGATTTTAGGAAACCAGTACAGAGAATCGGAGGTTTTTTGGTTTGGAATGGTTGTACTGTCTCTCTGCGGTGACCAGTCTGCTACCGTTATCGCTTTTATTCAGTCTACTGAACCTCCATTGTCCGATAACTATAAAAATCCTGTCCATATTTCACTGGTTTCACTGCTTTCTTTCCAAAATTAAAGGATCAATATAGGACAATACACTTGACTTCACGAAGAATGGCTGACTTACTACACCGTTCACTCTCAGGAGCAAACTTTATCAATCTGCTTCCGCAAAACTCGTTGTATAAAGATTTTCTTGTACATATTTTTACAGAGTAAGTATTTCAGGAGAGTCAACAAACCGGACTTGGCTTCATATATGCAAATCTACCTCAGGAACACAGCCAGGCTCATAAAACTCAGATGTATTTAACACCAAAACACAAACAAACACCCATTCGACGCTTTCTTCGTTTTTTTGTTCGATTTTTTCGTTACATTCGACTGCAGAGGCCTGGCAAGACAAACAAATTGTGCTAGAAAAAACCCATTACATGATGCACTCTCAGAGGTGCCACCCCTTTGACGACGGAAAACCCGGTACATGTGAAAACTCACCCAGTTAGTTGACTAAACAACATGCTAATCAGTAATGTGGTGTTCTGCTCAATTCCCAGTTGGTTGCAGAGTAGAAGGGTACTTGGCAAAAAAAGCCGGAATTTGGAACTACTACAACAATGGAGGAAAGTCCTATCCGTTTCTATGAATGTATTTTCGTTTATGTTACTTGGACTCGAACTTTTCTCTTCAGGATTTATCAAATCTCCTGCATTCTGACAGTTTTTAATAATGCCTTTTGGGTTTGCGGTAGATTTCAACACCCTGACCACTGTGGGATTCACACAAGGAGCTCACTAATAACACTGATATACATCAACTGTTATTACATTGGGTGGAGGTGTGACGACCCAGCTATGGCGTTCAGGTGAACAAGCTTGACGGAGGGCAAGAGTGGTAGCCCAGTCACTAGAGCGTCTTCCAATAAGCGAGAATTTGACGCCCCTAGGCAAGTGTTTTTGTTAATCTTACATGTAATGGAGTTCCTTGTTGCAGAACCTTCAGATACACCCAAGTAGTACATTTGTTAAATTATTGTGTTCTGTGTGTTTATGGTTATTTTGGAGATCATAAGCATAATATTACGGATACAACTGTCACGCGTAATACTTCAATCCAGGTACAGAAATGCTTCATTCGCTTGAAGGAGTTCGTTCTACTAATTATGATTTGCAGCGGAGTTTGATTACAATTTCTGAAAATTCAAATGAGAGAGAAGTCATGCAGGCTGGTAGCAAAACTACTATTTCTGAAGTGTTGCGTCATGTCGAGAAAACGAAACATTGCAGGTGCGAGCAAATATCATCATGAAGTTGAACGGCTGCTGGGAGTTGGAACGGTTGAGTATTCTTAGTTGAAATTTATAACAAGGGTTAACGTGGTTTTTTGTCACATATTGAAAAAGCTATACATTAATATTTCCCTAAAAAATGGAAGAGTACTTCGGTGACCGAAATAACTATTTACTAACCTTCTCGAACACCCCAAGGACTGGTGCCTTCGAGTCACAGGGTCAGGTGCATTAATAAACCCTGAGATAAGAGTGCGGTATACATATGGAATTTGGAGCTTTAGTATAGACGGTGATTATTCTGAATTCGGTCATACATGAAAGTGTCACCAAGAAAATGACAAGCAAGCTTTTTGGTAAGCAAATAAGGTAACATTCGACACCTTTTTTATTTTGGAGGTGGCTAAGCATTTCCCTGAGTGGTCCAGATGGCACTCTTGAGATGGCCCAGTGAAATTCCCAAAGGATCCCAATAGGCATGTACAGGCAACCCAATGTTCTGGAGGAGATCAACCTCTGGCACGAAATTGTTGTATACGACAAAAATCAAGTCATCTTTCGATTTCCACAAAAGCACTTCAAGAGTCCTGCCTTGTTATCTGTGAAGTTTATCTATAAAGCTCGTGAAGATGATATACCCTGAAAAAGTCCCAGTAAGGTTCCCTGAATTCCTGAGCAATTCACGTTTAGAGGCCAGTTACTAGGTAGCCATACAGAAGATACACTGGACAGAAGTCCTTAGAAAGATACCT
Organism: Opisthorchis felineus; assembly: GCA_004794785.1. Lineage (NCBI taxonomy): Eukaryota > Metazoa > Platyhelminthes > Trematoda > Opisthorchiida > Opisthorchiidae > Opisthorchis > Opisthorchis felineus. Next base: position 209,870 of record SJOL01006964.1, on the reverse strand, counting down.
CAAAGGCGTAATCCTCAATTAACTGCACAGAAGAAAAGCCAACCGTAGCTACACTTTCTGGGTGCCTAATTTTTATTCTTGTGCAAATGACTTCTTCCGGAATTCTTATATTTTTGTTAAGCAAACTACAGTTATTCAAATTTAATGCCTATTCATCGCCTTTAAAGGCGTCTTTCTCTCCATTTCAAATCTGAACTCTACAACATTATTTGTTGTTGTTGTTGCTACAGGGCCTCCAAGAGTGCTGAGTGGCCAAGTGTACTGGGAGCTCAATGAATCATCCGTGTTACTTCAATAGGCGGAAGACACATGAGCCAGTATTTTATTCACCGCTGAGTGGCATATCAGACGCACAATAACCTTAAACCTTAGGGTCTATTGATCGACTGTGATTACTTCATGACGTTTAAAACAGCAGAGAATGATATACGCCATCCTTATTTGGTTTTCAGGAGAAAGTTAGAGCAGCGGATGTTTTTTATGTCACAGGACAATTTGTCAAGCATAAAAAGTGTTTATCCCAGTTTGAGCTTGATATTGCTTGATATATTCAATAAAGGACAAGTAATGTGGCCAGTCCGAGCTCCGGGCTGTCAGAGTGTCTTGCATCCCTTGGGAAACACAAGACATATGCTACAGTCAGTTTGCAGTATTCCATTTTTAGTTCTAGTTGAAAGGTCGTGATTCCACATGGAAACTAGTCACTTCCGATCGAATAGCAGTTAAGCTCAGGTCTGTACTTGGTGATCATACACCTTTTCGTTGTCGTTATTTTTCAGACAAGCGATTGCGAACTTATGGTTGGAAGCACCGATCATAGGACATGTTGGACCAGTGCTCTAGCAGTGGAGTTGACCATCCTCCAAAATAAATAAGGCGTTGCGTCTCGGAAAGCATATATTGTATTCGCAGATGTAGCGGGTGTTGGGCACTACCAGCCAATACTAAAATGGATGCCCCAGTGTCCAGATGAAAGGCTTGTAGGCAGAACAGGTACAAAAGTTTTCATAGGGGTTGGCAACAAGTTGGTGAAAGCGTATACCACGCGACAGACGAAGAAAGCTGGACGTTGGCGAGGAAACTGGGTGGCTCAGAATTTATAGCCAGTCAGGATCCTTTGGAAGAATTTTCGGGAATATGGGATACTCGGTGTAAAGGGTTTCGAAGAAAAAATGTTTCTGGATTCGGATACCTCTAAGTGAAGGACAGCGGTCCATGCTCAGCTGCCATGCTCACATTAAAGATCAGGAGACAATTTCCAACTGGACTTTGACACTTAGCATCCATAGCAAAGAAGCTTCGTGCTGTAAAATGCTGTTCCAGATTACTAGAAACTGCAAATACTACAGAAAATATTTTATTTATGAATCCAGAAGCATTGGCGCAAAATTCTTCTCAGTTGTGAATGGGGATAATAATAATCACTGCTTCTTTAGGCGTAAGACTTTGTTAGATGTTGCACGAGTTGAAAAGGGGAATCTGAAAAACGTGTATGGTCCCATTGAAAATGACGCAGCACGCGCGAAGGGGACCAGTAGTGAAGCCACGGATATACGCACTTACTAGCCCAAACTAATTTTCTCGGACTTATCTTCTGTGACATGCACTTGTCCAGTGGATGATTGACAATCCTAGGGGTACCGAGCTATTTTAAAACAAGTTCCCGCACCTTCCCGTTTCTTTTCATCATTTACCCGAGCCTCATTCCTAAAAGCCCACATGGAAGTTAAGTATGAGTATCCACTGTTATTGTTGTTATGCATGTGGTTGCAGCTGTCGATGTTTTCGATGATGATGATGTATTAGTTCTGATTGTAGTGTGACAGATGAGGTCAATGCACGAGTCTGAAAGGCTCGGGTCGCGTTTGCTAATTTGAGACACCTATGGCGTCAAAGTGGTGTATCCCTGAACCTCAAGGGGCGTGTGTATCAAGCTACAGTACGGGCTGTTTTGTTGTATGTCTGTAAGACTTGGCCTGTTCGAGCAGCGGAACTGAGACTTCTTCAGGTGTCTGACAATCGTTGTCTCAGAACCATAGCTCATGTGGGTTGGTGTCGGCGTATCCGTGACGAGGCAGTTAGAAAGAAAGTTTCCGGTTGTGCAACGGGTACTTCCATTGAAGAATATATCCAGCACCAGAAGCTGCGTTGGTTGGGACATGTTTTGCGTATGCCTAGCCATCGTTTGCCGAAGAGAGTGCCGTTTTCCATGCCCAATTCAGAGTGGTGGAAGCAGAGAGATGGCCAACCCTTGACCTGGCAGAGGGGTATGAAGGAGATTACGAAACGCTTGGGTGTTGTCGGTGCTACTCGCCTTTCAGAATGGGGACCGCGTGATCCTCCCTGCGCCTGGTTGGAAACGCTGCAAGATATGGCTGTCAACCGCTGTCAGTAGCGATCTTGTTGTCGGTTTCTATCCAGATTGCCTGGAGGTGTAGGCACATCGGCATGATTGTGGTAGGCTAGCACAAAGTCCTCTCCCCGTCCACCTTTATTCTTTTCTTCACAATAAGGCTTTCAATTATATCATGTTTGTACCGCAGTGAAGCATCAGTGTTGAACACTGGTGTCATGCTGTCGATGATGATGATGATGATGACGATGATGATAACGACAATGACGCAGATGCGGATGACGACGGTGCCATAAACAAAAATCCAACTAGGATTCATTTGGGTCAAAACCAAGCTAGTTTGTAAGTGGGTTTATTTCCCCAAGTGCTTACAGTTTGAGTTTAGGTAGGGCATAAGGTTGACGAAAACTCGTGGACTGTAGCTACCTAATGAACGCCAAGAGGACAGAAACCTTTCGTGTGTTGCCAGAGATGTTTCGGCAACCGTATAAGTAGTGTGTCCCAGCAAGAAGAAGATAAGGTGTTGTTTGTAGGTCATACTTGTAGAAAGACTTAGACAACTCAATTTGGCACGGAAGAAGGCCTCTTAGGGAACCATCGTTTATTGTATCTGTATGGCGTTAAAGCCACCGTAGCTTTAAAAGAAAAAGCCTTACCAGTTTTTGAAGTTGTTGCTTCAAACAAGACATCAGAGGAGATTGCTTTTCTCTGTACTCCAAGCTGTTAAGCTATCCTGCAAAAGTTTGTCCACCCCGTTAAGTATTTCACCTGTCAGATGCACCCCACAAAACGACAGTCAGCATTGATAGCGTTTTCTAATAATTGTGAGTACACAGTGAGACTGCGGGCGACTAATGACCTTTCGGAAACTGCATAAAATTCGAAGGAGAAGAAGCTTAACTATGCACCAAACTAACCCTCGCAGATTTCTTTAACTGAATAGGGGGAAAGCCTCATTTTGAACACCTATGTGTAACTTGGCGAGTGTTAAGACCTCGGCATTTCTTCATGTATCCACCAGTCGAAAAAAATCATCCAGCCTCCTAGGTCACACTCGGAAGGACAACAGTTTTTCTTGGGAAGAGTGTGATAGACATAAAGCACCGCGGTGGTTGGCGATAGGTAAGCTTTCCACCGAATCACTGAAAAATTCATGATTTGTCCAACTACTTATTCATGTATGAGGAACTCAGTTATCCAAAAAGTCTAAATGCGATGACATAGTTTAAAGGTGAACCTATGGTGTCATCACTATATTGTCCGTGCTTTGTGGTACTCAGTTACCCAGAGCAGTATTGAAAATCCGTCTAGGCCAACAGACTCAGAAGGACTCCAGCCTAATCCTGAGATAAGTATGTTTTTATTAACCGAGTCACTTTATGAGACTTGTTTTTGGCTACAAGTTATTCTATAGATTCTTTTTTCTGATGCCAGAATTTACCAAAAATTCTGTGACATTAACTTCAAAATCTTAGGGTTTCGGCAATAACAAAACGATAAAAGCATTAATGTTTTTCCGGCCGGAGACATGAAAGTATGACCATGAAGGAGCTCAGAAGGATAGAACTGAAGGATATTATTTCACGGAAGCCAAATTCTCTTAAAAAATCATTAATCCAGTATGCGCAGCCCATATGAAGGGATGCGCCAGTTAGGGCAAAATGTGATAAAGCCCAGTGGATATAGCTCTAACTGCGACTATATCCATCAAGGTGAACTCAGATTTGGCAATGTGTCGAAGGCTGACTGCAAGCTGATTGTTTAAGTTAATTTCCAAGCTCGTTGAGCAGATCAATAGCCACCTGGTCAACAGCCAATGAACGCATCCGACCGACAATTTTTTGGCTTGCAAGCTAATTGTCAAGCTCGGTGAACAGCTCAACCGTTACCTGATCAACAACCAATGAACTCAGAGTCTTGGGATATAATAAAAGTCCTGAAGCAAGCATCGATACTAAGAACCAGTATCATAAACCCCAAGGAACACCACTACTCTTGATATCAAAATTAATACAATGAAATAAGATGTCCTCGTGTGAATGCGGGTCAAAAATCAACAAAGAATGAATGGTGTGTGTGACTGATTCGACCAGCGTCGAGCACAGCACAAAGGCTGGCATCAGTGTTCTCGCGAGCCTTGGAGTTTTTGCAGCGTTTCCCTTTCACTACTCTGCCGTTCAATTTTAGATTTCTGAACACAGTAGCCAGCTAGGCATTTAACGTTCTTATGTGGTATTTGTGCAGTTTGGTTCGATTCTTCGCGCATCGCATCCTCAAAGTACACCCCCATGTTGACGAAAACTACTGGGCTTTTCATGCTACTGTAAGTTCGTCAGTAGTATAGAATAATCGTTCCTCAACTGGTAGGGTGCCACCCACTTTGTCTGTATCGCTGTTTGTGGTAACTGCGGGCCACGAATAAGAGTGATTATAGTTCCCTCAGAGACTACCTGATTCCATTTTGCTACAGTGTCGTCCTTGTATAGTAGCAGTCATTCTAGGTCAGTCGTATTTCTTTCGGGGGTGGACTTGCCTAAATAGACAGCATAAAGTGTGGCCAATTTTCTATTATGCAGTATCGAATTTGTCCTAGATTGGTTCCTGGCCTGAAAAGAACATGCGAACCAGGGAGCCAGCGAGCAGTCTTTTCGTGAATTAATAACACTGAGGTTATGTCAGACAACTGAGTATACTGGAAAGATGGTAGTAGCATCGTAATTTGGAACACAGTTTTGCAGAATGACTGATAACAGAAGTTGCGAAAACACTGCAACTACATACTTATATGCTTTACTGATGAAGAACAGTATGAATCTCACGAAAACCGCACACGGCTTACCCGATTTGTCTTTGGATATGGAATTGTAAACCTAACGAACCACTGTATGCTAATGTTTTGTATCTGCACCCCTAAATCGGAGTCCACCAGATTGAACAACGATCATATGTTTCTTGTGTATCCGATTGCGCGAATGTTATTCACCGTTAGTGACCTTCGGCTAATCAGTAATCTGCTCGGTTTATACCTCCTGTCCAGCTGAGAAGACAGGCCGATGAAAATTGAGATCAGCCTGTCCGCTTCACATCATGCCGTATTTCTAACAAAGTTTAGCTTAGCTAAAAGGTGCGCGAAAAGATAGGAAACGTTTGTTTAGCATCCAGTTCGGACCACGATTTAGCATACCAGATCTGTTGGAAATTTCAATAGGATTACTTCAACAACGGCGGCAAGGAATCTTCTACGGACTTCAGTCAGTCAGGTGGAATCTCGGAGATCAAGCTGAATATGAGATCTTCTAGGCTTAAGCGGTTTCCGTTTTTCTAAATCCATACCAAAGTAAAAAAGCTACAAAGGTCCTCCCGTAAGTCTATGTCAGAGATCGTTCCGGAATAAACTAGATCACGTAAGTGGCTATTCACCAGTGGGAAGATATCTGAATTACATGGACATGCCTCAGAAATAAACGTATAAATACCGGCTGCAGATGGTGAAGTTTGCCATCGTACTCTTTCAATCGTGCCCTTTTTCATTTGGTAAGTGAAAATGATACAGTCCTCTAGAGTATGCAGTAAGTTAAAAAGTGACATTACCATGAAGCTTTCCGACTTCCCCTGAGGGATAGCTACGAACTTCCTCAAGTTGGATGCCCTATTCCTGGTGGGATTAGGAAAGACATTAAAGTAGCTGCTAACTCGAACTAGGAAGTACTTGCCTAGGTTGGGTGTGGTCAAAAAGGTGATGGGTCACTGGTAAAAAACGGGGTATTGCAGAATCCTAGACCGCCTATCTATACAGGGTAGCAAGAATGCCCTCCTCCCATTGGATGAAAACTCACGCCAGCATTGACTAGTTGCTTAGGTCGAATGAATCCCAGAGGATCTATGTAGACAATAAAGTGCACAGAACTTACTATCATGTCCGGGCGGACAGGAGGAGTGCAACGCGGTTTTGCTAATCTGAACCACTGTCTGACAACTCGACCAGTAACTAACAGTCCTCAGGCATCTCTCTTCTTAAAAATTATGGGGATGGAGCTTGTAGAGAAGCCCAAATGAAGCTCATGTACAGAATTGTCTTTCAGATGTTATTGACCCGGTTTGGCCCAGGGTGCACAGCACGACTGGAAATTATGTAGTCCAGATGGAACGGGAGACATAATATCAC
>SJOL01006964.1:168551-190217 GCA_004794785.1 Opisthorchis felineus | reverse complement strand
TCTGACATACTGCTGACAACAAGGTCGAGTAAGTCTGTTACACTAATCACTGCGCCCAATTGGCTGACACATGCCATCTGATTGTTTCTAGCAGTACTTTCATAGCTCTCTACTGGGCGCCAATGTATCCAATCAATATCAGTGTCTGACCGCAGACGAACCAGTAGCGGTTCGCTCGCATACCCAGAATATATGAACTTAGGAAGCACATGTACGAGCACTGATACTCCAACAATCTGATCACGATACCTCTGGCCACACTGGCTACTCGGCTGTGACGTGAAGCGTGCTCAGGCTCTTGCCAGGACACAGCGCTCTAACGTCATTTTGTGTACTTGTATCCTAAAGCTTCTTACACACACCGGGGTCAGTTGAACAGATGCACAGCACTACCGTCTTCGTGATCAAAAATGTCTTCCTATAGTGAACAGTCTATTTTCAATAGTAAAACTCCAGGGGGATACTGGGGGGTCGACGGGGTCGACGGGGTCGACGAAATCCTCGCATACTTCGCACGACCCCTTACATCATTCACTTAAGAGTGCAAAGCTTCTCAGTAGAACACAGAACTTTTTTGGCTTATCAGCACTGCACAGTTTACGAGCCTCCCTAGACCCGGAAATCACAATTTTAGACTGCCGTTCTGTTTAAGGCTAGAAAGCGCTGGAAGATACTTATTATTACTACTTCTTGATCAGTAGTGTGAAATGTTTTACGTTTCGTTGTTCCAGTCCATGAAAAGCCCTGTGGAAGCACCAAAAATACGTATATAGTAAATCTCGCCAACGTCTCCTGCTTAGGTGTACAAAACCCCTATAAGTAACCTTGCCTTTCCATAATATCTTTACTTTGGATCAAGATAGGTGTTTTGAGTTCCGAAATTTTTTTTCAATTCTTTGGGGTCAAATGACGTAGTGAAGCAATATTTTTTGAGTGTAACATCTTCATGAAATTACCCAGGCTGAGGATCAAAGGTAAATAACATTTTTTTTAAACAGTCGGGCAAAATTCATGTCCGCAGATTGATTATTAGTAAGCCGTCCGTGAGTATAACGTACTATCCAGGTAAGCTTCAGGCATATTGCAAACCAAACAAAGCGGTGTTTTTTCTTGCAGATATATTACTTGTAGGGTCTTTAGAAAATCTCTGATAGCCTTCTACCGGTTTCGCCATATTTTTGACTCAAGAGATAGGCACAATCCCCAGGTTTCCATCAGATTTACCTTCTAACTGAGCACTAAATTGTACACAGGCGGCGAACTACACACATTTGCAAACTAAGTAGGTGTTAACGGATGACTCAGCTCAATCCAGACTGAGCCCCTCGTTTATGATATTCTCCACTTCGACCGAATCTTATACCAACTGAAACATAAGCCGGCCTTTGTGTTGCACATTCAGTTGAGGAATATTATAAATAAGAGATACATCTGGGATACAGTTTAGTCTCCCGTTAACACCAAGTTAATTTTCACATAGGTGCATTCCGCCAATGCGACTGACCTACACCCAAGGATTTGTTACGGCATAAAGAACCAACCAATTTGAAAATTGACAAATTTTTCAATCTCCACTCGCAGGCAGGGGGGCTCAAAAAAGTTCCTCCAGTCAACCTGGCCGCTTGAAATTTTTTAATGGTACTGAACTAGGACATGAACGGAAGAGAATACATCTCCTAAGAACTACTGGAACATTGACAGAAATTAGCACTGACTTTTCAGCAGCTGCATGCTCACACAGAAAATAAGTCAGCTCAATACCCGGTGAAAATCTGTTGGTTGATCTTATGTCTCCAGGAACTGGTTGAAGTTTACCCAGTAGCCGAGGACAGGATAGTACCTTCTTTCACAAAATGGGCTACTCACACATTCTCACTCGCTTTAATACATCATTTACTTATGACCATATGGTTTCATACCTAACTTGTGAGAATCCTAATATTTTTTTATAGCGATAGACTACTGTTGTACACTGAGAATCCTAGTTTGAAGTTCTTGAATTTGGAGGTTTCACAATGAGCAGCGCACTAAACTCAGTCTTAGACAAGGTTTTTCAAGATAAAAACGAACATATAGGTATCGCCGATTAGCAGCGACACCTAGGTGATACTCCAGTAAAGGCCAGAGACATGAAACATATTCATCAGTTTATTCAGATTATGAACAGTTTCTACTCAAATCGTGTAACGTCGGAGGAGGGAGCCGATGACTTCCTGCAATTTCTCTACAACCTGAATACACACACCTGGCAAAGCTGTTAAACATAGTGTCTACAGGAATCCTATTTGTTCCGTGCCTCTTTGGGTTTCAAAGTCATATTTTTTCAAAATACCGGCTTGACTTGTCGTCAGATGACTTCTCTGTCCTCCATAGCTAGATATCTGCCTGACTCAGCGATCATTGTCCTCTCAAACAGCCGAAATTAACATGTTCGAATGTTTACCAGGGCCACTGCAATAAACCTACCAAAACGTTTGTTGTGTCCAGAAGCAGCCTTGAGCTGCCTTAGACATAGAGGCGCAACAGGTCATATCTTTTGCATGGTCCGCTGTACTATCAGATCCGTAATTATGCGATAAACTTTGTTTTGACAGTTGTTATAAAACCCATCATTGTTGGTTATTTGTCTTCGTACTGATCAGACAATACAAGACGCCCGCATTCGGCGGTCTCCTTTCTTGTTGGTTTATTCAAACTTCTGCTTTAAGCAGAATTTCTGACCATTTTGATAACGCTTGCCTATTCCATGATGGATTTTTGCCTAAAAGCGGAACGTTTGACGCAACTACTTTTATTTTTGCTATCTCTAATTAACCTAAGCAACTATTTGCGATATATTCTTCTAGTTATTTTGATCAGTGCATAAGGTAGGAAAGTGAAAAATCAAATGCCATGACGTTGTCCGATGGGCCACCCGGCCCTTTTTTCTATAGTGGGCATAGTTTACTGGGGAACTAAGCTTGAGAAAACCAACTTAACTGCTGGTCGAATCAGTGGATTCCTTTTGGGCTGCGTGGTGTGGACAACCTGCATACCCCTTTGCCCGGTTCCTAGTAGTCTGTGTGAACTGTTCTCTTTTTTGTCTTGTGAAACGCCACCCACCTTTGGTCCCGCATCAGACGCACATACGCACCACATCCGAACAAAACACGGAACAACACTCCCAATCTAATTTCGCTAAGGCGCAGTTGGCGCCTTTAAACAATAATTGTTTATGTTGGGAAAATAAGATCAAAGCGATTAGGCGCGCGAACCGACAATACTTGGATGTTCAAAACGGTTCTTTAGAAATTGGTTCTGTTCCTGCGTGCTTGGGTAAGGTTCTCTACGTACGTGCGGAGCGTCTGGAAAGGATGTAAACATACAAGATGAATGCGGATTGTGCTGGCTATCAGTCCACTCTAAACTTTGCTATGCAGATGTAGATGAGCCAGACGCCTTGGCTGATATGTAAGACCGTGAAGATCCGTTAGTAGGTGGTCGGAATAGATTGTACTGTATCCAGTTGGTCTTCAATTCTTAAGTTTTATACTGGCCTGCGAAAATGGACATGGATATTGCTGGATTCCAAAAAATTTGCGCTCGTATCTTCGTGTCCTCAGAGGAGTTGGAATATTGCACTGGTCTGTGCTATCGATCCAGTTCAGTTTGATTGCAGAGAAAATTATTATTAATGATGTTAATAATCACTTCAGTTAATATTATTTAAATTGGTTGAATCCATCTGCAGCGAAGGTATGTAGACTGCCGCGCGGGGAGACTACGTTTTCAGATGCACCGTATGCTTGATCGAAAGCGAATCACTGGTAGATTATCGATGGTAATTTATTAAATATTTTCACCAGGATTACATTGAGCTTTCGCACATTACATTGGCTTTTCTAATGCAATATCAGGGCCGCCGTAGTGTTCTTTATGACCATCATTGTCTGCTCCCTTCCAAAAGAGTTGGCACCTAGAGTGTGCTGTTTTTCTCTGCTTAGTTGTACTGCTTGCGTTTCCTCTGATAGAAAAGTGAAGTCCTCTAGGTAACTGATTACAGTTCATTAGAAGTGGGTGAAACGGGAAAAGAGTACTACGTCAGCCAACCCTGTGTGACAATTAAGATCACAAACAGGTGTAGAAGAGTCGTTGCCTGGTAGAGAATTTTTCCCGTGATTACCTCTGACTCCTCTGAAACGACACCCTCTAGTATGACCCTGCGATTATGGACGGCACTTGAAGGTCAGCCCATTCGTCTGCTTGTAGTATGATAACTTTTTTGATACAACCGAGTATGCTAAGTGCTTTCAAGTTCCTGCCAGAGAGGGACGAATATATTGGATGTGAGCTAGTGAGATCACTTTTCAGATGGAAAATCGCAGTTTGAGCATGCACCATTCAACCCCCAGAGTAAAAGAACAAATGGATTGTAAGGCTGCTGAAAATTATTCAACAGCCCACGACCGGTTTCGCCCTTTTTCGGGCTCATCAGGTAGGCGCAGTCCCCGAGTTTCCGTCAACCTTTTGTTCTACTTGAACCCAAACTGCACGGAATTAGCGAAATACACCTATTTGCAAACCACTTTGGTTTTGCGGGAGACTCCTCTAGAACCCAGCTGAATCTGTCGTTTATGATGTTTCTAAACAACTGAATGTGCTGCACCAGTATTTCAGTTGGTACGATATTCGAGATATCGCGATACATGTATAGACGTAATACACTACTCATGTTTACGATGCTGTGTTTACCACTGGCACAGATAAGCTGATATTTAGTTCTTTATTTGAAGGGACGGGTAGACCTTTTAATTGGGTCTTAGTTCTCGAGTGGGATATTAAACGTGAGTGCCTCTGTTCTTCACTCAGGGGTCATATTTTAACTGTACTGTCATGCGGCTGACTGCTGGGCCTGTGAAGAGGGAAATGAGTCTCATCTAGTGGAGAACCTGTGCGAATGAACAAGTAAGCAAGCCTGATTGAACGTGGAGTATGCAAGAAAAGCGGCGCAACCGACCGAATTGCATAACAGTCAGGGTAACCTGGTGACATGAGTGACCTGGGTTATTAGGTAGGCACCACAAGTAGCGAACAAACGGCGCACATGAGAAGAAAGGAACCGATCGAAAATATACTAATTTTCAGAAGCACTTTCATGCGGAGTGGGGTTTCTAAGGCGAACCACTCCCAATTAATTAATTGCCTTCTCTTTCATACACTTCCGAATACCACATTTTCTGTTACTTGTTTGCCGTACTATGGTCCTTAGTGATGGCTGAAAACTCTCCGTGACGGAGTACAAGTCTATCACCTTTGTTTGAGAATAATTCAAAGCCAAATAATGCATCCTTGGCATTAGTTGAAGTCACATCTGGAAAAATTTTCTCGCTGGCTGCGCAACACTTGTGAACTTATTTGATCAGCTGGCCTAGTAAATCACTGTTACATATGCTGCTGTACTGCAGACTACCTGACCTTCTAACAGTCAGAGGGAATCAAAACCTAGTAGGACGAAAGATAGTGGGCCTCCTTCACTGCTACGTCATCTAATGGGGCAAACTGATGCCGGTCTCTAATAACGTGTTCAAACCTGGCAGATTCCCAGTAGTTAATGAAATTCTTAGGGCAGTAATCCAGAAGTGATTTTTTGCGGAACGGTCTTTTCCGTGTAGTACCCCGTATCAAAACACAAGCAAACTAAATGCATAGGTCTCGAGACAGACTCAGTATATTGGGACCAAGGTCATTTAAGTTCCTTGGTATTGTCCTCCGAAGTTTTCTGAAGAACTGACAGGCGTTTGTTGTCAGCTCTCAACACCAAAATATAATAGACCTTTGCTGTAGAGTAATTTATACGGGATTTTCTAATGTGATTTTCCGCATTTGGTTTTTACCTTATCGTTACGAATGTTTACGTTCCTAAATTTTAACTCCTGTGAATAGAATAGGTAGATGAGTAATAGCTAATTGTTTGCAGCGAACGGATGTGATCAATTAGAAAATAACGGGCAAAAACTGCTGAAAGCAAAATGTCCTGCTATTTTCCACCTAAAGTTGAGAAGGAAATGCAGCTGCGTTGCAGCACCAAATAGCCTTACTCCGTATCACAAGATAGCTAGCCTACAATGTTTTTAGTACGACGAAACTGCCCAGAGAATACCTGGCGTATCAACTTACTGGAATAAGGTCAGAACATTTTACGGTAGCCAGTTTATCAAGTCATTTGGGTGAAAATGTTTCACCGTTAAAGGAGGATATTGCCAACAAAATGGACCCGAGTAGCCCAATCGATACGTTGCGGAATTCGTGACAGAGAGAGGATTAGGTTCTTTTGTGGACACTGGTCCTCATCTTAATGTCTTGCACGCTTCAGAGTGGTCAGTGAAGGAGTGAAAAATGTTTTTTTTAATTTTCTAAATTACACACTACAACGGGCTTCGTGTATTTTACTTTGTTCACTTGATTAATGCATCACATTTTAATGCGAAGTGAAATATGGAAAACAGGGTAGGGTTATTCGTTTCAAATGGGATCACCTTTCCATGTATGTGTATTCAGCCACCTGTACTGGACATACATAGTTTTGAAAAGGACGCGGCAAGAATGTTGCCAACCTGGAAAACAAACTCGTGCATGCCAAACTTGCATATTCCGTCTCCTACGTGGGAACAGGCTCAGTCCTGGAAGGCTGCGTAGTATGACTGTCCAGGTATGCCTATGAGCAACCTGGTTCTCATAGCATTTTCCGAGGACGTCGTAGCATGTCAAGGATTCATAGACTGTCGGAGAATCGCCCTCAGCATCATCAGTTATTAAATTGGTGTGACAGCACTCTTTGGACGACCAGGTGCGACCAACGTTGCATGTGAATATAAAGGCCACTCCGGTTGTGTTCTCAATGATCTTTTCATTCATTCTGAATACCTTTTGCATTCTAGGAGGCCCAATAGAATGAGGTATAAACATTCAGGCCAGAAATCTTCTGCAGTCAAAATTTGTCGTTGCAAAGTGAAAGTACGCGTACAAAGTTAAGTACACAGAATCCGTACGGGCTGCAAACTGTGGATACTTCCCTTGATAACAATGCGCAAGCGTAGGCAACCTAGCGCATCTCGTTAGTGCGAAATTTTCTGCTGGGACGTCATAGAAGTCTTTCTCTGTGGTGACTTGTATTTAAAATATTATTCTATTTTGTCAGTAGAGTCTCCTCAATTACTTTGCTGATCAACTGGCTATGGAGACAACTAAGAAGTCGAACAAAGATGTGACATGAGTGACTGATGAAGGCGTGCTTATTGGTCAGTCAGCAGATGTTAACTAAACTTCTAAAAACCCAAAACCCTGCTCTTGAAGTCAACCAGATTATTGGCTTTCCTTTCAAATTTAAAGTTCATCCCACCAGTAACTAAAAATACTGAAAAAAATTGGTCAATTTTTGCTCTGTTAGAAACTCGCGAGTCAACTTAAACCTTCAATCTTTTCCAATAATGGAACGCCTCTCTAAGCCGGACCGCGCACAGAAACATGAGTATGAAGGAAAAACACCCCAATAAATAAGACGAACCTGCAATTTACTGTTCGTCACGACAAGGAGCGTTCAAATCAAATGTAGGGTTGCATTTACCAAACTTCCGAATTATTCCGTTTATGGGAAAACTTCCCAGCAAGTTGGGAGGTTTTGTTCTAGTATGATTCCAGGTTGCCTTTTCGTGTGCTACACCTGTGCAGTTTGTGACTATAAAGATGACTGTTTCTGAAACGATGACTGAGCCTGTTAACTGTTTGCGGCGTCGCAAGTTATGCAGACATACCGTCATTGAATCGACACAAACACATTACGCCACGTCTTAATAGTGATGTACACTGAACAACCAATGCTGATTCTCGTAATTATGTTGACCCCTGATTAACAGAAGAGGATAGTTCTGATGGTTCCGGTTCGGACCACACGTTGCCTTTGCCCCATGATGCAGAAATGATGAGCACATACTGTTCGCTATGAATTTACTGAAGGTTAGTGCTTACGAACCAAGCCTAATCCTCAAAGCACTTCAAAACACTGGATTGTCCAGGTATGTTTCGTCTTCATGATGGATAATTTGTCTTCATATTGGAAACTGAATAACTGCACAACCCTCTTTCTATTCATCTGCACTGCATGCCGATTGAGCAGAAAACCTTGTCTAAGCACGGATCATACTCAAACAGATACTTTGGAGTAAAATGTTCCAGTCAATCAGATCAGTCCCTCACCTTCCTGGAATTTCGATAACTCCTGATTTATGCTTTTCAGTCCCATCCAGAAGGTTATTCTCATCATTCGCAATGTGACTTTGACAACCAACATTTATTCATTGATTTCGACTACGGTTGTCATAAACCCTGGCTTGAGGTTTATTGGTCCAAAGGATTATAAGCTCAGCTCACTTCTACCTGAGCCTTTAGTTGCTGCTGTCTTCTAGCATTTTATGTATCCGAGTGACTTGTTGTCTTTTCGGTCGGAACAGTTTAATTAAAGGATTTTCGCAAACTCATACTCAGCGTCGTGGCTTAGATATGTCCTGGGTACGAATCAGAATTTATAGCCTGGCAATGGAGTACAATGATCCAAGTCGTCGTCCAAAATAGAAACCTACTATCACCTTGTCGAGGAACGCTTAGGGCTAGTTGGAGGTCCTGCTTGGTAGAGTAAATTATGCCTTTCGTCTTTAGGCTTGGGGTCCTGGAAACCGACAAGTTCAGAACACCTGTCACATCTCGAATCGTTTAGGAGCTGGATTGTCTGCGCCCCGTTTAGAACAGTTAATGTGATTTCAGCGAATCTGAATGTTCGCTGTTTACCTCATAAGCTACTGACGACCTCTACAGTATGATCTCTCTGTTCTTTGTATTCTGAATCATCCCAACGCCCAATAAATCTTTTTCAGCGAGTTTGCTTCTGTTTGGTTGGAAGACACTTTATGTCCCGAGTTTCGAGCTGTTCGCATTCTTTTTGTCGTAAAGCTCAAGAAGCGACCAGGTTCCACTGTCCATCTGAGGACGACCCACCAATTTCACCTTCGCCTATCGCCTCAGCTTAGCCGGTTCGGCTCCACTCTCAGCAGTGTCTTATTTTTATAGAGGCTACTTAAAATCAGATTAGTGGGTGAAGCATGCCACCCTTTGTTGTACATTACACCATTTTCGATTGATCCGCTCCGTCAAAGGTGGGTTAGCTGTGAAATGTTTATGTTTTGTGGTCTCTTACCGAACTGAATTTTACTGACTTTGAAACAGGCAGTTACGGGAATCTGAATAGAAGAAAGAAACTTCTCTAAACTCACAAGTCTCAGGTGAATCAAAGAGTCACTACGACAGGTGGTATGGTGTCCGTCCGTAGTCGAGTTGTCACAAGGTCCAGGCACTTGCCTTGTCACCAGCATTGTGCCTTCTGAGTTTCTAGTAAAGGTGTGTTAGATCAATAGTCTTTCATTAATTGCATTTAGGTAGAGCACGACACTACAAAACCCACCGTCCTTTGGTGGTCGTTATGAAGAGTGTTGAAGGTGGGTGGTGTATTCCATCCAGGAGAGACCACTCCATAGACAGGTCATCCAGAAGAGTGGGAAAACACAGATTTAAGCTTTGTGTGATCCGCTGCTGGGCATCTTTAACTATTCTTTGCTGTTATGCTGAGTCGACTATAGTTATCTACACATAACCCTACTAGAGAAAACCCACATGAACAAGCCACAAGCAAGTTGTTTACTGGACAATATTCAGTATAATGTCTCCTGAGAGAAGGCCTCTCCCAGGATAGGTCAAAACGCCTCCTTCTTCGTGGTCTTGCGGGTAACCGTATTCTTTGAACTAAGTCATTACATTTGGGAAACCGCGTCATTCGGTCAAAACAAAGCTGTCAGCGGATTTGGATCGCACTTTTTTGCGTGCTACCCACTTACTCCACGAGAAATCAGAAATAGGCACTTGTGTTTCGGGTTCGAAACGCGAGTAATGAAACTTTTGTAAATCGTACTTTATGTACTGTAGTGCTTTTGACAGGCTATCGAGCTTCAAATTAAGATCTAATGGGCCCACTGAGGCTTCTGAAGAAAAGCCCCCACTAGCACTGCCGAAAATCACCCAAGAACTATTCCATAATGACACAATGAGACTATTAACGACTTTACTGCTACAGTTTTAAACTCTCCTTTCATTTCGACTCCACCAGACTAATATCTGTTATTGTTTTTTGTGGCGGGCGATCAGCCTGACGAGGAAAGTCCTTTTCCTAGACTTGTGAGATCCCGCACAACATGGATCCTATTTAACACGGAATTAATGAATAATCTTCAGTGACCCTTTAATCTAACTGCTTAACTTCACACCGAATGTATATACATTTTGTCGAACACAACTCTCTGAGCAGGATGACATCCAGTTTCTAATATATATCGTCTCATTATCTGAACAACAATACGACGGAGCCTGTTACAGCCAACGCGTTCTAATGGCCTCGGGGTTAACATAAAATAATCTGCTTCACCGACGAAAACACAGGCGTCTTATTTGTATTTACGATTTAGGAGAGGTTAAATGTCACAAGTAGGATCATTTTCACTTTTTATCACCTTATTTGGATCTAAATAGTGAATAACACGTCCGCGTGAATTTTATGGGATGCCATTTTTTACACAGCGTCTTCAAACCTCTCAGTGATAGTGTAGTGTAGACACCCACCCCAGTCAGGCATAGTTTCGTCCAGTTTATGGGTGATGCGAATAACCGTAACGATTTATGGATATGGGAAGGTAAAATTTTACAGACCGCTCTTGTAGAGTCGATAATGATCAAAATGGCAGTCAAAACGAACTTGCCGGTAAGTATTGGTTGATCCACTGATCGTCCGCGAACAGTGGGTTTACCACAAGCGATTTGTATGGAGCCCACTGTGGTGCTAAATTTAAACCGTTGATTGCGATATAAACCCGAGGGAATGAGATCGGTGAGGGAAGAAGTAAATGCCTGTTAAGAGCCATCAGCCGGCCAAAGTGTGGCGGTACAACCATGAGCATTAGCACTAAGGAGTTGGCCTCATCCGTCAGCTCCTCCAGGATTCGGCAGGAGGCCACACGTTCTCCAGATAAATTACTATGACAGTGCCTTCTGGAGGTAGCCCATAACCAGATCTTCAGCCGGTAAGCCAGTGACTCGATCACTGCTTTGCTTTCATCTCATGAGATGATAGCAGAGTCGGGTAGGTATGGATTAGAAATCGGAGCAGACTTTTCTTCTGGAAGGTGACGACTGGAAAGGTGAAAAACTTACCAAGGCAATACACTGCTATTTTCATGGTGATTTACAATGAATACGCTGGTAACCGGTGAGCGCGGTTCTGCTCAGACTTCTGCTTCCTAGACTTGTACAGATTCAGGTGCCTGCGGTTTTACACTAAACTGCACGACCGTTTTGAAAGACAGAAGGGCCTTTGAGGATTATGATGCGCTGAGAACTTTTCAAACGGCATTTGGCCAAGCTGCTCCGTTAGGCCGTAAGTTTTTCCGAGATGTAGTACAAGATTAGAGTTTCCAGACTTATTCGAAAGCTGTCACCAAGGTGAAATTTTATCGGTCCCAAGTTCGATCTCTCTTCGTCTGTCGACCTTAAATGAGTTCATTCCATTTGCGATCATCGGTCATTCGAGCATAGTAGTTTGTGCATCAATGCGCACTTTATTCCGCTAATTTTGGCTAGTTCGAGAATTCTTGTGTTCGAGATTCGATCTAACCAGTAGATTCAAAGCATCTTGCGGAGCATTGCAAGCGAAGTTTGCCAAGCATCCTAATGCTGTCCTAGTGCTATCCGTACAATGTTCAGTTTTGCTTCCAGATGGTAGTGAAGACGTGTAACAGCTCGGTATATTGCCATCTTGGCGTCAGCGCACATGTTGTGGCAACTCCAAACACGCTGTTACAGGCAGCCGAATGCAATATTTGCCTTTACAAATTGAGCATGTATTTCTGTATCAGTTGTCAGGCGTGCGGGCAAGATGCTTCCGATGTAGTGAAAACCTTCACAACACACTGTACTGTGACCATTACTGGAATACGGCTGGCCGGTTGTTGTAAGCCCTGGGAATTTGGTGAAATGCAACTTTTTTTATAGGCTTTCATATTTAGACCAGGGCGGAATGCTGCCAGGGCTGCCAAGGGCTTTGGTTATTTTCTACAATTCCGCCTTCAAATGAGCAAATAAAGTGTGGTCCTCCGCAATCCACATCATGCGAATCTTTAACTCGTGAAGCTTCGTTTTAGCCATTAGGTATTTCAAGTCGAACGTTTGGAATCGTGAAGAGATATATTTGGAAGTGATTTGAAACCAGAACGCAAACTTACTTAAATTCTATTCCAATTTCGAAGCTCGTAAGTTTGGTCTCTCAGGTACGTACCCAGGTCCGCATACCGGGGTGAAGGCGTTTGATAGTGTTGACGGTTTTTTCGGAAAATCTAAGCCTTTGGAGAACAATAAGCGGCAGTTCCTGCTTAGCGGCGGTTGTTATGAGGTCTACAGGCAGAACATATAATGAATAATCTCGTTCCTGGCATCTTTCTTGCAACTTACACCTGAGTATCCACAAAGCTCTTCAGGGATCTCTTTTAGAATATGCATCCAGCCGACTGAACATTGTGCGCACCAGGATTTTATGTGTAGTGCATATAAAGCTAATTCCTAGAAGGTTGTAATTTTTAGGTCTGCTTCGTTTTTCCTGGAATAGTGATATTATCATGATGTCCCTGAACTCTTGTGGAACATTTTCGGCTTTCCGGATTGTGTGACTCAGATGAAAAGCTCCGCCATCCTGATATGAGCTATCCAGTTTTAGAACGTCTACGGGCAGTGCATATTCTTCGGCAAGCTTTCCGGCTTTCATCTGAACTATCATCCTTCGAAGTTTAGCTTTCATACGTTGATTGAACAGGTCCATCTTCACAAGATAGTTTGGGGCTTGGTTGCATGGGTTGTCACGTAATACCGAGAAATTTGCCTTCCAAGTAAACGGTTTGTCTTCAAAATTACTGGGCGTTCAACCAGCCTGGATATGCTGAAGGTATAGGAGATAATGTATTTCTGTTAATGTTCAGAAAATGCCTTGTAATGCCTTGGATTTGCACTGGATTGGCTGCTTTTAACCCACCACTCATTCTTAAATGTATTTTCTAGTATTGCAGGGCTCCTGTTGACATATTCCACGCCTCAATAAAAGTACTATTTTCCTTACCTAATAAGGAGAATATAAATGTGTTAACTGCAAAATGGCAGTTTTGGCACTTTTTTCTGGATCCAGGGGTTTCAAGACAAGTTTCTTGACCTCACTTTATTATTCTTTCATCGTATGTGGTACCGCTGAATATATATATATATATATATATATATATATATATATATATATATATATATATACGGCCCCACAATGCTGCTTCTCCGCAATTTACAACAAATGGACCATCAAACGAGTTCTTCTCCTGAGAAATTTTTTATTTCTAACACTGAGGAAGTTGGGAGGACAATATTCTTCTCTCATTGGCAGCAGTTTCTATCGATAAAATGTGCCTATTTGTAACTGTAGGGGTAAATTTCCCAGCCTGGATGCAGCTGTGCAAACCAGGAAACTAAGGGCACTGAAGTGTTTCGGAAGTAGTTAGGTTCATTTTCGCTCCTTTGAAAGTTGATGTGGCCTTAAGTTTTTCGATAAACTGAATGCACTTTGTGCAAATCAAGTTGGCTTCAGCGACAGACCTGATTGGATTCCAGCTGGATCTTTCGTTCCTGTTATTATTTGAGGACTTCAGCAGGTTCATAGGTAGCTTGTTTTGATGTTGACTGCTTGACGTTAAATTTCACCGGACCATGATCTAGTTCTTACTAGCTTTCCCAACTTTACAACTTATCAGTCTACCGAGGTTCCCCTCCCCCCAAGTAATTTCAGGATGCGCTGTTTTAATCCCATCTCATCCTCGCCGTTAATGTATTCATAACACTATTTTACTCAACAAATAGGACATTTGTGTCATAAAGTCACAGCAGTCAACTAGTACGCCGATTTACCGAAGCACTGAGGACGGCTCTTCATTTGTGAGAGAGTGCAGCTTCATAAGCGATTGCTTCAAAGTTAAGTTAGATATGGTCAAAATTTTCGTGAAGTGGGTTGGTCTTTGCTGTGGGTACCAATCTACAGTAAGCTGCCATTCATAATCGATAGTTCTTCTAAGACGGTCAAGCAAAAGCTGACAACTTCAATCAGGCAAACGTCCAATGTCGCTCACTCAAGGATCTGTTCCAGCAGGGACCGGTTGCTCAGCACAAACCTGAAGGATAAAGTGCCGGTTCAAGTCCCTTCCATGATAATAAATCCATTTGTTACGAAAGTCCCGCGAGCTAGGTCGGTCGGATGACTTGACACTCATTTCAAAGAATTGCTGAGCACATACGGCACGCAATGGAACCAGACAAATGAAACCCTTGGCAAGCGCGATTGCAGCTGACCTGGTCGATGCAAATAACCGGATCAACCCAGCTAAGTCGTTCAGCTTGATTTATCAGGTGTCAGTAAGTTATTTCACAGTCGCCAGACAACACGCAATCGCAACAGCAAAGCCGGATGTCATTCGACCAGACTAGCCAAATGTGTCATCTGAAAAGTCACGTGAAAGCGGTGACCTTGCCCTGACCGACCAACCACAGTTCTTAATTGATTCTGGTTAAGTGAATTTAAAATACCCTATTATATTGCCCTTAGCAAACTGTTCTACTTTTATTCAAACATTGTACCCTATATTCCATTTATAACCATATTTGCCATTCAAAACGTGACAGTCTGATCGATATGTGAAAGTAGGGTTTTCAACCGATTGCTTCCCTAAAAGAACGGTATCTTCCGCTGAAACGACCAAGGCCGTTCACCTTACCTAAGTGGGAAAGAACACTCGAATGATACATAGGCTGTTGGGCGCGGTCAGCCACGCGCACAGTTTAACGCAAGAAGTGTACCAACGATTAATTAGCTGAAGGGTCCTGTACTCAGAGTAGGGTGATCCATGTAAGAAAATGGCCTTCCCGGAAGTGGGTAAAAGTGAAAACGGCAGTTATTCTAATAAGAAAAAATGTACTGAACCACCAAATGACTCTATCTGTTTATGTGAAGCATGCGTAACTTAAGAGTGGATAAGAAAGAAAGACTTCATATCCCTATTAGAGGTTGGCTTCGTTTTTGGCGGAATTTCTAATTACCCCGGAGTTCGAAGCGGATTAGGCGCTGCTGAATGGCATTTCTTTTAATGGGACTGGTGTAGCCCAAAAAATTCTCGAAGAATAGCGCAGGATGAGGTGAGAAAATGGTTTTAATTTTGTAGGCCCTGATATTTCAAGACCAATTTGTGAAGCTGCGCTGTGGATTGGACACTTTAAACTTTCACCCGTACGTTCACGCGGAATACATACGGTGCATGAAAACAGAAAGAAATATCCCACTGGGAACAAGTGGAAATAACACGGATACTGATTTCAAAGTTGTCTAAGCTCTCTATAAACAGCTGTTACTGTATTACATAACTTGCAGACACCTATATTACACCTCGGCTCTATTTATTTAAAGCAATCTTTAAAGAAGCCAACAAAGCGAAAAACTGAGCAATATTCACCCACTTTCGTCAAGAAACCTCTGAGTGGTTACCTTGACATTATGGAATTTTGTATAAGAGCGAGGAAAACGATAGACACGCAGTTGAGTCTTCACTGGGCTGGCGAAATATAACAGAGTACATACAGTCATTCAGTATGCAGTTCCACTTCCAGGTGTTGCTGCATTTTCACAGAGCTACCACAGAACTGCAAATGACATTAGAAACTGAATCCACCGGCATTGAATCTGGCTGCAACAAGCAGGTTAAAATAACAGTAATTCCGCACTGCAAATTTGCCACCAAAGGCCATACCAGGCCATATCATTACGGCTATGGCACTGGGCTAGAGAATATTCTACCACTGAATATGAAAAAAAGCTTCGTACTTTAACTGCTAACAAGTGCCCTCACTCCAAAGGCCTCTATTTTTCTCAGCACTTGACAGACAAAACAGAAGAAAGAAATCACCGACAACCAACATTTTGCATGCAAAATGAGGAGTCGAGTCATGCCACTGAATCCAGTCTATACAGCTGGTTTCGGTGCTAAAAATTCTATGAATATTTCATTATCTTCTTTCGACAGGCAACCTGTTTTTTGGAACATTCGCCTACCGGTGATGAAGTACTTGAATAATGCTGCTCGAGGTAGCAGAGCGCAGTTCCAAAAAAGGCTGACTTTGCAAACCAATCGGTCTACAATAGCGAGGTAGTTTGTTTATTTCAGGGCAGAACACTTGACGTCGAACATATAGGAATTTGTAATTGAGGTCTTGGGTGATCAGTAGGCCGTACCCAGTACATGATGTAGCAAACATACAAGCTGGCCATCTGTCAGGAACTGACTCATTTGATTACGTATGCCCTGCCGATAGCTGCGCAGACTCAGAAGGTGAACTCTCAACTCTCACTTCAGCCTACACAGGTGGACGCTGACTTTTGGCGTACAGCCCATATTCTGAGAAGTAGAAGGCGCATCAAGAGAGGATCAACTGTTACTGGAAAACCATCTCTTGGGTTGCAAAAAACTCACAGCCTAGAGAATCTTAGAATTTTCCGTAGATACAACGAGAATTGGTAGGCAAGTTGACCACTTTACCACTCTGGTGTCAAGCCAAACGATTAAGAGTGAAGCACAAGATCAACATTAAGAAGCGCTGATTAGGTTGAGCGTAATTTGTTTACTTTTCACGAGTTGCGAAACTCAGAAAACAGAATAGAGTTTTTTTGTCTTCAAGAAATACACTCATTTGCAAATCAATCTGGTTTTGCGAGACTCACCTGGAACCCAGCTGAATCTCTTGTTCGTGATGTTTCCATGCAACTAAATGTGCTGCACCAGGCCGCCTCATGTTCCAGTTGCTACGATATTCGAGATATCGCCATGCATGTATTTTTCGCAATGTACTACTCATAAGGTTGCTGTCGAAGAATTTTTTTTATCTTCTTTTCTATGAGCCTTAGTCGCCTGTAATAGAGCAACATCGCGGTCAGATTTTTTTGAAAAGTTGCTACTGGCAAAGTTATGTAGTCATGTGAAAATCTCCTGACAGAGTTAACTGAACACCCAGAAAGTTGGGCACTCAGAATTTTACAAAATGATGAAACAATCATAATACTATCGGCAGACGAGAGACACATCACAGCGATAAGGGACAAACCGGATTACACTGAAAAGATCAAACAATTGTTAAACAACGCGACTGCCTAGAGGTCAAACAGTCATGACCCAACTTCAAACCTTATCAGTCGAATCAACACGGCGCTTAGGAAACTGAAAGCAGCACACTGGATAACCGGCCAGGAACAATGGAGAATTAAAGCCAGTGACACCAACATTGTGCAGTTCTACGGCACACCTCCGGAAAATCCACCCTATAAATTAGCAAAAAGACTTATTGGGAAGATAGAAAGACCAAATTATTGGATTGAAACACATTATCAACAATGTTAGTCATTTACTGAGCAAACTACGAAACGTTAGTATAGATGATGTAATCATGTTTTCTGTGATATCACATTACGGTTTACCTCACTTAACCAAAACTTCGTCAGAGAGACAATAACGAAACTGGCGAAATACACTCATTTGCAAACAAATTTGGTTTTGCGAGAGACTCACCTGGAACCCAGCTGAATCTCTCGTTTGTGATGTTTCCAGGCAACTGAATGTGCTGCACTAGGCCACCCCATGTTTCAGTTGCTACGATATTCGAGATATCGCGATACATGTATATTCGTAATGCACTACTCATAAGGTTGCTGAAAATTCTTCGACAGCCCACGACCGGTTTCGCCCTTCTTGGGGCTCATCAGGTAGGCGCAGTCCCCGAGTTTCCGTCAACCTTATGTTCTACTTGAAACCAAATTGCACGAAATTGGCGAAATACACTCATCTGCAAACAAATTTGGTTTTGCGAGAGACTCACCTGGAACCCAGCTGAATCTCTCGTTTGTGATGTTTCCAGGCAACTGAATGTGCTGCACCAGGCCGCCTCATTTTTCAGTTGCTACGATATTCGAGATATCGCGATACATGTATATTCGTAATGCACTACTCATAAGGTTGCTGAAAATTCTTCGACAGCCCACGACCGGTTTCGCCCTTCTTGGGGCTCATCATATATATATATATATATATATATATATATATATATATATATACAAAGGCGCATATGCCCATTACTGGGCACCACTGGGTTGCCTAGGTCATTACGAACGAGCATCATGTATGCTACTTAGATCTATTCCAACAGGTAAGTCGGGCGAGGCTGACTGTGTGCGGAAAATATTATCCACTGTTGGAAAGTAATTACTGAGGGCTTAGTAATTATTGAGTGTCTGTATTTATTGTATCATACTGCATTGTACCCTTTTGTATTGAATACTGTCGTGCTGTATTATATCGCACTACATACAATTTTGTCGCATGGTGTACTCCAAAATTCTCCTGTACAAAATAACTGAAAAAGCCAAATCAGACCAAAAATAGCTTGAACGTAACGCGGGATAATGTGCTTAGGTAAAACTGGTAGTGATCGCTTTTGTGTGACTGTCGATCAATTATCTTACACCAGCAGCAAAAAGGCACTGTCCTGTGTTGACGACTGTTTGATGTAAATAGGTAATTTTGTAAGCCTTTATTTGATTCCAATGTGAATTCTAAGAGGCCTGAAACAAAGATGTTCCGTGTCAAAAATACCATGTATGAAGAAATTTTTTGGTGAGGGATAACTCAAAGAAAGAGTGCTGTATCAAGAAAAATCGGCTGACAGTTGTTCACAGTTTGCGAAATAGGCTGTTTCGTGTAAGAGGGAGGTACAGTTAAATATCGTCCATATATGGATAACATTCAACTGTAGCTTACGTTCTGTTAAGTCACTTGTTAAAACTAAGCTAATTTGCGAGTGTGTAATTTCATTTACCGGTCATTTGGTGTTAGAGGGGAAGTGAGGTTATTAAAAACTAGGGGACTAGGCCTACTCGATGAGCAGCAGTGGGCTGGCAAAGAGCTTCCCACAACCTTCTAGATAATGTCACGTCAAGAAGTATAAATCTATATTGACTTTTTTTAGCAAAACAGAGTTGTATCCCGGCCTTCGGAATTCGGTTCACCGTGTTTTTATGCTCAGGGTGAGTCAGTTTTGATAAACCTTCATTACAAAAAGTTTAGCTTATATACCTTTCCCAAAACGGCAACGGAACCTGCATCAGCACAGTGAAAACTGATCCGGTTTCTCAATTACAAAGTTTCGCCTACTCAGCAGTGTTGTTATTTCTATATTTATTTCAACTGCCGGATAAAAAGGCAACATCATAATTGATTTTGGGGATTACGAGACGAGATTTCGTAGAAATTAAGCCTGAACAGTGGTAAACCTAGAGGAAGGTGACTATCCATTCGTAAGCTTTAGTTTCCAGCCTGTGCTATACCACTGTGCAGCTTTAATCACACCCCGTCAGTATGGTGCATAAAAGCGTTGCCAGTGAGGAATATCGAATTTTCAACTTGCGGGTACCGCTATTCACTGAGGTCTGCAAAGAAGACGATAATTTATGGCAGTCATGAAAACGTTTCTGATGATAAGGGTACGGTCAAATAAAGTGAAGCGCCGAGAAGAATCAGGTAACTTGTTAAACAGTGGTCCTAACGAAGGCCTGTTGACTCGGATCAAATGATACCTAATAATTCCAAACCCCAGTATGGGGTTTAAAGGATTTCACATATTACTCTTACGAGTTGATGAATTTAGATCTCTTATTTTAGTGAAAAGTCCCGAATAAGTTTGTTTATTCATGCAGGAAAGCAGCACATTCATGGATTCTAGTCACCACACAAGGGTGCCCTCGAAATTCCCGTACACTGATTAACTATGAAAGAACAGCGAGATCGGAGGGCCAGTGAACCAAACAAAGTTCTGTGCATAACCTCATACTCCTTTCAATGAAAAGGTAGAGCTAAACCGGCTTCCAGAACTAATCCGGAATCTCGCAGTTGAGTATCAACAACTTCCATATGGAATGTCATTGCTTAGGTAGGTTGAATTAGCATGCAACAGCTGTTAGCTAGAATTTATACCGGCTGAAAAATATGTTTGAGAAGTGAATCATTAGCAACTTTTATAGTCGCAACAGCCCCTACTCTGATTTATCCAATAACGCTGAGTTCCAGTAATTTGCTACTGCAGTTGTCGGACAGATGCAGATTGTAGACCCGTTTTCTTAAAGAAATTGGGAAATCACGCAATTCATAATGCTGATGTTCCAATTACCGCTGCTTTCAATGTGTCAACCCAAGACATCCCACTCATCTAACGACAAGAAATGGCGCGTTTCAACCTTCACTACTGCTAACCAGCGGTGTGCTTTCGTTCTTAGAAAGTACACAGCTGATTATGAGGCATCATGCGTCTTTACACCAGATTTTCATGTACCAATGTAGCCAACGCTAAAACAAGTCATCTTAGTACTTAATATGCCTCCTCGATTTTAAGCCACCCAAAAGTTCAGTGGTTCTCACAAGAACCTCAGCTTTCAACGTTCATGGGCTAAATGAAGAATGTACGGGTAGAAACCTCGTCCATAGGAGCCGGAAGAAAGCTAAAAACGATGGTAAATAGGTAGATTTAGAGTAAATTTTCAACGTCCCCTAACCTTCACACTAAAGTTGCTCTAAGCGTTTACATCCACATAACCAGGTTTAACGACAAAAGCTGGTGGACAGAACTTGAAAAAGCATAATTTATTGTATTTTTGACAATAGAAGTTATTATCGCTGGTCCTCTCCTATGAACTCAGTGATTCCTGCATTTTTTTGGATTAACTACGCTGTGCTAAGTGAGCTGAACCACCTCCTCGTGGTGCCGACTGGGGAGCCTGGACGACAGTCTGGGTGAGCTAAGAGTTCAGCAACTCCAGACAGGGCTAACCACCCTGTTTGGTTTCAATGTGCTGGTTACTTTCGACAATGTACACTATGAATCATCTGGCGCCTCCGCACCAGTTCCAACCAGTACACAGGAGAGACTCGTGGGGCTCACTTGTGAGGAATGTGGCAAGTGCTGCAAATCTAAAGCTGGCTTGGTAGCCCACCATCGAGTTCACGACAATGAAAGTGTTGGTACGAACATGGTCGCCCAATTGGCCTGCGCTGATTGTTCCCGCCTTTTTCCCACGAAGACTGGCCTGAGTCAACATCGCCGGCACGTACACCCCACCCAGCACAATGTAGATAAGCTTGGCCGAGTGAAGTATTCCGGGGCCCGTTGGTCCCAACAAGAGTCACAATCGCTCTTGCGCCTGGCTAACAATTTATATCCGCCTTGTGGCACGCAAAATGCGCTGTTCGCGAGATTGGAGCAGTATTTTCCTAGTCGATCGGCTATCAGCATCAAAACCAGGTTACGGGTGCTTAACTGGCAAGCACAACAGGACGAATCATCATCTGGTGGCCTGACCAAACTATCGGTCAAACAACGGCCTACTCGTCAGAAGCTGATGACTATAGCGCCTGGTTTAAACAAACCGTG
>SJOL01006964.1:137694-166019 GCA_004794785.1 Opisthorchis felineus | reverse complement strand
CACATTCTTGCCATTGAATCTCACACCAGACTCAGTATGACGGACACTTTGTGCCTGATGTGCGAGTCTTGACTGTGCTAGCGCTTACCGCACCTTGAAGAGCATTCAGCATTGCTTGTCCTTTCTTCGGCTGTTGATCTTTACACGCGTGTTTCCATACCAAAATTCTTACATACGTTTGGATTCATCTTATCTGACTGGAACTGTTAGTGGTCTGACTTCGAAAGAGACGTTCCTCTCTTTTACCTCATATTCTCCTGTAACACTTTCACATTCATCGCTTGCATTTACTTTTTATGTCTGCAAACATGCTCTTCAAAAACAAACGATAAAATTCCTCTTTGTTAGCACTGACTTGAGAGAGCCACCTTTTGAATAAACCTTCCATCCCTCATGTTTTTCACCAGTTCCAAACTTGCGTCCGTACTCTTCCTGTTGAAATATCTCAGTCTCATGCAGTTATCTATACTCACAGCTGGTAACTGCTTCCCGACCAGTGATTCCCTCGATCCTTATCTGCCAATGCAGGGTTCTTCCTTCCACGCATGTGCGTAGAACGTACGCTAATTGCATCGTCGTGAAATGCCCCTCACAGTTGCTTGAAATGCAAATAAGTTGGTTGTAAACTGCGCTGGTGGGACTATCTGAAGCTTCGGCTTCAAAACTTGCTATATTGCTAGTTAAATCTGCGGGACCATCCATTGGAAACTGTTCTTTACTTTCTCTCTAAGAAAGTTGTCCATTGTTGGCCAACTCTTTTGCCACGCTGATGAGTTTCAGGCACAAGTGCCTCGATTGACTGTGTGTTGAATCTATTCAAGTGGTCTATCAAAACTTTACCGCCACTAGCAGCTCGTTTGTTCCCGTTTCCTTCAATGAAGATAATATAAATCGTAATGGAATGAATTTACCTTTTTTCAATACCAAGCTGGGATGCTACGTCACCCAGCGATTGTCCTTTTCGCTTTAGACCGTGGACTGTAATCTCCTCTGTCAAAGTTATTTGAAAATCGTGTGGTTTGACTGTCCATCGGCTTCAGATTAGCTTTAATTTTGAACAACTGATGCAAACGGCATGCCCTTCACTAGTTGGTTTAATAGGTTTGTTGTTCGTCACTTTGATGTCATAACAGCCACTAAAGTAAGCCTCAAGCTACTCACAAGGTTGCTGAAAACTCTTCGACAGCCCATGACCGGTTTCGCCCTTCTTGGGGCTCATCAGGTAGGCGCAGTCCCCGAGTTTCCGTCAACCTTATGTTCTACTTGAACCCAAATTGGACTGATTTCGACAAGTACACTCATTTGCAAATCAATTTGGTTTTCACGGGAGACTCGTTTATGATACTGC
Organism: Opisthorchis felineus; assembly: GCA_004794785.1. Classification (NCBI taxonomy): domain Eukaryota; kingdom Metazoa; phylum Platyhelminthes; class Trematoda; order Opisthorchiida; family Opisthorchiidae; genus Opisthorchis; species Opisthorchis felineus. The sequence continues at coordinate 164,671 of SJOL01006964.1, read as the reverse complement.
GATATCTCGAATATCGTACCAACTGAAACATGAGGCGGCCTGTGTGCAGCACATTCCGTTGAAGAACATCGTAAACGAGAGACTCACTTGAGTCTCCCGTGAAAACCAAATTGATTTTCAAATGAGTGTATTTGTCGAAATGTTCAATACTGTTATTCCACCGCCGCTAACGCTTGAAGATCTTGATTACGTCCAGTCCAAACCGGCAGTTGTTTTGCACACTCAGAACTGTAGGGTACCGTCACGAAGAGACTGGACCTTACCGTGGTGTGACGGTTTGCGCACCTCAGCGACCCATTGAGCTATACTGGGGGGTGTCCCGGTGACACTCACAGAGTCTCTCAAACCNAATTTCGAAAAATACACTCATTTGCAAATCAATTTGGTTTGATGTTCTTCAGAACATCATAAACGAGAGATTCACTTGAGTCTCCCGTGAAAACCAAACTGATTTGCAAATGAGTGTATTTGTCGAAGTAAGCCTCAAGCTCTTTACTCTTGTGTTTACCAGTGAACTGGCACGGCCGCCTGACATCGTTAATTTGTCCTGGCAAGCCACAATAATGAACAAGATTAAGCCTCTTCATTCCACTGAGTGTGCTGAATTAGTCGTTTTTCCCGTCTTGGGAACCGTACCAGACAAGTCAGTTTGTCCCCCCCCCCTGGTACATATATCAGTGGCGCTCCAACCATCACAGTCTGCCGTGAACTTTAGCCACGATGCCCTCGCTCAGTTCTTCCTGCTCTATTTGTTATATTGATAACTTCTCTGCCAACGCCATTGTGGGATCTTGCAACACTGCTTTGTGTTTCTGCAAATGCACCATGAGGAATCAGCTTAACTTTTCCCCAAACAAATGGGTGTGTTTGCAACAACTGATTCCAAAAACAGGTGTCCCTTTCTACCTAGTAATCCATTCTATCTTGGTGACCATACGCATTTCGAATGACAACGCTTTGATCAAATTTTGACCTACGGCCCACAGTGCGCGTCCCTTGATTTAATGGTGGTGAAGAAATTTGGCGATTTTACGAAGGGAGGCCGTCCTGTCATTGAAGCCAAACTACGCTGTAAAGCAGAGAAACACAGTACAGATGTTTCATCTCTTTTAGGGATCGTCAGCAATGCGCAACTCACGAAACTCAGGGTTCAACCTTCCGGTCAATGGCCAAACGGAATCTCTATTGAAAATTACCGAACCTCCTCACACTACCATCACTCTATAACTGGCTCTGAGAAAAGGTAATTTCACATGATGAGTGAAACTTCTTTCTGAGAGGTCGTTACTCGAGGAACCAATTGATACGTCACCACGTGATGTGTTTTCCGTGACTGAAGGATGAGTGGTGCTATATTCTCTCTACGTGGATGCGCATCGAACTGCTAATCAACTACCAGTGGCCAAGCTCGTGTTCAGGTAATGGCCAGAAGGTCGCGATTTCGAAACTCTGAGTTTCGTGAGACGGACAGTGCTGATGATTCCCATTAGGGATGAAACAGCTGTACCGTGCTTCTCGGCTCTTCAACACCGAATGACTTCACTGACAAGACGAAATGTCTACTGAATATTATTCGATTTACCGACAAGGTTTGATTGTCGAGCCACACCTGTAAGTGCTTTCAGTTAAGAGAGATGTCACTGGGAGGCGACATATTTAGTAACCAGTCTGTGAGCTGTAGAGCATTCACACCAAGAAGTGTTCATAGTTCGGGGACAACTATGAGCTTTCTACGTGAAGAAGCCCGGGATCCGACAAGTTTATTCGATCTGAGGAGGCGTCAACGTTTTCGGGTTTGTTGTAACTCATGTCAGATAGCGTTTCTTTTCCTTTAGGGATGGTACTAAAGGTAAGACCGGTTTTCAAGCAATCGAAGATAATTCGACTTATGTTGTTGTTTGCAGTCTTTCCTGGCTGGATAAAGATATATTCCTCGTCTTGCTTTTTATACTTATGAATAACCCTATTGAGCAAATCATTGTTTTGAACCACTAATTACACATACTTTCTAATCTTGTTTCGTTCAAACAATTAATGCGTGAGAAACACATCGGGGAATTTGTCCCTGCGTTAGTTGGTGCTTTTGTTTCCGTTTATTTGTTTCAATTTCAAGTTGACGGGTGCAGCTGAGTTTACTGTTCACATGTTTGGGAAACGTCATCAACTATCTATGGTCTTGGTTTGTGCTCGTGTCTTACTGCGGTATCCGTAATCCGATAGTAAAACAGAAGTCCCCAAAGGGATTATGGCTTTCCCAAGCTCTTACCTGAATAATATTGGAGGATAGTACATTCAACTGCAGTCGGCAGAGCACACTATGTCCTCCAGAAAGGAGGCTTTTTACTAGAAGATTGTTCCGTGTGGGTTCATTCCTATCCGATGCAAATTTTTGTCTGTGTTTGAAAACTTTTTTTTTAATGAAAAAGAGTAGACGATTTTCGTTTATTCAAGGATTGACGATCTTTACTTTATCATGTTTGAACTTCTTCTCATCTGCAAACATATTTTCATATTCTGATGCTGATATTTTCGAAGGCCAATTAGAAATTTGTAACGAGCCATTGTTTCGTTGCGCGGGAGCAATGAGTGTTTATTAAGAATACTAGGGTGAATTAGCCGAATACTAACGTAGTGCTAGGAACACCTGAGAATTTCGTATCCATGGGGTTGGCTAAGCCAAGTTTGCAATAAATCATACTAGTAATGCCTAAAGAATGATTCTGATTAATATTGCCTTTTTTTCGGACACTGTTGCATTTAGAATGTTTCCGCTTTGGGCATACTCAAAGATTAGTATTCTCTTGCGTTTTGTTCTGCCTAATACCGCTTTTATCCCCTAAGGTTCACAGCTCACTACGTTGTATCCTGGTGAGCTGGAACTTAATGTGTGTCAGTGTGTTTGACTACAAACCCTTACGTATATCATGCTCGTTTCGCGTGAAACACCATAAATTACGTACTTCAATTGTTCAGCAAAACACGGAAGCGGCTGTGTGAGGTGCGCGCATCCAAAATCTACTCCATGTGCCTCCGCTGTTGTTCTCGTAAGTACGCGCCGTCGATGGCCTCACTCACCATGTTGTTTAGCAGAATACCAAGAGGCTCTGGTGTGTGCGCGCGCGCACGCGCCAGTAAACAAAACAGATAAACTACTTTCCAACGGAATATTAATGCGTGCTCACACGGATCCAACCGCCGAACCAAATGTTTGATCTTGCCGCCAAAACGGGAAGTAAAAGAAGTAGTCTAACCTTGGGTGTGACGCTAGTGGTTGTGTTCTCACAAGGAGGTTGATGCGGAAAATAGTCCACTAAACCAAGAAACGGCTTCGAACAAATGTCCACGCTAAGAAGAAGGCGTACTTTCTAAACGAACTGCGTTTTCTTACCCAATTGCTATGATGCCTCTGTTGTTTTCATCAGCCTTGTGTCTGTGACTTTTTGACCAGAGTTTCCATCGTTTCTTAAAAACATTGGTACCAAGCTCATTCATTCTTCCAGGCTTCTGTAGCTTTAAAGCTCTGATAAGTGTGTACAGGTTGGATGCGTTAACCTCCCGATTTCTGTTGTGAAGTTTGATTGAGAGTTCGGTCGGAAATGTTGTAAAGCTTCAGAGCATAGAAATATTTTCAGAAGAAGGCTATTGCTTTGAGAGACCTTAACTTCACTCCCTACCGGTATTGAGTGAAGGCATAAACAGGGTTAATTGCTGACATCAAAAAGTTTAAGAAAAGCATGGGAATTCTGAAAAGCTATCATCGACGTTTCGAAAACCCGGAGATATATTTATCAAAAATATTACGGAGGGGCCCGCAGCGAGCTTTGGAACAAAAACTGTCTGCATTCATATCACTCTCGTTCGAACAGTCCTCCTCTCCTCTCTTGGTCAATCCCTACCAACTTTAATTGGAGCTCATCAACAGTGCACATGCTTGGCCGTGTCGGGATGTCAACACCGGCCAATGGGAATGGGCACTTTGGATTTCTCCACCGGCGCTTACTGTACTATTTATTAAATGAACCGCCGCACGCGAGCGGAGGTCAGCTGAGAAGATCTCTATCCAGTTTGTGTAGCCGTAGTGTGTATGTATGTTGCATTTGTTCCTAGGATGGACATGTTGATAATATCGTGGTTAATGTATGAACTGGTGTGCTTTATCGACGTGGTATATTGGTCGCGTTCACTGATCAATCAGTGACGTGGAAAGTGAGGGATGTTAGAACCATCCTTTTGGTTCAAACTGCTGGTTTGTTCGCATACAATTTACTCATACAAGACACACGTGGTGAGCTAGCAACTTTTGTTTTACATTCTCCTAACACCCACACTATTTATGAGGCAACAGAAACAAGGACAATAACAAGAGCTAGTCAACAATGCAACGGTTAAAAGTGAGGGCTGAAGAGGTTTAACTGCACAGACATTTAAATATTATTAATTATGGGATGTTGATCAGGTGACTGGTTATCCGTTCACCGAAATTGTCACTTAGCTTGTGGACATCTCGCCCTCAACTGAAGGGCATCATTGGTGCTCAGCTGGGTCTTTTTTGCATAGACAGCAGGCTGCAACATATTCTGTCTTCGAGGAATTTTCCAAATCAGGGTATCTGTACATCGAAGGTGGCAGAAAATGAAAAGCGCTAGATAAGTTGTTATAGTGTTGGAACTCAGTGGTGCATTGCCTCAGCTGTGTCGGGTTGGAACTCCACTCACATGGCCTATGCGGCAATGACGTTTATTGCTGGCCCGCCTGACTGGAAGTGAATGTCCGGTCTTCGTAGTTTGGATGATGCCTCAGTGGATGTGCAAACTGGGCTGCCCAGTGAGTGGCCTGGGTTGACTTTCTGGCCCGGTTTTAGGATGCTTTCTGTCATCCTGGCGAAGTTTATTTGACGAAATTGCTCTTACAAAATATCATCTAGCCTTTTGACTTTCTCATCACTACAACAGTAATAGGAACATTGATTTTGCGGTTTTTAGGCAGTCCAGTATATTTGGATTTTTTTCAGTATGACAGTGACCAATTTTATTGCGACTTAGGCGATATCAAGAAAGCTTCATTCAAGTGACCTGTCGGTAGTATTAAACCTAAACGATTAATTAGGTTCATAATTTAACAATTGTTACGTTAGCCATCCTCAGTACATCAGGTCTATGTCTTCTCATTGTCCTGATCAAGCGAATATAGAGGGATCAGTGCACGTGTTACCTTTAATTGTGAGGTTACCTGATTAATAAAGGCCGTTACCACCAGTTCTTATTTTAACACTAACTGACCCACTTCACTGGAAAATTAATATGAAAACCTCTCAGCCAAGCCACTACCACCTAGCCATCAGGATCTGATAAAGGTTGATGTATTTTCCACCTAGGTGTACAACAGTATGGGCTAGTCCACCGGCTATATAACAACTGCTCTGTTGCTGTGGTCCAGAAACGAAGCGGCTGTTGTGCGTTGTCTCACCCGTTCATTAGCGTCCAATGAACTCTGAGTTTGGGCAGCTGCCCAACCGTTTGCTTGCTGTACTTCGCATGGCAATATATCATCAGGCTGCCGGATGATACGATGGAAAAGGATATAGTGTTCCTCAGTTCATCTCAGACGAACCAATTCACGGCACAGGTTATACTACGGAGGATTGGTCAGGATTAAACTGTTTTCCGCCTTTCTCCCTCTCTCTAGAGGGAAGGGAGGAAAGAATGATTTACGGCCAATGGGTTGGATGCAGACTTCATAGACTTCTCGCACACACTGTCTGGTAATGCCTGAGGCAGTAGACATGGCCTGCTTATTAAAAGGCACAAACTGAGGGGTAGATTAAGGGAGAAAACACTTGTTTTGTACAAACCTACCCATAAATCAGAATAAGATAGCGGTGAGTGTCATCTAACGCAATCAGAGCATCTCTGGAGGAAAGCTGAGCCCAAGTGGGTCCAAACTACTAAAGACGTTAAAGGCGATAAAAACTTTTTTTGCCGTGCGATTATACACAAAGCATCGGAAACTGACAAAACGTTATGAGTAAGGAGGGTAAACCGAGAGAGAGCCCACGTGGTCTCAGTTCCTCTCAGTTGTGACAATTCAAATACATTTAGCATGCACTGGTGGAGTTTTGATAAACTTCTAGATTCGCACTTCAGACTTTTCGGGTTCAAGTCCCGATGTGGCTAGGCGGATTTACTTCCGGTGAGCTCAAGTAACAGCCATTCCTATGCTTCTTTACCTTTTTTCTATGGCTGTCGATAATTATAGTTATAATGGTCATCACTCCCAACTCACATTGTCTACCTGAAGGCTGTTGGCTAATTTCGCTGTCTCACTCCGAGCTGGTGGCAATATATCATAGAATGCTCGTGACTTCCTGTTTTTGGTGTTTACATAGGGGCTGGATTAGCACCGTTTTCGATGAGAAACCACACAAGGGAGAACTGTGCTATTTTTTCTGCCGTCAACCACTGAGATCCAGCCGACAAAAAATGATTGTTCAGCTGTAACCTCCTTTCGTTGCCGAGCTGCCACACAACGCGACGGAAGTACGAGGAATAAGCTACTGCCGAGTTCCCGAAGTTTAAACAGGAGCACTCGAGATTTCGGAGTTTAGGTTAGAACCACGAACCTTCAGGTCAGTACGTTCGCGCCTTATCTACCCTGCCATTTCAAGCTCAACTGTGATCTGGCGTACAACGTTACCTTGCTGAAGAAGAAGATGAAGAAGAGTGACTTTTGTGTTTGCACTATAAAAGGAAATATGTGACAAGTTTGTAACAAAGTAGACAACGGATGATCGGGACACTTTTACTCACCCATTTGAGTTTTTATTCAAGTTTGAGCCAACTAAGTCTGGAAGTGCTAATGGGAAACCATCATCATTTCAGGGGAATGCGGCAGAATCTTGGGTTACTTTCTTTCCCCTGTATCTAGGCGAATCAGAAAATTAAGGTCCGATAATCTGAAAAGAGTAAAAGACGTGCAGAGTCATGTTAGGTTTCCAAACCATTCTTCTTAAGGGATAACTACGGTAAACTTACGGAGTGCTTCGTATGGACTTCTTCAACCCCAAACCAAATATCGGCTTTCGACTCACAAGTCAGTATTGTTCCTGTGTCAGATATTTCCTTCACTGCACATGCTCTTATCAGGCTTCCAATCAATCGAGCTCCAGGGCTTATTTCGGCACGTTCATGCTGGCGAGATGTTATCTCAGGTTCATGGTGAGTCACCAATTTAATGGATCAACAGTGAAGACTTGGTGAACTAGTTTGGTTTGATGGCGCCGCATCGACGCCTCATGACATCACCCCCGATGCCACCCAAGCATGAAAACTGAAGCAGATAGTGATTGTGACTTATCTTACCCTGACAACCTAATCATGTATAAACCGAAAGCTTGTCGCTGTCACGCCGTTACACAAACACTCAGGTCATACAACATCATAAAGGTCAAACGGAAAAACAAACACTCCAGCCCATGTCCAAATGGTGTAGTGAAAAGGGCAGGTCTCAGATATGACGCAAAGCGGTTACTCACTTGAACTCAAGTGGTTGTATTTGTTCAGAATATCGGTTAAAGCTGTGATAGAACAGTGCCTGGGTGAACGGCTCTAAATGTCTGTCTGTGAGATTGGGAATTTTGCAGTTGTATCACTGTGGAGTTCATCTTTCTGCAACTGTTTTGTCTTCAGCTGTGAGAATTTCTTCCCGGCAAGTAACTTTGGGTCCTCGGGGAGGAATGCAGACCCTGACAATTAAGAGACAATATTTGAGTGAATTGTCAGTCTGATTCATCTGACTTTTGTGTCATTTAATGCTCATCCTCAAACCTTTTCTAATGTTTTTTTCCTGGTTGTATTATTCATTGTGGATGGCAGCTGCGTGCCAAGGACACGCGCTGGAAGTGCAAGACGCGCTGCACCCTGTTTAGGCCTTATGAGTGAAATTCTGCAAGCACAGGTAAGACAGCGACTTGTTGTAAAAATAGCCGGTGGTCCCTGTTAAATTCACTCCTGCACTGTACAGTTGACACATGCGTGAGACTGAAACACGTGTACGGGATAAAAATATTCACTAGCGTAATCGCTGCAAATACTTACTGCAATTCCTCAATCATCTCTCCATGGATAAGCGACAGCATGCCAAAAGGTTGAAGGGGAAGCGGGGAAGACCTAACGAACTAACGACGGACCGAGGAATTGAATGTGATTTTATTCTGAAGTTTAGCATTTGTGTTTCCTAAACCGTCCTGTCGGTAAGTGCATTACTAGCATAGGTGTGCTTGGTGGTTGTAACACAAGGTCCCAAGTGTTGTCCACAGTTACACTTTCCTGTGAGTACAGTAATCGTCCATATGGGGCTTGACTCCACCACACCAAGACCCTGCGTTGCGCATCTTACTACAGCGACCTGCTCTCAGCAGTCGCCACTCTGATTGGGACGTTCCTGTCATGTTCCCAGCATAATTGGTACCGCTCATCCTACCACCAAAGTAAGAGTAGAATGACCGCGATATTCCATAGTTACTGGCTAAGCAGTTGCCTTTACGAAATGAACGTGAAGGAGAAGCACCGAGAATTGTTACCCGTGTTTTTCTACTCCTAGATTAAGCAGATTTGACATCACACTAGGATATCTTTTGATGAACCAGATGTGCTTCCGAAAACCGCTTTGGAATCAGCTCTGTGAATTTTTAATCAATCAGTAGAATACCTCTTACACGCACGTCTTGTTTGTCACGAATTTGTCACCACTTCAAGATCATTAGCACAGCTAAGCCACCGTGTATGCAGTCAGTTTAGGTTGGTAATCCGACTCTCTGTATCATTCACCCCCCTCTCTATTTCATCTTGTATTATTCTGGTTCGTAAAAAATAATGAAATTTACCTAGATCTGTAAAGATTTCCTACAGAAGACAACTTTTACTTATCGTGATAGATGGTGCGTGTGTTTGTGTGCATGTTGAACTGTTACCACTTGCAATATAAGCAGCAAGCCTAAACAACTGGATTATAGATGTGCGTCATAGAAACGCTCTCATTATTTCACCTCCGTGGAAAACAAATCATATTCCTCCTGACATTGCAAAATCGGTGCAATCGGGTCAGGCTTGAGAGTCGGCAACGAGAGCAAGTTTACCGGGAAAAGGACGCCAGCTGTGAAACTCGGGTAAGAGATCGTAAAAATGTCAGATGGATGAGAATTTATGTAACCGTGGTGAGGCTACGCCCCAATCGGCTGACAGGCAAATCGGGCACCTGGTAGGACAAAAGTTTGCATCCTCAGGCGCAAACACTTTAAAAATGAACACCAACTAGTGAGGCCAGCGCGTGTGTGCATTGGGGCAACAGCACGTGACCACTTTTCGTCATCTTGCTGGCTTTACTTCCCAACAGAGCTGCACACCCACCTGTCCTCCTATCATTATCCCTTTGACAATGCCCAATGTGGACCGACAAACTCTTGCGCGCAAATTGAATGGGTGTGATTTATCCTTTACTCAAATGAACCCAGAACCACCGTGAAAAGATTAGAACTACGCAGGACTACTGACCGCCGGCCGTGCTAGGCCGTTAGCTGCTCCAGCTTCCGTGTACGTGTGTGTTGTTATATGTAGTTGAAATTGATAGACACAAATATAGTTGGAAGTGAGAGGAGCGTAAACAAGCACATACAGACTTACAAAGTCGTGCACATGTAAGTACATCACCATCAAGTTGCCAGGACCTCGTAAATCAGAAACTTTGTCCATGGTACCGGGTTCATGGCCTCGGGATCTAGGAGATAAGCGCGGCAGCTGGACAGTTCTGTGTTCTATCAGAACCGAAAAACATGTGACCAGTGCACGCAACTGACTGAGTCAGTCAGTAGGGTACACGAACGTTTGTCAACTGGCAGGCTTTTATCATTACATTTGGGATGAAGCAAGCCGGAAGAAGTTTATCAACCATTACCCGGTGTAGGCATGGTTCCTACTGATACGTAAACATGAAGCTGCAGTTCCTTTTCCAGTGGAATAAATTTAAGGACAAAAATTAAACTGCTGGAGGACATATGACAGAAAGCACAACAATGAAACTCCAAGTAGAACATACTTTTTTCCGAACGAAGCTTGGCAGTTTAGCCACTGTTTTTGGGATCACATGATTAATCTTGCTTGCAGCTCAAACCACTGAAATTCAAAATATGGTACTGTATACATGCTTCCTTCAAAAGTTGTTTTCTGTATCTTATCTGGTATGAACAATTTCTAACCTCCGACTACTGCTCATTCCTAAAAAGTTTGGTATACTTTTGCTTCAGGACAAAGAAATACAGGGGAAAAATATATAGTATGTGAGCTACAGATACTTTGAAACTCCACATTTTCTTTCCAGACCACAACACCAGACCGTCTCCTTCTCAGCTTTACGGACTGTCACATGGGCACAAACCCGACGCAAATTCGTTGAATTCACTGACCCCGGTGAATTGTTGATAGCAGATAGGATGAATCCTGTGTAAGCTCATTCATGTAAACTCACTGATATTGGACAGCTTCATAGCAGCAGACAACATCGGCTGCACGTCCCACTCGGTAACAATGAGGAAACCGTGTGCCAGTCTTCCCTGACAAAACTTCCACAAAACTTATGAATTTCTCTTCAGAATGAGTCATTAACACTGCATTTAACAGGACATTCCATAGATTAACTACTTGGGTTAGCAAAGTAACATCTTTTCTCCTTGATTTGACTTTCCTTCAATTATAGTACCCTTGTTTGAGCTGCTCGTGAACATTTCTATGTTCCTTCGACGTTCATGCTCTATCTTTCTACTCGTTTTCCGGGCTTTTTTCAGTAGGTCCTTCTCCTCTTGAATCGCAGATAAGAAAAATGTATTCTGTACTTCAGAATGAGACGAATGCGTGGAGAGAAGAGACCGGAAAATATTGGCAGACATGGGAGCCAATATTTCATGAGTGCCCAAAGCATTCTGACAGATGCTGAAACTCAACCCTCCATCTGGACGGTCGTCTCTATATGGGAAGTTATTACAACTTCAAGGTTTTTTCTCAAGCGGGCATCGCACAGCAAGCATCCTCCGTTTGGTAAAGCCAAGCATCGAGCACCTGATATACACCGCACCTACCTCAAGGCAACGAGGGTGGAGTGTCATTGACAGGCACACAAAAGGTTCTACTAATTGTAAATTACCGAATCCAAGGTAATGTATTAAACTGGAATCTATGAACCTTGAGCAAGACCAATAGGCCTCCATGAGGAATCTCGTTTATGAAAGGCCCTGCTGAAATCAACAGGTACCACACCCAGTCGACTTCCGATGCCTAAAACAACCACCTATTTTTCCTTCTTTAGAAGGTTGGTCGTATATGAATGAAGTTCCCAGAATCCGTACTGTTATTATGCGCGCTGTTATCTGTTGGCCTTGATAACCCTTTCACTTAGTTTCGCAAGTCAAACTAAAAGAACGACAGTTACAGAAACTAGATTTACTTTCCTCATTGAGCACTGTTGGCATGTTCCGATCCCAAAATTCTACATCATAAGACAACTCTATTTTCTTTCAAGGGGATTAATCACTGATGTAAATGGCAAATGAGAAGACGAGCTCTGAAGCGATAAACTGAACCTTCTGTTTAGTCAATAGCGGTGTTAGCAGCAACCAAGTTAGAATCTGTCATGGGAGGCTTCATCGAACCTGGACCTTACTCAGTCTATCGAGCTGCACAGTTACTCTACTCGACTAAAAAATGGTATACACATAGTTCCTGTTACGTCTAAGATGCTTTATTTGTCCCACAATTCACCATCAATCGCGATCAGGTGGTATTATTTTGGGTAAAGTTGTGGGTTTTTTCGTGATTTTGTGTGTTCAGTGTATTTCGCTTTTGTGGTTCCGTCTTGTTTGAAAAGTAGAACGGACTGGGAACTCCTCATAATACGTGTGCATTTGTATAAAGGAGAACAGCAATCAGGAGCTGTGGTTTATTTTTAGAATGCGTTATTGAATGACGGTGAGTGCAGCCTGGTGGAGCACTGGGTGTTGTGCTGAAAAAGTTGAAGGTTGTTTGTGTACAAGTTAGAGAGAGTATGAGTCTGATGGAACTGTCCAAAACCAATCAACATAAATCCCAAAAGTAAGAGAAACTTCACCCAGCTAGGTGATCCAAAGATGATTTCTATGTGACAGACCTTACTTTGTCAATTTAAATTCAGCATTCACTTAGTGAGTGTAATTTTACCCCCGTTGCACAGACGTTCCTGGTCATTTCTTTAAGCTCTTATCCTCTTGTTCTCATAAAATTTTATTACCTCTACTCAAATTTGTCCATGACTCAGAAGCACGAAGCAGCTCATTTACGATACAAATTTGTTACTTTCATCCTCTGCATTGCACGCGTCACTTAGCTCAGGTGGGGCCTGATAGATCCAAACCATGCCATCGCAAATCAGTTCCATCCGGCGGTCTCGCTGCTGATGTCGGGAAATTGACGAGATGTAACAACTTAAGTGTTGTTGTTCGGCGGGCAATGGATGTTATCAATTTAAACGTTTGAGCACGGTCATTTCTATTCAACCGAATGGAGAAGATAATCATTTGCGTGAATATACAGTTGCAAAATTCTTTCAAAACAGTTTGACTGAATCCAAAGTTGAGTATAGAATAATGGTAAGCTCGCTAGTTCTTCTGATAATCACTTACCCTTTGTTTACTTTGCACCCACCATGTCTGGTGGTTGCCGTGTCCACCGAGATGTCTGACAAAAACAAGGTCATTTCATCATGTATATTCTCACGATTGCCTGTGTTCCGGAACATGATGGTAGGCGACCGTTCCAACCGAGACGAAGTAGAAGATAATTAGTGCGCACGTGTGACCAGTGTCCCGTGGCATTCTGCGCCATATTTTTAACAGTGTGCCTCCCAACCACCACCCCACCCTCCAAGTTATTCGAAGATGACGAGGATGCCAGAGGTGATGATACCTAGGACGATCAATAACAATTCCGGTGCATCTTGCGACATTTATTCAAAACGATGGATGGAGCCGGTGCAGCGTGTTTGAATTCATTTGGCTGCGCAAGTATCCAAAAACACAAGAATAAGAAATCGAACACTGCAGTCTTTAGACGCCTTTCATTAATCATGCTTTGTGTGTGCATCGACAGGGTTTGTGCCAGTGTGCTTAATCATGGTAATCGGCCGCACAAACTGCAAGTCGATTGTCGGTGAGTTCAAAGGACGTTGCATTGGCTACACTACTCTGTCATTTTATTGGTGATGGCGAATAGTCTGAAAGTTGCCCATGGCACTTGGTGGATCAACTTCCGATTTGGTGTCCTCCGTAATCAGTAGAATGTGAATCCAAAGACATTCTTAATATGAGTAGCATAGATTGGTCCGGCGTTTAGCTTGTAGTAATTCTCCGAGAATGAACACAAAACTTTTTTTGAAAATACGTTGAAAAATGAACTTACTTGCACTAAGTAGTGCATAATGCCAAATAACTTCCTCGGTGGCCACGTCTCCTTATCTGGCGCCACAGCTATGTGAATACACTGAAACGCCGTCAGACAACCTCATTTACACATTAATTTAGTTTCAAGGGGAGACACAAATGAATCTGGCGTTTACGGTGGTGAATTTCGTCCAACTTGGGTTCGATGAAAACACTTGAACTGCGCCTATCTGATGATTCCCAAGGAGGGAGGAACCGGTCTAGGGCTGTTGGAGTTTTCTGTAACCTTGTGAGTAATATGTTGCGTTTGGTCGATATATTGAAACCTCGTTTTCTAAATATGACATACAATATTTTCAGCTCACTCTTTACTCTAAGGTCAGTAGGTAAACGTTGCTATAGCAGTTACTTTCATACGATAGGTTACTGTAAAACTTAATGAGTCTTTTGGACCAGCCTAATGTTCAATTTTTTTTGCTGGATGCAACCATTCGAGGGCCTAGCACTTCAAGGCTGACCATAAGAGGATACCCAATTTCAGGAGTAATCCCAGTTGAACGCAGTTAAACGCCTGATTCGCAGTATGTGCACGTGCACACATTAGGGGCAGAACTGTTAATTACTGTTCTTATTTCCTTCAGTAAAGCGTAGATATCTACTAATGGCCGTGAATCACTGAAACTTTGTCACCATAAAAGGTACCAGCCTTTCAGATCGCCAAAACGGCTTATTTTCTGGGGTACGGCTTTTTTTGAAAGCATAGAAAACAGATATTTTTAGATTAAAAACAAAAGCCTTCTTCCAGCAAACTGCTTTGTCATTTTTCCTGTAGATAAGAATGTACCTAATCTACAGCGAAATACTCGATATTTCCCAACGGCTACAGTTTTTCTAGTTGACAGAGCTTCATAAACGTTTGACGCTGGCTCAATCATTTTTAATGCTGGCTAGCCATCACAAGATTGTCACCTAGCAGTTGATCGTAGATGTACAAGAATGCTTAACCAATTTATCAAATTCTGACACAACCCATATAGATAACCGCGTGCCTACAAATCGACTGACCTTACATTCGTTCAGTATGACGAACGCCAATTATCCGCCTTAGCATGTGAAAGCTGTTCAAGCATCATGTTTCAGTGCCTCACCATCACCTTTTAGACGTGCACCTGGGTGTTCATTCGCGGGCTCCGGTAACTCCATACTCGCTTATGGAGTCTGCCAAAGGCTACACTAGGGTTGACGACACAGGATCTGACCTCAAGATCGACGGTCAGCAAGCACTGTGCTTCAGAGATGGCAGAAGTCTATTCAGTGATCCGCAGACTCCGTTCCAGTTGTGATGTATGGAGGGGTTTTGGGGACTCCACCTGGCTCTCACAGTGAAGAATAAAATTAGAAATTCTGGGACTCAATAAACGTATAAATAGGACCTGTACCATGCCACTGTGGACTAGAACAACATTTAAAGTAAAATGCAAACATTTTATTCTGTTCTGAATGTGAGCCCCTGAAATCCAATGATCATGGCGAAGAAGCAGTTGCACCTGTGAATTGTTTAGGCTACCTCTATAAGACTGGTAACTAAACGGTTACATAACTGGATGATGATAAAGGGGTTCTCGGATGTTTCAGATCACGACTGCTCATATACGTCGGTCAGGGCCACTCTTTAACGGTGGTACAGGTTTCAAACGGCCTAACTAGTGCAATCTAAGGAACATGAGCATGAGTTATGTTGACTGAAACTTGTCATTTGAATGTGTCCATCCAGAGTACACCAAAATTCCTTTTTCAGATGCCTCAACTATATATACTTCTTCGATATGTTACTTCTCGCTAGTGATACAGTTAGGAATATTCAACAGTGGCACACCCTTTTGTTTAGCTCGCAAATTTTTTGGAATCATTGCAGTCCATAGTCCGTTCAACCATACGTAGTTTAATCTTCGAAACTAATTTTCGGTTATTTTTTATAACTTATGGAGTTTGAAAAAAAAACAGAACGGTCTAGTTGGAGCCGTTGCGGTCATTAGTTGTGATCCCAAGTATTGCCCAGGCTATAGACGGTCGAAATTTTTCATGTCTGTGTGCTGTACCTGCTTGCATATCACAAGGTCAGTCATGGTAAATACCTCCAAACCAGCCTTACCCAAACCACGTGTATGCGTATCAGCATGCACACGAACACACAATGGCACGCAGACATTTTTTTCGTGAGACGTATTTGATCAAAAGGCCGCCAGGATCATAGAACCTGAACAAAAGAGAAGGAGAGAACTTGCACGGGAGACGGGGCGGATGGTCTGGTACCTCCAGAACGGTTCGTTTGATGTTTCCGCTATCCGGAACACAAGCCCCAGTTGATCTGGCTTTGAGAAAAAATTAACAGAACAACAGTAACAACAAAGAGCAGGTTACCAGCGCCTGGCGGCCCGAATGGTCGTCTTTGTAGTAGACCGAACGGTGAATAGCGAGGATGGTGACCTTTCGGCAAGGTAGGCGTCCGTAACATGGGGTTGACGGAAGTTGAAAGGCGCGCACGAGCGATGGTAGTGTTTGTGGACGGGGCAGGGTACGATGCGTGTGCGTGTGTGTGTGTGTGTGCGTGCGCATAAGTAGCATCACACACTACGAAGTGTGCGCATAGACACCAAAATCTTCGACAATCAATGCCGATTAGGAAGACAGTCGTTTTACCGTCTGGTCCTTTATGAATCAGCACTTTTGTGTTGGTCTTAGTTATGCGATTCCCGAGACCAAGCTAACTGATCATGCTTTGGCTCGTAAATTGTTTTTAGGAGGCGAGAATGACCACTTTGTCGTTTTACGGCAGTGCAGCACTAGAAGACATCAGGTATGGTGACACGGCGATTGCACACACGGAGGTGTAAGTGACGCAACGAAGCTGATCCTTTCGGCTCATGGAACGGTGGTTAAAGCACACAGATGTTTTTCAGTCGGCTATTTTTGAGAACGCGTGTCAAATTTTTTAAACACGTGCTGTAAATAATACGAATAATATCCTATCTTTCCTACAGTGAGTTCCCCAGCTTCACCATCGTGAGCATTTATTTGTGGTTCAGCCTGTTCCTAGGTCGTACAAATGGTTAACTTTATCGTCATCGACATGGCCGCTGAAGACCATACTACACCAGTAGATACTAATGGGAACTGACCAATTCATGCAACACTTGTTTGAACGGTGTTCACCTCTGGATGCGCGTGAGTAGCAGTAGATTATGCGAGCCTATTTTAGCCCTGGATTCATCTTTAAGATGCAAGCCCGTGCTCGGTGGTTCAAATGTGCCACTGACTGCGATTGTTCTTGATGAAGCCTTGGACACCCTATAGCGTCCCATTGCTCTTAGTTACTGCAGTGTACATGTAGCTTGTGCCGTGGGGATGTCAAAGCTGAATAATATGTTTCCCATCACTCGACCAGCGAATCAACACCAGATGACGTAGTATGAACTACATGATCGAGGGATAGTAGCGCTGTCGGTCAGTCGCCCCTGCCTGGCATGTATAGTGTTCATTTACTAACCGGAACTGCTTGGGTTCGGATCACTTCAAGGATTCGTGAAATTCATGCTAATAACGAAACAACCGTACACTGTTTTACAGTTCTTCAGCAAAGATTAACTTTATTGATAAGACCTGGACCTGTATCAAAAATCCTACAACACCAGCTTGATTAACACGTGAACGGTCGTAGAAAGTCGTCTTGGGACAGCTGGCTTGATGAAGTTTGTGCGGTCATCTGGCAACCAAACCGACGATTGCTGCTTGCTCAAGTTCTATCAGACACTGCCAAACACAGCTGTTATGACCATTTGAGAGGTTTGTTACAGCAGTTCTAAAGATCACCAATTATGTCACTGGAGCATATGAGTACACTCAACGCTCGTTAGACTCAAGTTGGTATTCTCATTTAGCTGGGAGCAGGGCCAACCGACAACGTCCACCACCTGAAGCAATTATATTCTGATTACTAAATAAATAAATTTCCAGAAAAACGAAACCCTTTTCATACGTAGTGTCCCAAAAAAGCGCACTGACCGCATTCTACTGGACAAGTAGTAGTGTGGAAACTTCATTGGTTGCTGCTCGTTTTTCCAGGCCTTTTGTGACGCATTTATCTGCGCTATCCCCTTTAATGTTTACTTTTGGCTCGGTGTTATGAGAACGAATGGTGGGTAACATAAGGTTGTGAACACCAGAGCTAAGGGAATTTATAAACGATCATTTCCAACTGGTCCGGTTTTGTTTACCGCTTTTGTTGCTTTTTTTCACAGCCACACTAATTTTTGGTTTGTAGTACAACGCAACAACCAGAAGTTACTTTACAATCAACGAGGTGGCCCTCGCCGCAATCATAGTGCCTAAAGCTTCAATAGATACTTGATTCCGATAATCAAGAAATGTAGCTGTTCTGGAGCATTCAAATGACTACTACTCACGCCGTCAAACATCATTATTCATTCATGGAATGGACAAAGAAATTTCAGTACAAATGTGCTATGGGCGCAGTTCTAGTCAGTAACCCCACAATAATACGATAAACAGGGATGCATTTTTAATTAAAGTGTCATGTCAGCGATCCTGCTACACAAGCTGATACGTCCTAATCAGCCGTAATCGGTTGAGTTAAGGACTGGTAGCGTACTGCAACTGCACTCCAACACTTGCCTGAGCACGAGAAGAAATAACGTACCTCCGCGCAACTCTTCAGGGTGGAAACACCCGGAACACGGACTATTCAGCTTCATTACCCTCTTGAGTTCCGGTCAATAATTGCCTGCTTGGCCGTCAGGATCTCGTTTGTTAAACCAAGTAACTTTTGACTTGGAGTAATTCCATATTTTGGTGGGAATACTTCGCTCGAAACATTTCTCTCAACTGAGGGATCAGTTCAGCCTATCATTAAAACCTTTTACCAAGCACATGCACCGACTGTCTACCGTCGAACCGTCCAGTCTCGTTCGGTTGTCTGTTTACATGTTGGCGGTTACAAGTTTTTTTGGTCAAACTAAACTTTATTCAGCACTGATTAAACCAGATGATAAAGGGGCGTAGTCTGAATAGTGTCGGCATTTGGCTTTGATCTCGTTGATCCGCATTCAGCTTTTCACCAGTTTCTGTAAACCTAACAACAACGGCTACCGCGCTGGGTGGTTCACGTCGCCCACCCTTAGAAAGAATCCATTAATCTTATTCAAAGCAAATCGACAAATACACCGTTCGTACATCACTTGGGATCACAAAATGAACGAACCGTTGTACCAATATAAAGTGTACTCAACGCTTACAGTCCACATGAAATCTTATCGGCATGCGATTTTCTCACTTCTGCATGTTTAGCTGTCGCTGTGTTTACCTCAATGTAGGCGCCGTTGAGCTGCGAACAAAGTACCTTCTGTCAAGTATCACATTTAGTTCTCGTCAACACCAAATTGAGGGATACAAATAGGAACAACCCTGGGTTGAATGAAGCCGCCTCGATTTTGCTGGAGTGTCTGAGTACAGTTATATTGAACGTACTAACCGAATGGCGGAGGTTTTGACACAGTGGCAATCTATTTTGAAAACGTAAGGTGGATGCATTTTTCTCCTTTCTCATTTATCTGTTATTATCTCTGCTATCCAGTCAACATGGTAGAGGAGCCCCAAGTAGATTTTTCTGCGGACCATGACGGAGTATCAGGTGCGCATCCAGCTCATTGACCAGGAGAAACCAAATCACTAGGAGGATGAATTGTAGGTTTTGACTGAGGAAAAGTGAAGCAAACAGCCTGGTCCTGAATATCACCGAAAGTCAAACGACTCTATGAAAACAGATCATCTGAAGTGCACGAAATCTGTATTAGTTTAATGTTAATGACACATCGATCGGTAATCTGCTCGATGAATGTGCTACGGCATCATTTCAAACAACCGAAGCCCGATGAAATCCAGCAATATCACCGTACCTCCGAAGCTTAGTGGTCAGATATGTCGAAAGCATACAAATAATATCGAACAGCTGGCCAGCCGTTTTTTAGCCAAAGTCGATGCTGTGCGATACTTTTCAGCAAGGTATTTCACAGACTAACAAAATAATTTCGCACAAACGGAAAGAGAGAAAGAGTTGACGCGTGACCAGGGGATGTGCTGTTTAGAGTCAAGTTAACGAAATATCAGGGGACTAATAAGTTACCAAGAGGTTGGCTATCGTAGCAAGACAACAAGACTTGGTCGTAACCCGTTCAGACGAAAATTAAAAGTCCCTGGAAAGTAATACAGATTTCGGAGGGAGGCAGAATGACCGATTTAAAGTAACAGACGCGTACAAGCAATATCTTACAAATGAAACCAAAACAAACTGATGTGAAGACAAGTGGAATTCGCTAATTTCCTACAATCTGGTTTCAAGTAGAACACAAGGTTGACGAAAACTAGGGGACCAGGCCCACCTGATGAACCCCAACCAGGGTGAACTTGTCATGGGCTATCGAAGAAGTTCAAGCAACCTTATGAATAGCATCCCTTCGGGAGAATCATCGTGAACTCTACCAGGCACCCGGCTAGCCGAACAGAGGAGACCTGTGGTGGTCACATGCCAACCTCGCTCTGAGGACCAGTATCACAAGTTCACCTCAGTTATTTCACAATAGGATGGCAATTTACGCATCTGTTCGAAGGTGAAGAAAGGTTCCTTGTTGCACACGTTTTCAGCCTGTATTGGTGGACTGTTTCGTTAAGCCCGCGTAGCTGCAAAGTCAGGTCACTCTCTAGTGCTAGCTGTATGGTAGTACTTCCCTGGAGAGACCAAACTAAACAACTCCATCAACTACTGTTCGTTGTGAAAACCCCTCGAGGAGGTCCCCATTCAGGATGGACAGCTTCTTGCTCATGCTATCCTCGGAAAGGATAATTGTGGCATGTTGCAGATCCTGCCACTATCCTGACTGTAGTCAGTGTGTCGAAATATTTGGTAGCTTGATTGTGTGTACTGGTGGTTGATCAGATGGTCATTGATCTGTTCGCAAGCTAATTGCCAAGCTTAGCAAACAGATCAATCACCATCCGATCAACCACCAGTATCCTGACCGTACTTTGTCCAAACACCCAATAGAACATCACAGATTGTGAGGACAATCATACTGGGTGAAGTTTGCGTTGTTGGGGCAGGAAGCCCCTCTAAAGTAACTGCTCTACATTTTTTTCAAATTTTGACACCGCTTTAGTTTTCTAAACTGTGCTTTTTTACATGAATTACCGGCGGAGAAGCGATACTTCATTCTTCCCCTCTCTGTACGTCATTTTCACTCATTTGTCCTAAGACAATTGTACAAGCACTAACCGTTGTAAAACGCAGTCAAAGTTTCAACCCATACGCAGATTTGAGCTAATAGTGGCTACCTGTGCATCAACGAAAGCAGTGAGTGTTTCTACTCTTTTATCATTCTGATCGGGTCAGGTTTTCTTATGTTACTAGGTAAGCGCAATGTACAGTTGCAGACATAAATCGCCTCAGTCGTGTCCTCGCAAACACCAAACACACACAACACTGTTGGTTATCTTTCAGTGAAAATTCGTGTTTGAGCGACATATCAAGTGACAACTAGAGCACAACCGTGGACCACCCACGTCAAAATGCATACCGTGAGATCACCAGGTGACTCTAGGAGCACAAAAAGTAGGTGGCGCCAAACAACTGGCCTATCTTCAGTATTGTAGGCCTTACTTGAACAGGTATTATCCTATTCAATTCTGAGGAATTGATCAAGAAAGTTGGGTATGAGAAACAGTTCCGTGCGACAAGATATGTCTCCCTGGTCAAGCAAGGATTGACAGCCGTTGAAGACGGGTTCATACATACGTGGATTACACAACTTGTGGCGAAAACGCTGTCTCTCTAGTAAATCTCCCTGATACGGTTTTTAGATAGTATCCCGTCCTTTCTTAGGTATTGTCCGATTGGACAACGCTAACCTAAAGGTCTGTTCAGTTTTGGGGTACCATAGTGATTGTGAAATCCCAAAAGAGAAATGTCCAGCAGTATTTGTAGGAGAACTCGGTCAGCACTCAACCAGAATATAACACAGATTGAACGTTAGGCGTACCTAATTGTAACGGCAAGGTTAGCTCAAGGACCATCTCGGGGCTGTGAAGTCACCCAGAACTACCCATTTGACATCTCACTCACGGAAGAAGGAATTTGAACGCGGTTGCCTATTGTGCACGAAGACCAGGGTATTGCTTTCAGGACCATTGTAGCAGTTATGTTGAAGTCAAAAGTTGCTCTTGCTGTTTTTTTTTGGTAAATACTAGCAAGGAGAATAAACATCTGCAGACTCAACAATGGCGTATAAACACATTTTTTCAAATGGCTCCAAACAAATGGTGAAAGCCCCACAGAGATAGGCCGAAATATTCTACTGAGGTTTCAACAATAAATATAAACGAAATACAAAAATATAAACAGCTAAAATGACGAATCGTTAGGGAAGTTCTGGGTAATATGTCAAAATATTGATAGCTTGGATGCGCTTATGTATTGTAGATAAGGTAGCTGTTTATCTGTCCGCCGAGCTTCAAAGCGTTTTGTCAGAAATCGTGGAAACATCATCCGTGCGCGGTTAGGCGGATGGTGAAGTTCCCATGCCTCGCCTGCTCACATATTGCGCGACGCTTCTGGTGTGAGAAACTATGCCCTTTGGACTAGAGGTTGAATCAACTTGATCTTCGATTACCCGTATACTTGAAACGATCACTGAAGTGATCTTGTGGTGGGTTTCAGTCAAAGGTCAAGTGACAGGCTTTGTACACCTTTAGGTGTACTCTAACCACCTGCAAGTAGTTGTCTGACCTAGAATCGAAGTGCGATACAGACACATTGGGATCATTCACATTGCCACTGATATCCAACGTTCCTATAGGTGACATGATCGTCCAACTTGCCAGTTTCAGCGAAGCACCACAGATGCCAGTAAATCGTGACTATTTCCCCTAAAATCCACAGTGTAGAATTCATATTTTTAGAACCAAGCCTCAGTCTACTCTGGAGTTTGTGGTATGAGTGAGAACAGAGGGAGGACATGAACGACAGTGTAGGGAACATTGAAAAAATTGTGACGAACTTCATTGTTTTCGGGAACATTACCACAACCATAGCCATTATCCTTAGGTCCTAGTGGGTTCAGCTCCCAACAACACTGTCTCATATGTCCAAGAGATTTAATAAGATGTTGGAAAATGAACCCGGCAATTTTCTACTAGACCACAATAAATGTGCCACGAGTCTGGCGCACCTCTACTCTTCCATGGATTCTATACTATCAACTGGGAACTGAGGGCACTACTTTTTCATTATGCTCACCAGTTTTTTATCACTGTAATCCATTTTACTACGTTCTATACATTAACGGTAAAGTAAGATTGTGAGCCTTTATCTTTGAGCTTACCACATGGAAAATCTGTTCTTCAACAGACACGCACCTTAACGCCAATTGCTTCCTTTTCGCAGTATTTTCCAATGATAATCGACTGGCGAACCCCAAGTTTTAAGAAACTCTAGAATAAAAGTGTTCATGTGGTAACGACAGCCGATACGATGTTACCATATTTTCTCATACTTTCTACTGTCACAGGCTTGCACACAGAACCACCATGCAAATCGACAGTGGCATGTACTGTATGTACGGGCGTATACTGGTTGAAACCCTGTCCATTGGGTAATCAATCTCCACTGAAGGTGGAAACTTTCGAAGCCGCACGAAACTTCAAGACTCCAACCTTAAGATTTCCCTTCACTCAGCATAACAGTTATCTAGGCGCGAGAAAAATACTAACGGGAAGAATGGCCTGAATCAGTGGACACAAATGTTACTGTAGCGTATTTCAATAAAAACCACCCGTTTGAACTGTGTTAACTAATAGGGCATTCACATGCACGCACACACACTGTGAGGGCTGCAGCCCTTGGCATTCACGCTGGGCGGCTTGATAGCTGTCCGGTGTTGCGATCCGTCCCTGTACACTGGTCACAAAACAGTTGGTTCTATTTCCCCCGCGTTGATTTCCATTCAGAAAGTCTGCATTTCTGCCAAGCGCCAATGCTAATTCAGCGCCAAAACTCTGTATATGGACAAACTACCCGGAGCTCTAAGAGATCTGACTATTCCCAAGCCGACTCAGAGGGAACAAATTTCCAGTGAGAGTTTCGGTCACCCGGTTTGGAACCATGTAGATAGACTATTCGTTCGGACATCACAAGCGTTGGTGGACACTTGCGGTGGAATTTGTTGATTAAAATATCGACATGATCTGTGAGGACAGATTACTTAACACCTTATGAGGCTCCGTCAATAGTGTCAATAGTGTTTAATAGTTTCGGAGAACATATCGCCTGCCAGCATCCACTGGTTCAGTTGGGGTGGATCCATACAAAGTCCGAAGCCGGTAACCTTCTACTTCGAAAGAACAGCGCCCAGAACAATAAACGGTATATTTACAGAATGCATTACTCATAAGGTTGCTGAAAATTACTCGACAGCCCACGACCGGTTTCATCCTTCTTGGGGCTCATCAGATAGGCGCAGGCCCCGAATTTCTGTCAACCTTATATTATACTTGAAACCAAATTGGACTGATTTCGACAAATACACCCATTGGAAACGAGGGATTCAGCTGGGTTCCAGGTGAGTCACTCGCAAAACCAAATTTGTTTGCAAGTGAGTGTATTTCGCTAATTTCGTGCAGTTTGGGTTCAAGTAGAATATAAAACTGAAGGAAACTCGGGGACTGTGCGTACCTGATAAGCCCCAAAAAGGGCGAAACCGGTCGTGGGCTGTCGAAGAATTTTCAGCAACCTTATGAGTAGTGCATTTCGTCAGACTTATTTCACAGTTAAGTACCAACTCGTACATATCTGTAGGTGAACATTTTTGCAACTCAGATAACTATGAGACTGTTTTCACCTGTCTAAGAGTTCTTCATCAGCATTTACTTTCGGGTACTTCCTCCTATTTATTCCACTGGTTTTTCCTTGGGTGTCAGCAAAAATAAATGAAAACTCCTCAGTTTTGAAGTTTCCGTTTAAAATTTTGCCCACACAACATAATCAGGATGAGTGCACCAGCGAATGTCATAACCGGTGAAGTTGCACAAAATTACAGTTTGTCAACTCCTTGTGAAGTAGTTGGTGAATACTCAGTTGATACCCCATGTGTGCCATGACATACAGATCAACGGGGCTCCTCGGTAGACATGGACGGATGTATAACATCACATGGAGCGCATATTTCTGACACAGCATGTTACACTAAGACCAAATACTGATGTTTTGTCCACTCACCGGAAGTGAAACTCAATATTTGAAACTATCGCCGTGGCTATTCCCTTACTTCAACATAACAGTTACCGGGGCGTTCTCAGTTAACCACACCGATCATGACCGGTTTGACAGGACACCCTAGTTTGCATCAGTTGTATGAGTCGATTTTTAATCCGCTGTTTTTTATGAGGCTTTCTCTCCTAACGTGGGAATCACTGTACACGTTCAGCTATCCTTATATCTGTTAGATGTTAATTTCAACATACCGCATAAATCACGAAATCTTGTTCCTTTTACTGAGTCATTAAGAATTGCATGAGTAAAGTAAGGATAGGTGCGTTTCTGTAACACCCTGTTGTACAGCCAAGGTAAGGAATTCATTAAGATCGTTTAAGGGAGGATCACAAAAAGGGGAGATACAGCAGTCTGCTAATTCACTTGTCTATTGAAACAAGAAACATCACAGTGCAATAACTAATGTGGGAGTACTCAAGCCCAGGAGCCAGGAGCCTTGATAAGTGACAAACGGTCAAGCAAGAGGGTCGTGGGGATTCATTTTGAGTAGTCCGTGATAAGCATAGTCTCATACGTTTAACTCTTGACTTGAAAAGATGGAATATTTGAGTTTATCATGGGTTACGTGATGCACAGAGCGCAAATAAACCATGACCGTACAATCAAGTAAGCATAGGATAGCTTTGGCCGTTTACCCTGTATTCTGTAGGAGTTCTCCGCGATATTATTCGTCAGTATCCATTTTCCGTGAAATTCTGCGAAGTTCCGCGTGAATACAAAATACGGGTTTATTAAATTAATAGAATTAACCTGGCTAGTACGACTGAGATTGCTTTTTGTCAAACTTTGCGCGGCCAGACTCTCATTTACTTACTCCGGTCGTTAAAAGCAAATGAGAGAAGTAGGAGAATATTTACTAGGCCCAAACTTTCTTTTAAACAAACAAGCACGAAGGTTAGTTTTGTGCTATCATAGAGACCAAAATAGGCGCAGTATCAGCATGCAGTATTTTTTCACGTCTTCTTATTGATGGGAAAACATGTGCACACGATTTTCTAAGGCGGCTGCCGGTAACGAATTTGAGGACGTCGGTGCTGGGATTCCAACCTGGACTGTTGAAACAGAGGTCTGCGATAGTAACAACCGAGCTACTGGGGCCCAACCTGGGGCCCAACCTGGACTGTTGAAATAGAGGTCTGCGATAGTAACAACCGAGCTACTGGGGCCCAACCTGGACTGTTGAAACAGAGGTCTGCGATAGTAACAACCGAGCTACTGGGGCCCCATTCTAATGTCAGCAGCAGACAAGATCCCGCCTTAGCTGCTCAGTACAAACAGCCAGTGAGTCGTGTGCCTTTATTTCATTCGGATGGGTTTTGTAATGCAGTTTGCGTATGCACCTCTGGGGTTTGATAATCACGCAGAAAATTCCACCGCCCAAGGCAAAAATATTCTTTCCCACATAATACCTGTTTGGTAGGCAATGTTTGCAGCATCAATAGCTTTGGAATTTTCACCCAAATGGTCCACCCGAATGTAACACTCCGCCAGTTGGTTAATGGCGGAGCATCATGACAGCATTAATCAGCACTCTGAGTTGGACGTCATCATTGCCGCCTGCTCATCACACTCGTCGTCAAGACAGCCTCGCATCAACGGATGAACATGTGATCTGCGGGTGGTCGATTTGCGAACGTGTGGGAGGTGACACTTGGCAGCTGACACATTTATTACCATAATCAAACAACTTTATTGCCTGCCGTCATCTTTGGAGACTTCCGTTATGAAGAATGTCCTGAGAAACTCGTGTGTTAGGTGTGTTTGTACGCAGAAGGAGCAAGGGCAGAATTGGTAGATTACAAAACAACTGGGGTGGGGCTGTGTACCGAGCACCGTTTATGATTAATCATTCAGTGTTAATAGCAGTCTGGTTAATTCAGGTGCTCCTGGATACAATCGCCGTGTTTATGCGCAGATGAGTAGTAATACGGATTTTCTCCGGCAACCACTTTAGATTTACTGGCCTGTCCCCGAAACCGAGTATTAATCGACAGCCTCTCACCTACAGAACACCAGGAAATAGCGGTGAAGTGAAATAGTATGACGGTTGATGAATCTCTAGATTTCATTTACGGACTGAAGTAGTTTACTCTGGGCCTTGTTATCCGAAAGGTATTAGAGCAGTG
>SJOL01006964.1:49447-133758 GCA_004794785.1 Opisthorchis felineus | reverse complement strand
AGAGGTCTGCGATAGTAACAACCGAGCTACTGGGGCCCAACCTGGACTGTTGAAACAGAGGTCTGCGATAGTAACAACCGAGCTACTGGGGCCCCATTCTAATGTCAGCAGCAGACAAGATCCCGCCTTAGCTGCTCAGTACAAACAGCCAGTGAGTCGTGTGCCTTTATTTCATTCGGATGGGTTTTGTAATGCAGTTTGCGTATGCACCTCTGGGGTTTGATAATCACGCAGAAAATTCCACCGCCCAAGGCAAAAATATTCTTTCCCACATAATACCTGTTTGGTAGGCAATGTTTGCAGCATCAATAGCTTTGGAATTTTCACCCAAATGGTCCACCCGAATGTAACACTCCGCCAGTTGGTTAATGGCGGAGCATCATGACAGCATTAATCAGCACTCTGAGTTGGACGTCATCATTGCCGCCTGCTCATCACACTCGTCGTCAAGACAGCCTCGCATCAACGGATGAACATGTGATCTGCGGGTGGCCGATTTGCGAACGTGTGGGAGGTGACACTTGGCAGCTGACACATTTATTACCATAATCAAACAACTTTATTGCCTGCCGTCATCTTTGGAGACTTCCGTTATGAAGAATGTCATGAGAAACTCGTGTGTTAGGTGTGTTTGTACGCAGAAGGAGCAAGGGCAGAATTGGTAGATTACAAAACAACTGGGGTGGGGCTGTGTACCGAGCACCGTTTATGATTAATCATTCAGTGTTAATAGCAGTCTGGTTAATTCAGGTGCTCCTGGATACAATCGCCGTGTTTATGCGCAGATGAGTAGTAATACGGATTTTCTCCGGCAACCACTTTAGATTTACTGGCCTGTCCCCGAAACCGAGTATTAATCGACAGCCTCTCACCTACAGAACACCAGGAAATAGCGGTGAAGTGAAATAGTATGACGGTTGATGAATCTCTAGATTTCATTTACGGACTGAAGTAGTTTACTCTGGGCCTTGTTATCCGAAAGGTATTAGAGCAGTGATTCTCAGCCGGAGGACTCGAAGTGTTCATATTCGAAGACAACAACCAGCGGGTAGACTGACTTGGGAAATAGTTTCACGTGCTATCACAACTTTAGGCTTGGTCTGAAATGAGGCGAGTGTATTCAGTCCGACAGATTGCTTGTTCGGTTTATTGGGCAGCTGAAGTTAATCTCGTCACATTTTACCAATTCGCCAACTTGACTTTATGTTTCTTGGGATCGTTGTTCAGAGGGATGTACTTGTTGTTCAGAACGATGCTAAAAGATTATAAACGGAAGAGAAAATCCAGCATTCATGATTTTGTTGCTCCCGAAGGTAGGAAGTGGTAGCAAAGAATATGCTTGCCATCAATAACCTGTGGAGCATCAGACTGTTTTGAACACCATCGTCATCATCAGCTTCAGCTGTAAATTGTGTGCCTTAGCTAGCGTATCACTTATATAGCATTTTGGTAGGTTTACCCTTGTGTCATCTGATTTCTTGGGCTACTTGGGTCGTCGATGATAAAAGTGAGAAGGTTAGCCCCTCAAAGTTGTTGTCAACCTTGGAACTTCAGAGGTAGTCATTCGTACGTCACTTTTATTTACAGTAGTGCACTTGTGCAGGTCAGTTTAAAAGACGAAGCGAACTCGAGTTTTGGCTGAAGGAATTTGCGCCCCATTCAGAGATCCCTATTTTTCTTGGAACATGGCAATACACAAAAGACCAAAAATCTCTCGGTGACTTCAAAAGTGGGAATAAATTATTTCGTTCCTTTTAGAGGCTGTTTTTTCCTGGATTATTCTTTCAGAACAAGGCTAAAGTGAAAGTGGCGACTCGAGTTTTTTCCGTTAACTGCTTATGAGTAGCCTTTGTATTACTCAGGTTAACAAAACCCAGGGACGAACCAAATTTTTGGACATAATGAAAGGTCTGCATGGTGTGAAACAAGCTTGGAACTGTCCTGCTAGAGTAACAGAGATGAGGGGCCGTTTCGAGGCACATATGAGTTTCAAGTCAACTCCGTCTTGGTTTGCTAATAAGTGTTTACCTAGATGTCCAATTCAGTGTTTAAGTACGAAACATGAACGGGGAGATTTGAGGAGTACGCCTGATAAGTCCCAAAAGAACACACTTGTAGCGAGTGTCGAAGGGTTTTTACTGATGTTAAAATTCGTTTGTTATTGAAGAAAACTCATCCACATCTTCAAACCAACTTAAACAGAAGGACGCTTTTTGCAAGAATGGGAAACGTTCAGTTAGAAATGCTGGTCAACGAGTATACCTGGACCATTCAGCTAGCTTAATACGACGGTGCAATTTATAGTTTATGCAGGATATCACGTCATTTTTGACTTAGTGATACTCCTTCAGAGGTGACCCTTCTCAAGTTGTGTTCTCAGGAGAAAGCAGTCCCCTTCGATCTGCATTTTCACAGTTGTTAATATTCCCTACAAAATGTGCCCTATGATGTCGTCATATCGGGTGGCGTTGAATCTACAGAGGCTATCCTCATGGCTTGTTTCAAGGTGGTTGACTCCGCTTCAGCGTTCTATTCTTTTTTTCATAGACACAAAATTAGCAGCGATGTGCAAAAAGTTACAAAAGTTCTCCACACACAATAACTAAAAGCTGATTATTGTAGAACTTACTCTAACAGTTTCGCTTTGGAACCTCAGTAATTAAGCAGTCCGCTGTGAACAGCTACAAAATTTAGCGAAAACAACAACAACGAATATTCATAATCCCGTAAACTTAATGACACTACTTATAGGGTTGTTGGAAACATGGTGCACATCAGCCACAACTGTTCAATATGAAATAGGGTGACAAGCGTAGTTCGCATATCCGTTCTCCAATGGTTTAGGCTTACTGAATCGGTGAGTGTGGTAGCCCTAAATAACTTACCTTCCTCCTCACCCCACAGGCTCACGTCGAGTAGCATTCGCTCTCTGGATATCCTGTCTTCATCCTTCTTAACAAGTGGCCTTGGTAAGGAAGTATTCCAATGATACGATCAAAAAAACATTTTTGAGTCAAAAGACTTTTTTCGTTATTGTAGGTGTCCGATATTTGCGGGTATGCAGGACTTGGATTTAATTTTCTTTCCACAGTGGCATAACGTAAATAAATTTGAGTCTCAAACATCAAAATGCACTTAGTAACGTTTTTCCCACCCTTGGGGCTTCAAGCTGAATTCGGCCTCATGAGAACTTTGTTGCCCGTATTGACACGAACAAGTGTAGTGTTTCACTGGACACTCCGACCGTTGAGTGAGAATTTCTCACAAGAAAAGGCGGTTTTTGTTGGGCTTGTAAACTTTTTTGACCTAGCTCGACATCCAGCCTAACAATAGGCCTCAGCTGTGGAGTCTCTAAAAAAACACTAGGATTACCGGATTAGGGAGTTTTCTGAGTGGCTTGTCTGTGGTTTCCTCTGTGAACTTCATATGGATCGAACTTGACGAAACTGAGCTTTCATCAAGAAGTGAGTATTTGAATATACGAATGGTTGAATCAAGCTCACATTATCAGCATTCCTCGTGAATTGGATCATTTCATTCACCCACCTTCTATTTGAACTGCACCCATTAAAATGGTTGCTTTATTCAATTCGGATACTTACCGCGGATCTAACGGATGTGCACTTTGCAAAGTTTGGGAACAAGAACGTAGTAGCCAAGACGACGTGCTTGCTGGCTGGCCCGATGCAAATGCATGTGAATGTAACTCTTCAGTCGTCCCTATCCAATGTGCTTATCGATTCTGTCAACTCAAAACTAAGTGCGCACGTTGTGAGCGCGTTCGCGGCTGGCAAGCGCTTGAGCTATTAGGCTAGAAAGTCTACTCGGAGAGGAACATGCTACAGCTGTTAGTCATTGAGAGACCAACTGAAAGGACCGATCAAGAGCAGGCTGTTTTCTGAAGTGATTTCCTTTGATGCATGCTCTAAGAGCCCAATCAACACAATTCCTTTTGGAGACAAGTCTGAAAATTCACCTTCAAGGAGAACAGCTGTGTCTACCTTGGGCCAGGGCACCCGACTGAAATGAAAGAATTTGTATGTTACCCTACAATGGCGGTTACTGGTCACAAGCCGTTATAGACGTTCTGTTGGGAAGTTCCGGTAAATTTAGGGGAGGAGGCGTGTTCGTTTGCTGGAAGAATGCCGATGTAGAGAAGGAAAACCCAAGAATGCTCCTGAAAGTACAAACTCTACTGGAGTGTCCAGTTTCGAGTATGTTCACTCTTTTAATTGATCATTCTTCAAGAAAATTTGTTATATTTTGTACAGAGCTGTCATCCTGCCAATCTATGAAAGAAGAACCAATTGGGGGATGTTGATGCTATGAACAATGCACTTCTGAGGGCAAGTGATACAGAGCATCGGCCAGTACAGAGAAGGGATCAACCAGGAGGATGACATGCAAATGTAGTGGAATGGACTAATAAGATGTAAACAGCGGCGTGGGCCGCTTTACCACACGAAGAACATACGCCGTGTTTAATCCTAAAAAAGAATTGAAGAAAAATTCAGTTACCCGTCGTATGTTTCGAAACGAGAGTTGATAATAGCTTCCTGATAAGTGATTCGTAGTGCAAAGAAAGTCAGACAAGGATACGCCAGCCACATTTTTCGTCTCAGTGCTTCTCACAGGATCATCTTCACTTAGACCACAAGAGTACCAATAGGGTGACACTGTTGGGTGAACTATATATCGAATACGGATTTGAGTGATAGCGGTTTCAGATAAATTCCCCAGTCTTAGATATACACACTACCCTTCGGGAGAATTAAACGACTATTACATGTGTCCGTTGTCCTCGAATATTTGTGGCATAAACTAGTCGAGAAATTTGAAACAGCCCCGGTCTGATTGAGTTGTTTATTTCGTACGATGATGTATCTTAAAATTGCGTTCTGGTGGCAGTATTAATTCCGCTGGCATATACATGCATCGCCAATGCGCATCCCAGATGAAGGCTAGTGATATAGTATCAAGTTATTGTGTCTTTCCGTACCGCCGCAAAAGTGTGCACACTTCGCAAAATACGTTCAGTTAAAGCCGTATTTGGTTTTCAATTGAGATTTCATCCTATAAGTGAACCCTGTCTGTGCTAAAAAGCCCAAAATACTGTTCAGCTGTTTCATTTTTATTGGGAATCTTCTCACAAAACTCCACAGTGTTTCAGACTCGCGGCCACCGGGCAAGTAGTTTGAACACGTGACTGTTCGGCCATAAGCAACTGATGAGCATCATGATTAGCCCGCATTCAGACAGTATATATCACCACCCAACCTTCAATCACGGAACCCACATCACTTGGTTCTCTGCTGACTGACTTCTCGAGTGACGACTTCTCAGAGGGAAGTTTCACTCGTCTTGTTAAGTTGTTCTTCTTAGCTACTTATGAACTTTTGGTTTGTAGTTTGCTTCTAACGGGAAACCCAAATAAACCCCAGTTAAAGCTCTCCTTTACGATATTTTCCAACTGAATGTGCTGCACAAAAGTCACCTCATGCTTCGCTTGGGACGATATTCGAGATATCGCAACCTTATGAGTAGTGTGTTCCGTCTAAACAAGTCTACACTTCGTGTTATCTTTTTATTCCCCATCAACACACGCCTCGTTTTAAGGTATTAACGAAGTATCCAGCGTAAAACTTAGGTTGGTAAGGTAGCCCACGCAAATGGTGAGAGGCGCAAAACCGAACAAACTCATGGGTTATAAACCCAGTTTCACTGTCCAGAACCTCAGAGTTCCAGAATGCACAAACAGTCCGCTAAGGATGGGATCATTTCTGTGATCAAATTCAGTCATACAGACAACTTTAGCGATCATGAGAAAGCACTTACGAAGGTCAGGAATACGCAACCTCGCTGCTGACAATAAAAGTCTAAATGTTTTCGGTACTCATGTTTTTTGTAAGATGGCCGAAGTGGTTAGAGCGCGAATTTACTGACCGCAAGGTTCGTGGTTCGAACCCGACCTCTGCCTCTCGACTTCCCCTGTCTAGGCTTGGGCAACCTGGCAGTATCCCAGCCCTCGTGCTTCCTTCTGGTAGCATGGCAGTTAGGCACCGAAAGGGTGCTACAGCTGAACGATTTTTTTTTTTTAATATACACAAATCCGGGCGATTTTCCTCATTATGCAATTTCCAGGATGAACTTTATGAGGTTGTTTTAATTATACGATGCTGTAGGGAGCTAGTCAATCTCTCCTTGACCATAAACTCCAACAATAACCTCTTCTCCGCTCTCTCTAGGCCCATATCGGTTGTTGGCCGCAAGCCGCGAGAGACTTTAGGGTCCTTCTACAGAAAAATCCAAAAGGACACAACTCAGTTCTAGAAGGCATCCGAAACTATCGGTAAAAACTTCCGGCCTCTGCGGCTTCCTCGCAGGACATTGGGTAGACACCTACAAAGGAAATTTATATCAGGCTGAATCGGACCCCCAAGTATGGTGCCATGGTCCAAACATGAGCAGAGCCTTTCAGTAATCTAAAGACGAACCCATGTTATTTTTTCAGGTGTCCGAACGTGTTCTCCTACTTTTTTGGAGCAAAATTATCTCATTCGAATGTGCAAAGATTCAAACGGATACGTGTTTTGCCTTGGTCATCCAGTTACCAACCAAAAAGTGGTCACACCATTAGACCGCCACCGCACTCGATAGATGTCGGAAACTATCCGTTATTTCTAAATCTCGATGATTAGATTAATGAGTCAAGAGTACAAAGCTCTGCTAGGTGGTCGTTTAAGGAAGGACAGCGGCTTATTCATGTTCTTATCCGGCAGCACACCATATTATTTAAAATATTTAAAAATTTTCTTGCACTTTAACTTTGTTCTGATGATGTTGTTGCTTGGTGGCAAACATAGGCGTCCGGTAGCCTAGGTGGTCAATCGAACCATATTATTATCGCTGCTTACTACAGCTGAATCTCTCCAAGGAGATCGCCCTTAAGTGTGTCCAACTTCTAGATAAGACCATTTCTGTTTGGTCGCTTGAAATAATTTTTCATTAGCGAACCCACCCAAAAAGAAAACCTTCCAACTGGTATCATCGTAGGAGGACATCTTTGTTGTAAAACCAACCAAGCACACGTACCACACGCACATAATACAAGTTAGTATGCTGATTTTGCTTCCGAATCGATGAACTGTCATTTTTAAGAAATAACTCCGCTTAGGATTTTAGAAACAATGTTCTGCTGTATTTTAGAGAAGATTTTCCCGCCCGTACAAGTGTTCACACAAGTGAGCTGAAATCTTGATGTCTATGAAACACCAGAATGCGTGCGTCTGGTTCTATACCAGCGACGAGTTAGTCGAACTGTTTGCGTGACTTGTTGTCACGATTTCTTTGCTGTTCACTTGTTTGTTCTCGTAGCCCACTGATATTGATCAACTTCTCTCGAACTGTTCGAAGCCAAGGAAATCAATAAGTCAGCTGCTCTTCTCTTGATGGTCCAAACTCCGATGAATCTTGGCGTTTGTGATATCGGAGAATTATATTTCCTGCCCCAGATAGCGATCGACTGCCGGTGTTGCCAAAGCACCCGCAATAACAGCCAATCAAAATTTAGCCTTAGGTAGCCAGGTTCACATTGAAAGTTGATTGGCTGAATGAGAGGCTGTAGGGGTGGAATTTCTACGCATCCGCTCTCTGTCAAATGAGGGTAGGCGGTGTGCGGCAACTCGATACCCTTACTACACGGTAGCGTCAAACAATGCATCCGTGTGTGGTACGGTAGTTACATCGTGGAGTTCACTTGTCTCCTCTCAAGAAAAGACTAACATTAACGCAGTGTAGCTGTACACCCAAAAAGGTCAGAACGATTTGCTCCACCTGTCCTCCGAATCGCTCGTCCGCTTAAAATAATTCCTTGTGACGGATTTCACGATATGATGACAATGCACCCAAATTATTACGCAACGAGGAATGATGCACGCATTGCTGGATCTTTGCTTCCGACCCATCTTCAGTCCTTTACACAACACACTGCGATTTCCCAACATCAATCACACAGTATTCAAGACCTATTTCTCCCTCCACTGAGAACAGCTATTAGCGAGCAGGTGCTTTCTGCGGACGACGTGGAATCGGGGGGTCGCCCAACACTTCATGATAATTATGAAAAGCAGGCCGAGCAGAAGCGCTTCCGGCATATGCAAAGTTGCGATGGAGCTCGCTTTCACTCAGTCAGCAGTAATTCTACGAAAGAATGGCTTGCATCGCAGGAAATACAAAATTTGTCCCATAAAACCGGTGAAAAATCACTCTCTTCCCCTAGTCACATGGCACGAGAAAATTCAAGTCCTTCTAGAATACTTGGTAGTGGTCCTAACAATTCGAGCCGACAGTCGCCAGCAGATTCTTCTCCTTCGCCAACAAACCACCCCAGTTTATCCGAGCTAAATAATTCCCTCACATCCAACCGACGAATGCCTGAGTTCACTTCTATATCTACACCCTCTCGCAACGGACCAAAGGAGTTGGACTACCTCCTGGCAGCCAACGCAGCTGCAGCCCTGGTCAGCCAACTTGGAGGGCCGAATGTGAATGGCCTGAACACACAAGCCAGCACAGACTCCCTAACGATGCCTATGGGGGAGCTGACCGGAAACGGCTTGAAGGATTTGACGGTAGATCGGAGAACGAACTTTCACTTTCCTTATGACCACCAACCTCATCACCAACCATCCATTGTGAGTGGCAGTGCTCCCGTCCCCGGAGTGAATGATGGCAAGTATGGTGTGCCGAACTCGATGAAACATACAAGCTCCCCGATGTTGAATGCATTTAATGCCACTAGCTTAATGCACCCTTCCATGGTCTCTGCTAGCTCATTTACCAATCCCCTACTCAGTCGGGCACATTCTTTCCAACCACAGGAAAAATTTTCTCCCTATGATGCGTCATTTCCAAATCAGCAAGGAGCCTACCCGATCACACCTTCATTTGCCTTCAATCCACACTTTGTCCAACGCACTCACTGTTCCACTTTTGCACAAAGTCCCTCAAAATTCGGTTCTAATCTAAGTCTGAGAGACCCTAACTATCACGCCTTATTGAACACGAATCCTGCCTGTTCTGTGGCCGCGTTCCGACCCCTGCTTCATTCAGATGGTTCAACTTACTTAAGCGTACCATCGGACGCTGTGCCACAAATCTCAACAAGTCTAGGTGCCAGTCTTGACGGTATTCAGTCTGGTCAGTTGGATCACGTATCGCCGAGAAACGGAATGAATGGGGGCGGATGTACGACCCCTACAGGGCGGACCGGCTCGGGAACCACAGAATCCGGAGTAGTGGTTTACCCTTGGATGAATCCGAAGGGCACTGGTAAGTCACACTTTTGCGTGTTTCCGATGTGTTTCGTCCATAATTTACTTCCCACTGGTTCACCACCTGTTGTAGTACACCCATTCAATAAACTCAGGACTGTTTGATCAGTAGGTATACAATTGTTACAGTGAGCGCGTTATCTCTGGATCATGACTTGTCATGAAACTCAAAACATGTTCTCCTATCAGCATGAGGCCTATTTCTCAATGTTCTGTCATGTTCAACAGTTTTGGGCACATTTACAGCCAAGGTGGTTTAGCACAAGCACTAAAATTTTCTGACCGTCCCAAATATTGACACAAATAATAACAACACCAAATCTTGTGCCTTCTGTTGCTCTGACCTATCGATTTATTGGCTTGCACGAGGCGTGGCGCAGTTTGCGATTCAGTCTACGGCATTCGCGGCAGACTGCGGTTACTTTCATCTGGCCGCCTAACATCAAAGCTCGTCAGAATGTCAGAAATCGCATCCTTATAAACATTTCGATCGTCCACACCAGCATAAGTGGATCGATTACATAAACAACCTGGTCGCGTTAATTTTCAGGTAACTACACCTAACTACAGTTAAAAGTTCATGCCAAGTTGCACTGTCACCAAATCGGCATCGCTTGCTTTTTAAAGATCTGCTGGCGCCAGAACGGGATTTTTCGGTCAGTTTACATTGGTTTTGTCCCCAACTGGGTTGGTAAATTGGTAAATCACTTGTGACCAGTTGACAAGTTGTCCGGTATTTCACTTTGTACGCAGTCTGTGTGAAGGTGTGGGACACATACAGGCTGAAGTCCACCGGAAAGTGCTGGTTTGTGTGGTTCAGATTTCTGCTAGATCACTTTTTCAAAGCCTAAATTAGCATTTCAAGGATAATCTTGAGCTGGCTATTGACAAACATTTTTTGACACTACAAAGTATAGTATTTGGTGTCCAGAAGGACTTCGAAAAGTTACAAAAAAAGACAAGTTCCTTGGAGATTTGGTCACATTTCATTAAACTAGCATTTCTGCTTGTCACTTATGGCGGGTCGTTAGACAGGAAGTCTTCTATTATTCGAATTCTGTGAATGATATATGTGAACTATTATTTTTCAACCAAGAACGCGTTATGTTCCTCCATAAGTGCATGCGTCACCGGTGCAACAAAACATAAGAATACGGATTGGTAGCCAGTGTTGGTAAAATTGTGAGGGGTTGCTCCTGTGAAGACTTGACCGTATAATTTATTAGTTGCAATCTGCAATAGCTATTTGACTTCAGTCGCAGCGGTGAAATACTTGCGATTATTTTTATGCTGCTTTTGCATGCATAGGGTTAGCGATCAACTAATCACCTGAAAAAGCCGACTTCATCTCACTTAGCTCCCAGCTAATTCAGGCTGATTCTCACTAAACTATTCCAAAAACTGACAGAATGCTGACTAATGTTGAAGTTGGTTGTCCTGTAAACGGCTTCCACAGTGCCGAAATTGAGGGGAAAAGGTAATATTTGCTTATTGGTTAGAATGCCACATGGTGGAGTTCATGTGGAAACGGCTGCATCGCAGTTCAACCGAAAGGGCTCCATCTGAACTTGTACGGACCATTCAAGTTCAATAATCTCATGATGGAATTTTGTCGGCTCAGCTCCTAGCCATTCTAATCATTCAGAAGAATTCAGAATAAAGTTGTCTTTTTTCCTACTTTTAGTCGAATACGAGGTAGGTATTTTTGTTTGGCTTTACGATTTTCAGGAGCCGGCTCAGTAGTTTTATTTCAGGTTCTAATTTTAGGTTT
Source organism: Opisthorchis felineus (assembly GCA_004794785.1). Classification (NCBI taxonomy): domain Eukaryota; kingdom Metazoa; phylum Platyhelminthes; class Trematoda; order Opisthorchiida; family Opisthorchiidae; genus Opisthorchis; species Opisthorchis felineus. Next base: position 122,655 of record SJOL01006964.1, on the reverse strand, counting down.
ATTGTTTCGATTTGCCTCTGTGCGAAACCGAACGTACTGTGGTACTTAGGCTATGTCTGGTCTTGAGAAGGCGTCGGAAGATGGAAGAAATACGCTGGAATACAAGTATACAAAAGGGTAGTATTTTAATCCTGGATGAAAAGTTATTTAATTTAAAGAACACTCCCTACAACATGGTTATTTTACCCATGGTCGGAAAACCGGTACCACCTTTCAGTAGTTGTTTTGTTCACACGAACCAAAAGTGCTCTAATTCACTTTAGTAGTACGAAATAAGCTTAACCACTGTGTGACTGTTCTGCATTGTGGTGTCTGAATCGCTCAGTAAAATTCAACAGTAGCTGGGTCAAAAAGGCCAACAAAGGAAAGAAGGCTTAGTCGGCCTCTCCTGGAATGTGAGATCTTTTAGAAGGGTACTGTTTAAATCCAAACTCGGTAAACCAGTGTTGTACAGCTTGTGGTGAGAACTTCCAGAAGTCAGAGAGAATATTCAGTGGTCTTCGGCTGAGTGTACCTACTGATATGTACAGGGTACAACTCACTTGGAGTAACTCCAACTCATCATAAATCTCTTTCGTTCCTTCAAGGCAAACTAAGTGAGCTACTAGATGGCCAGAACGGGATTCATCAACGTCATTTCCGATTTTCTGGTTGTTTTACAGACGTATTCTAAGACATTCCAATCAGATTCTCCACTGACTTCTAGACTTCTCTTGGTACAACCGACGTTGCAATCTAGAGTCGATATAGTTTGCTGAAAAAATCACCCTAAAAATAACTGCCAATCCCGAATCAGCCTAAATTATTCCACATGCCATACTGCCAATGCCACATATTTTAATTCAGGTTTTAGGCACCTTTTCATAAGCATCAGCCCAAGTAGACTTCGGCCATCCGACTGAAAAACAGAGGTGCAGCAGGAATCTTTATTGACTTGTATTTAATTGTGTCAGTGCGCAATGATGATGCAACAGTGATAATGCGCACATGGACGGTGTTCCCACGAATGGTGACGAAATGCCTGCAAGCTAACTGCCATGCTCGGTGAACAGAGCAACAGCCATCTCATCTACACTCAGTAGTATGAAAGGGAGATGCGTATCACCACCATAATGTACATGAATCAGGGTTTACAGACAATATCCGTGGCTATGCAAAAAACAACTTAACTTGACTTACATAACTTCGATCAACTCGTGGAACTCCCGTAGGTTACCTGAACCATTTTTGCCAATTCGCAAATTGTTCGGTTACAGTCTTAGTACTGACACGTTCAGTGAGAGTCTTTAATCCAACAGGTCTTCCGTTTTCTGTCTGTCATTGTCAAATTAAAAACGGATTAACACACGCCAAACCATGCTTTAGAACTGGATATCACCAGATGCAGATAACTAGTGCACATACATATTGCAACGTTCCCTTCCTGCATGAAACACCAATCGGTAGCGCCTAAATTGTTTCTCGCTTTCACATTTCCCAACTCTAGAGGTTCTGGTCAAAGCGAGACAAGAGTCAGACAGGAAAAATGTGCGAAGTACACATAGTGCGGAATATCATAATATAGCGTCTCTCACGTTTCTATTGAAGCCATAGCTGCCTCAGCTGATACCAAATGCTCGTGACCTGTTCATGTACATTTTTTCGGTAAGCACTATTAAAAATATCGGATACATTTGTGGCTATCAAAAGTGGCCTATCTGGGCTTCGACTCACTTCACTCATCTTTCACCTTTCTGCTATTTTGGAAGACCCCAGCTGCCTGTTGCTGGTCGATTGGCCTGTGACAAGGGTTAACATCCACGGCGTTCATTGACTTTCGGATTTTGTCTGCGTTTGCCCTTGGTAAGGAGCTGCGACCTCTCTGAAGAGCATCAACCAGTTAAACACAAAAGTAGATAATAAATTCGGTTTGCAGCGGAGCACAATGCAAACAACCGGTGTCCGCTCCACGTCCAACCACAAGCCGGCAACCACTTGTCATGTCTCTGAAAACCGATAACTTCACTCAGGGGCACACAATAGGACCCCACACCAGCCACGAGTCAGAAGTGAGAGGTCAAATATTTCCTTCTTTCGTAATGGTCATTCTTGAGGAAATTAGCGTAGTTCGGACCTCCCCGCGGATTAAAGGTGCACATCAGAAACGTATGCACTGTCCAGGAACCAACCGGATAATTAGTAAGCGTCCACCACCCTACAAACCAGAAACAGCAAGCATACAGAGCAAGACGTAATTAGGTAAAGAAAGAGGGCTATTTCTGTGAGCTAAATTGCGTCATATCACTGACCACAAGCATCTGACGGTGCATTAGAATTAGCTCTTTGCTGGAACATTATCGACCTAAATCGTTAGACAAGCCAACTGTTCTCTCAAAATTGAAATGAAAAGCTACGATTTTATGTTAACTGGCCCACTGAGGCATGCTAAAGTAGTGAATTCCTCTGTAATGCATGGGTTAATTTTAGGTCTATTTACATTCCGATTTGGGATGAGCTGGCTGGCTCAGGCCTAGAGTCTGCAATATGAAAACGAAAATTCAGTCAGTTACCAATATGAAGTCACGCGACTGTCTTGAGTTGAGTTTTTTACCGGTTTGCAACCTTTGGCTTCAAGCAATAGGAAACTAACTGTTTGGTCATATAGAAGCCACAATTTCGCTGGCAGCTGAACAAAAGTTGAATTTTCGAGTTTTTGAAAATGATCGTTCAGTATTCTTATTTCAGATTTATCTCAAATTATGTCCAAAAAGATCACATCTCAAGGATATGCTTGGTTCACCTGGCATAATGACTTTTATTTCCAACCCAAGTAAAATGAAAAGGCATTTCATTATGCATTATGGTTATGAATGTAGTCCTGGACTTTAAGCGTCGTTCGCTTCACGTAAAAGAGGAATCATGTAATAAAGAAGCGTCTTGAGATAAATTTTACTTCAGTGTTGGAAAAGTGGACTGAACACCACCAATTCTCGTCAAAGTCAGCTGTGGGATCGAAGGAACTGAGGAGAATAGAATAGGGTTTGGTAATCAAACCAAGCGTCTTTGTGTTGATCTTTCAAAAGAGGCGGTTCCTACAGAGGATTTGTTCTGTGTTCTAAAATTTCGGTGGCCAATAGCGGCAATGAACGTGTTTACTATAACTGGCTGAAGTGGTACTTGTTTTGGGGGTAGAAGAAACAGCATTGTGTTTCTTCCGTGTGACCTCACTGTTCTTCAGCGTCTTCGGGCATCTATTCGTCCGTAGATATGGGATGGACTTGTGTGTCCGTCCACAGAATAAATGACCAGTCTCAAGCTTTGCGTACATGCACTCCATAATAGTCACCAATCAACGGGAAGGTGTTGTGAAAAATACCTAAACCATCTGCTCCATTCTTCCTATCTAGTGAAGCAATGTACAGGCAGTTGAACCGGACATTTTGTTTGGTGGAAAATGAGCAAAAGGATCCTCCACATACAATCAGTGAGCGGATCTGAGGGTAGCCAAGCTAACATTCCTAGGGTTTATGGTAAATATCCATGTAGTGAATATTGAGAGGCTCTTCCTAACCAGTATATTGTACCAAGGAGCTCTGACTTAGCACAACAGTGCATAGGCTAAACTGCATTTACCCATCAAATTAAACCCAACAAATGTACTCTAACATTCACCGTAGATCTGCCTCCATTTATGACCTGATGCACATATTGTCAGTGTGAAATTATGGGACGACCACTTTTGGGGATTGGTTATCACCCCGGAGTATGTATGGACAAACGTCCTCGGTCATTGTTGGGAAGGTGGTTCCTAGCTAAAGAGAAAGAATAGCTCTGTTGCTGAGTCTTGTAGACGGAAAACTACGCCACTGACTTATTATCTTTTCAAGTTTTTGAAAGTGCTTCCGTTCCATGACTGTCACCAAGTTTCAGGTGTTGCTTTTCTGTAGGCGAAGCAGTGGGCACTCTGAAATCTCCCTTCAAATGAAGTAGGACTAACCTCGGTTTCCTTTCGGCAATATGTTTTTGGTGAATACCTCTATGGGGAGAGGATAAGGAGATGTCCTAAGTCTTCAGCCACAGTGGCCTGTTGAAGAAAGAGATAGTCCTGATTAAGCGGAATCCCTTTAATGAATTAACTAACACCAAGTGTACAACGAAATAATGAATGTATTGTGGGCTTATATCTGACCTCATTAAAATGTATACCATTCTTTTACATAGGGTAGTTTTGTCCTGCCACTTTAGGAAGGTTGCTGTTCTGAAAAATCCCGGTTAACTCAACTCTAGGTAGAACCTGATTGTTATCTTGTAGTTTTTCCTCTTATTCCGGCTAATTTCCCTCTATATTTTTACCATGGGAAGAGATAAGCATTACACAGCCGCATCATAAAGTCTGGTTGCACTGATCACATGCTGCTCTGCACAAGCATAATTCACAGATGTGGACTTATCGTTAAAGCCCGTCCAGATCCGCGTGAGGGTGTTGGAAATTTCGAAAAAAAACTGCATTTTCCCCATATTTATGATGTGCACCCCACACTCATGAACAGGAAAACTGGCCGTTTCTACCTAATTCACTAGTCCGTTCGGATTTCATAGCTCCTATTGTTTACGCAAATGAAAAGCTCTGTGCTCCCAATGACTCATCAATTCCATCCCTAATGTGTGACGTCCATTACTGAAGTATCGTGCAGAATTTCCGAAGGATGCTACTGACCATGCTACAGTAATTCATTTACTGACGGAAAGAGGTGGTTTTGCTTCCTTCACCACACAGCACTCTCATGTCTTGTACCCTTAAACAACCTCGGGGAAAGATACGCAATGTGATTAGCTAAAATTTAGCTGATCTGATGCCCGTGGTAGTTACTGGCGGGCGAAATACCGTTTCAGAAATGTGCAACCCGGGCTTCTTTGAGGTTACATTTATCCAGTGCATAGATGCGTGTGTACGCTAAGGGGAAACATGGATGACTTAAAATAGGGCCCGTGCGCAGTCTAAGTAGGTCGACACTGAGGGTCCCATGTAAATTTCTGTTAATAATTTCGGTTACAGATAAGTTATCGGCCTGCTCAATCAAGATTTTTCCTCTTGTAATGTTCAGTTTATACATCTCAGATTTCATTTGGTTGTTAGGATACCCGAGCTTATTCATTCCCGGGTTGTATGATGTGCAAATTCACATTGCTTAGCTGTTTTGCCCTTCTCTCAGGCAAAAAAGGCACAAAAACAGAGTGCCATATGACGCCCTTACGAACGTCTTGGTTTGTTGTCGTGGTAGTTGCGGCGAATTTTAACGCAACCTTATCACGAATACACTAATATATGCAGGGGTGCTTAAAATTACGGAACTGCCTGCTCCGTTTGCTGCGCTAAGCACTGGATAAATGAATGTTTGAACACACTATTCCATGAGAGACGCTGAGTAAGTCTGTGAATTAGGCTGGCATGCAGTCACGATGTGGAGGCTATAGGGTGCTAAGAGGGCATGCCTCTTAAACTATCCTGAAAGTAGGTGTAATTATGACTCACCATCATTAGTAAATGAGCTTAGAATTCATTCTTGAATAGGGATCGTGTGTACCCAGTGCGCTATATCCTTCACCACTGCATGGAATTCATTCACAGACCACGATGTAATAAAGTGCTACACGCGTATTCTCCTGAATGATTCATGAGCCAGCAGCGTGCCAAGCAGTTCCCGATTAACCGCTCTGTAAGATTTTTTACACAGTAAGAAGATTCGTCACGGAATATTTGGCGGAACATTGTCCCGGTATCGATTCTGTGGATTAAAACTGCAGCTTCTTTGGCCATAAAGAAATACGTTCAAAATATGCAGAAACTGTTCCGCTTATGCTGAAGACATTTTGAAGGCAACATAGCAACATTGTCGACGAAACCGTGGTGAACTGCAGATGTCGTTGAAACGACGAAGTCACTTGGTAATTTTTGTTCTAAATAGAACTGAGTTATGGATATCTACTTGTTGGCTTGCTCACTTGTCTTGAATATCTGATGAGCTGGATGACTGTCAACAGCTAGAACGAACGCATTTGGTTCTTTATGGGCAAAAGCACTAAGGGGTCCGGGCTTGAATAAGGCTTTGCAGGATCACGTGTCTTCCGACACTGACAAGAGTTTCATATGGTCGTCCAAGTCTGTTTGATTTCTGGCATTTCTTTTAATTTCAAACGCGCTGAATTAGAAAGATAGGTCATATAATACAAACAAGTATCCTAATTTGTTCCCGCTAGACATGGTAGTGAAAAGGCAGACCTGCTCTTTTCCCCCAGGTTATGCCATCGACTTGCGTCATTTTTTAGTTCTAGCTGGTCAATTTTTGTGAACAGACTGGTAAAACCTGCTCGCCTATCACTGAAAGCTAGTCCGACCCCGGTTACACCCAAATAACTACACATGAGTAATAAACGGTATCAAGCTGTAGCTGGTGCTCTTTCAAATCCAGTTCACATGATCTCTTATATTTCTAAGTTTCATAATTTTTTCCCGCTGTAACTGGAAAGCCACTCTGTCGCGACTGTGATGGTAAATCTTTCGGGACTGCTAGTTTCAAACGAACACTTGGATCCCCAGTGTTTGTAAAGATGCAGCTAGCAATTCCTCAGCCCTAGATTCTGAGCACCCTGTCTGACAAGCAACTGATGAAATGCCAGAATGCAGGCGTGGACTACGGACATCAATAATCCCAGTAGCATATCTAAGTGTACGGGCACAGTTGACGAACATATAGCCAAAGTTGGTTGTACCGAAGGTGGTGATGATTCATATGACCTGAATTGCAGAACAACCCATTGGGCGGAATGCATCTTAACATGCGATTGCAACAGTCGCTGTAGGGGGAGGGCACTGTTTACAATTATCCGGGTGGTTTCCCCTGAAAGTAACCTTCTTCATAGATTCATTTTCATACACATCAACGCGGCTGCTGCCCACGTTGGAATGAGGAATTTGCGTTACGATTGCTTGGATTGGGAATCCACCACCAGTTGCACCAAAAGAAGAGGGTCATTAAGACAGAGGCAAACTATATTGGTCATTATCTTGGTATAGCTTGTGTGTTATCCGGGAACCAACCAATCCGATCACGATTGACACTTGGAAGTCAAGTTCAGAAGTTCAGATCTTTTGCGCCTTTCTACAAATCGGAATCACCAAAACGTTTGACATTGCTTCAGACTATTTTACAAGTCGGGTGGTCATTGTTGTTCTGTCGGATTACAGTGTTTAGACCGATTCGAACCGGGGAACGGTCATTTTGGCTCGGTTTCGGCTTCATTCACTTTTAGCAAAAGAACCACTATGATGGCGCCGCAGAAAGTAAAGTGTGCACTTTCTCCAAAAATAGTGCAGTTTTCCCGGCAAAATGTTTTACCTGTCTTCAGTAGACAGGCCTTGGCTGAGTAGACCACTTTGGATGAATGTTTGTGCGGGACTAATCTGTCGCAGCAGGGACGAACACCCCTACTGGGTGGTTTCTACCACTGAATCATCTATTTGAAATTGGTTGTAACTATGACAGCTGGGAAAGACCTTGCGTGTTACAGTTGTTGCATGAATGCACTTAAACTGTTGAGGTATCATTGAGTATGGTGACACGAATCACGACCAACAAACCCTCTAGATTGTGTCGGCATGACACAGTATGACTAAATGGGTCAATCTGTCTTATCACCAACCAGGCCCACCGACCTCATCATTGTGTCAGACCGTCAATAAACAAAAAAGATCTCCGACTTCGCTTACCCCTACCACCTCTGACTAAGCTTGGGCTTGATATGTCTGCTCGTCTATGGGCTACTCAAACTTGTGGCTGATGACACGCTGACATGATGTACGGTCCCATTAATCACCGCTACACCAAGTAGCGAGACAATACCCCGTCTCCACAGAACTGTTTTTCCATCGGTCAAACAACCTTGGTAGAGGCAGTTTTACAGGTGTGAATAACAGCAGCCTGGTCTCGAATAGTTGTTGGCATAAATATTTATTGAGTTTGCCTAATGTGTTTTTGATGAATGGGTCACGAGAAACGACCAAAGCGTTTGAGGTGACAACTGTCCGACGAACTACACAATGCGCACTCTTACTTGTCTCATTTGGCAGCGGCAAGAAACCGCCTCGGAATGCGGATATGTTGACCACAAAGTATATTCATTCTGAGGTAAAAATCATCACAATATTGGCTGGACAATTTTTAAGAGGATTTTTGAGTACTTTGTTGAAAAAATTTCTACACTCGCTACTCATAACCATGTATGGGGAGGGAATGAAACAGGAGACGTTCGGTTTTAAAAGGGGAATTTGCAGATAGCAGTTATGGCAGTAATTGACCAGGAAGTATCTTTATTGAAGCGCTCTTATCGTATGCTGATAATGTGGGGAGACATGGACAATGTTTATTCACTGAAACAAAACGTGGTGATATTGATGACCACAATGCAATGAACGAATAGGCCTTAACATAGTATTAACATTCCCGGGGAAGGCATAAGTTTGTTGCATATACGTACCCATCCAAATTCTGGTAAGCAAGATAATCGCGCCCAGCCCTCACACATTCTCATACCCACTACCAACCACCCCTTAATGAAACCGCTTGGCTGTACGGGCTAAGCGTTATAGAACGACTTAAAATGTCCACCACCTAAGAGATGTAACCAGATTTCACGTCTTTTTGAAGTTACACTGCATTTTAGCGGGATAAAAACGTCAGGCTGCTCTTATACAACACACTCATTTGCAGAATAATCCAAATAAGCTTAAGTTGAGTGTTTCAGTGGCGCTGTCTTAGTCTTGAAACGAGCATTCCTTTCCACACTTGTGGAATTCGATACTTAGGTCCGGCAGGATATTGCTGGAAATTCCATCGATAAGTTCACTAAAGAAGCTGTTAGAAGGGCGAAATCCCTAAATGGCTATAGACTAATTTTCATCAACCCTAGATATATTGTCCCATTAGAAGGAAATTGACTGTAGGCTTTGCTAAAGTAGGCAGGAGATTAAGATGCACAACGGCAAGACATTTGCGGTCTGTTACCAACACTTAAGAAGTGAATAGAAGACGTCAGTGGAGCTAACAATTGGATTTAATGTGCTGTTCATTATGCCGCCAAGTGCTTTACTCATGAGTTACGGGCAACTGGTTATTCCACATATTACTTTACATCCGTACTATACTATCTATACTATTTGTACTCTACAGCGCCACCGTTTTTCCACGGCGCACACTTCTATACAAATACCTAGTGCTGACTGCCTGTCTCAGCGACTTCTTTCCTAACTAAGTTCCATTTGGTCCAGTTTTGACGCCTAATCAACATCATCCGCAAAAGAATGAAATGCCGGTACTCTCCTTTTAGACCACACATCATAAGTTGATATAGCATTTTTAAAAAGTGGCTAGAAAATCAATAGTCAAAAAGCTTCTCTTTCATTTGTCTAATATAAAATTTCATTTATATATTGTTTAATCTGCGCCAGAGGACTACCCTGTTCGTTAAGTAACCACCAGTTTCCGGTACATTGAAAAGAATGAAAATCAGACAAGTAGCTGGTGAGATCAGATGCAAATTTGTATGTGCTTTACAAAGTGTTATATCAACACAACATATTCATAGTCAACGGTATCTAACTACTATACCCTTGTGAAACAAATCCATTTCGGTTAAACGCCACAATATCGCTCTGATGTTGAAGAAGGCGTACCCTATGAAGTCAGCTCTGGGCCAGACATAAGTTTCTTTGAAAGCATAGAATTACTGGCCATTTGCTTCGTGAACCCACAATAAACTCACCAGGATTTCACAGAGATTAACTGATAAGAATATACCTAATCTATTAACTGTGTAGTTTGTCATTCGTCTGTGAATTCTCGCTAACACAAACGCTCTGCATTGTGCGCATGTATTTTCTGTAATAGGCAATGCTAAGAACCATAGGTAAGTTTTACTGAATTACACTACTGATTAACTGTACTCTGCCAAATGCTCGATTAACTAAACTTTTTCTGGAATTTTTCTGGGTTGTTCCCATTAAGGAGGCCACCGGTGCATTGCACATCACGTTTCCTCTAAGCAGCCTGAATCAGATGAAACCTCTCACTTTTTTCACGCGTTTCAGCCAATAAACAGTTTCGAATTATCCTTCATTTAGTATTCGCTGTGTCAGCAGTGACATGATGGTCCAGAACTATGAATGTTTAGCTGTACACTACGTATTAGTTTTCTTATTTCTTGTAAATCCACACGAATTCAGGTTTTTAGGTGTTGAGTTTAGAAATCCTTAGTTATTTCAGGAAATATATTTTTTACATTTTGGACAGCTTTAAATGAGGTGGGTCAAACTCTGAGCAAAGGGAAAAGTGGCAGTTTCGATTTTCTGTCCTCTTTTGTGTCAGTTAATTACCGCCCGACCGACCACCAGTCTTCTCGATAAATTTGCTGCTCAGTCTACATTTGTATGCCCGTCCTGAACAAGGGAAAAGTAAAAACTCCTCGCTAGATTAAAATTCATCCAGCTATTTCTCTGTCGTTGTGTTATGGAATTTTATTATGGATTGCAGTTATTCATGCACAAGCAAACAGGCACACACGGCAACCACTGTCAACGTCGCGATTGTTCCGGGAGCCATGTTCTATGTCATCAATGACCTACATGATTTATGCTCATGTTGACTCGATGTTAGTCAACTTAGTCACGGCCTACTTACCAACTGCGTTTGCCGCAAGGCACGACTGTGACCACTCAGGTGTCCTACTATCGCATGACATCATCATAGCACTACTAGAACTTGCTTAACCAAGCGGCAGATAACTGCCTCACTGACAATATTAGGGGAGTGATAAGCGGACGCCACCCCAAGCGTGAGTTGACGATGAGTCTTGAACATTCTAAGTTGGAACAAAAAGGCAGTCCAAGTGCCTGAACACAGTAGGTAATGAGAAAAAATGCGCTGGGCCTCAGCTCACCACGGTTTATGCACCTTTAGTACTGCAGTTTGGAGATCATTCCCTCAAGAAGAAGAGACTGATTTATGGACACACAACATGTAATTGTCTTGTCTAGGTTTGTGTGTTAGCAGCTAGGTGTCCTATACTACTGTACTAGGTTTCAGTAGCACCTCGCAAAACAGAGCAACCTGGATATTGAAAGAAGCGTGAATTGTTTTGAGAAATGGTGGATATTCAGAAATCCAGTTTATACTGATTGCATCGACGTCCTGTGCAGAAGACAAATCTCACAAGGTTTGGCGAATGGTGATATCGGTGTTTCTCTAGTATGACGGCGCTTCTGTTCTTACCGGTCTTTCAAGGGAGGATCATCCGGAACCAATTGGGCAAAATGGTCGCTCCTGGCCTATCTAACTGCTAAGTGGACAACTTTCGCATCATCTATAACTTTGCTTCAGCTTTGAATGGAAGCTTCTTTTGACCCCCAAAAAGACTATCCTTACAACAAACTTTTTAATGAAAAGCCAGTTTTATAGTCTTATATTCATAGACTCTGTCACCCCCGTCAGCATTTACTCATTGTTTTGCGCCTATGCAAAGTTTCATAAAGAGGACATTACCCCCCTCAGCCATGAGGGGGATAAAGTCTCAATCTCATTGAGCCATCTCAATGAGCTTCAGTCATGCGTTGTTCATGAGGTAATCACCTATCCGACAGTTTCGAAGTAGAGTCACTGCTCCACGGAGGAATTCAACGGATTCATTTTCTGGGTTACGAATGGACTGCCTAAGTTAATGACAGGAGGTCTTGCCCTATCTAGTATTGAAAATTATTTTTCCAGGTGCATTCTACGCTCTTTTTCCTAATTGACATGCCCCACCAGGAAGGTTCACTTAGCGAACATTGTTTATGCAAAGATTAACAATTCGTCCTTCACCTGATGACGTCAGACAAATATTACACTCTCCTTCTAACAAAAACATTTGTGATGACATAATTTTGGTGGCAAGCCAGCATAATTTCCTAATGCTGTTCTCTCGGTAACAAACCTTCCGAAAAAGGAAAACTTCTTGTTGCCAAAGGCTTTAGGGAGGAAGAATCGTTTCCCCCAGGGAGACCTTTCGGTAACCGTCATTGACGCTCCACCGCGGGGTTGAGCAATTTCATTTATGATACTTCCAGTGTCAGAGCAGTCCATTTGTAACGTCTGATCGACTCAGTATCAGTTACTCATAAGCTGCCTCCCGTCGTAAGTATGTGCACAAAACAAATGATAGAATGTATCAGAGCAATACTCACGTGACCCTTTGCAGAACTAATGATTAACAGTAGCAAAAGGTGCAAGACTTCGGCTGCATGTGAGACAAATAATCTTAAAATGCATAATGAGATTTACATGTGAACAAAACCAAACCTGAGGTGCTAAGTGACAGTGTCCGGAACCTCACTCACGATTTATAGGTCTACCTCTAACCTAGTCCACAAAAACCATGCGGCAAAGCTCCATTGCTGATCAGGTAGTCACCAATAACGATAAAATTAATTATTAGGCTAACAACCATCCAGTTCGCTTGGACAACTAGGGTTTGAGTCCTTATGGGCAACTGAACGGTGAAGATCTAAGCCAACTTATGTGGAGGCCAGAAGGCACACTGTCATAGTAATATCATTATCATAATCAAAATTTGTTTTGAATGTAGATGCCGATTGAACACGCAGTGTCAAACGGCGGATGTTCAGCATCACTTTAGCTGAGTAGGTAATCACTTTCACAAAGCTAGAAGTTATAACCCAAAGCAAAAAGTATTATTACTCTTCCTCTGGTCGCTGAAGACTGTTCGACGGGCAACGGCCTGTTTCTTCAGGCCCATCAAGTAGGCACATTCCCCGAGTTCCCATCACCCTTATGTTACATTTGAACTCAGATCGTAGCAACTCATGAAAGAGAGTCACTGGGAAGTAACTGCTGTATAAGAAAAATAATAGTCTTCAAGAATATCATAAACAAGAGATACAGCTGGAATTCAGTTGTATCCCGATGAAACCAAACTATTGTGCAAATGATTGCATTTTGCGAAGCTTTTTTTATGACGAAATGCGAATAGATAAAAAAGCTCACCGTTTGACCACTGGTTTAGATCGATTCGCTGTACCAGGTGATTTAGGCAGGGGATGCATAGACCTTGACAGAGCAAGTAGGTATCTTCTGGTATGTATCGGGACACATTTTCCCAGATGGTCTTCCAGAAATGAACTTTGTTGTCCAAACTCAGACACAGACGTAGAAAGTTATCGTCATGTGGATATTTCTGTCTAGTGTCAGGACATTCAGATTTTTATTACATCAATGAATCGCTACTTGCAGCCACTGTATTGACTTGGTGACCAATTGAAGTTGAACTTGTCGATAAGATATGCCTTTAGCATAAAGCCTTGAAACATTTCGTTATGGAATTTAAGGCATCCCAAGTTTATGCAGTGATTTTGTTGCACTGAATACATAGTTGTCAATCGATTTCCAGAACACAATCCTCAGTCGATTGTATTTGGCTACTGCCAACACAAAACTCATATGATCCAGGCTTGCCAGACTGGAACAGCAAATCCCCTTCATGTGACAAGTTGACGCATTACAAGCCCACCTGTTTTGCTGGAGTAGTATCGGTGGTACTATAGGAATGTCGCTGGGCAACAGGAAAGGTGTCCTTATATGCCCTTCAAAACACTGTAATGTTACTCTTGTAAAACGCTTGATTCTGTTGCCTTATTGACCGTCAGAGAAGCTACAGGTCGGTTTTTTCTAACACTAACACATAATTCAGCATATCAGGTCCAACCGACAGTTTAATGTGCATCAAAATAACGTTAAGTCATTTGTGTTATTTTCGGAATAACAATCAGAGGCCGTAAACACAACAGCGTGCACTTTTTGGCCTCAAGCGTATCAGATAAAACAGCCCACTGATTGTTAGTTGGGTGTAAGTAGACTAAACTTCAACCAGGGCTATAAATTATCTATGTTCACATCAACTTTCTTGGAGCACTATTCGAATGACCTGACCTGTGCATGCAGTTTCGAGGTATCATTAACGTGTCTGCTGGACTTCCGTAATCTAGAACCCGGGACACGTCGCTCGTTACGGTTCGAGGTGAATTATTTATTCGTTACGGTGCAGTATGTTTTATGGATAGTGAAAACATCAGTGCTGAATGAACAAAAACGGAATGGACCAAAGGCTTGTCAAATGAGAATGGTCGAAGTGAATTCGACAACAATCAGGGGGAGCCATTTTAAATATATGTTACATTTGAGAGACTTTACACGGCAGTAGCAAAATAAGGCAGGTATGTAAACGGAACTATGATTACTTCCTATGGTCCTTTTGTTGGTTAAGGTATGCTTATTTCTGAATACAAAGAAATGAATCGTCAGGTTTAACAACCGAAGTTATTCTGAACAACAGCTGTTCGCGAACATTGGACCACGAGATTCTCCCTTATGAACCTGCATATATACATATATATCAGGTCTACTGATAAGCTGTGATATAAATGTTGGATAACATTTCATCTTAATGGAACAGTTTTGGACTCAAGTATGAGAGAAATACGGTATGTAAAGCACTCCACAGTGTTTTTAACACGTGACGCATCAGTTGACGCATAACAGGTTCATGAGGTTTTTTCATTTGTGTCCAAACACGAGAATTCGGAAGATATAACCAAGTTTACTATTGCTAACGAAATACACTTACAAACCAGGTGATACAACAGAACCTCAGCTGAAACCCTCCTTTGTGACACCTTTCAAGTAGAAGTGTTGCACAAAGGCCGCCTCATGTTTCTGTTGGGAGGGCATTCGAGATATCACATCACATTGTCTAGACGGAATGATATAACCTTAAAGTTGCTGGAAACCGTTCAAAAGCCAACAACCGGTTTCATCCTTCTTGGGTATCATGTGGTAGGCGCAGTCCCTAGTTGCCATCAACCTTACGTTATACTTGAATGCATTTGGCGACCGAAAAACGCTCATTTGCACACCAGTTTGTTTTTAACAGGAGACTCAACTAGCTGAATCTCTCACTTATGATATTCTTAAACTGAATGAGCTGCACATAGACCACGTCATGTTTCATATGGGATGATATTGGTATCATCAAGACATGTTACTGTTCGACAGCCCATGATACTCTAATTCTATGCCCTATGATCGAATCACACGAAGTGTTAGCCAAAAATTTTCAGCTGAGTTGACATGTGCGTTCGAAGGCGAGCTCATGTGAAAGACCAACAACAGCCTTAAACTGGTGAGCGAAATCAGATAACCGGTATGGATGGTAAATTTGTGGCTGTCTGAAAAATACTCATTAATCGAGGAGTCATCTTGAAACTAACAAAGCTTACCATCCAGGTGACGGAACCTATCAAGCACTGTATGCGCCGGAGTAACGAAAATTTCACCTGTATCTGGACGTTTGGGACAGTTATTGTCAGCGCTTCTTCTATGGTGACAATTCATGATTTTCTCGGCAGGTATTGTGACAGACAGACAGATGTGATTGGACTGAACCCGTATAAAGCCCTTCAGTTAACTCCATCTATACGTCTCTATGATGTCTTCAAGATCGAGTGATGGCTTGCTGCCAGTTTGAGGTATCCCAAGCATTGCCACTGCTCTGGGGTGAAACATGAACACTTGCTAGGTCAAGTTGACGTTAAGTTTTTGAGCGAATTCATGATTCCTGTCGATTCCTCTCCGAAATTTTTTCCACACAAAAACGCTGGGAGATTCTCGTTGGCTCAAAGTTCTGGTGCGTAACATGTTATGGAATATGAATATCATATTTTAGACCAGAAGCCTTTTAGCAAATAAGGCATCCATGTAGTACCTTGAATGGTTTAAATAATTTTGACCTAGTAATGATTGACACCATTTGGCTTGGAGTTCAGTTGAAGTTGCTTCACAAAAAAAGATTATCTCGCAAAATTCGTGAAGCTGACAACATCCATAGATTTTCCATCCCAAGCTCCGAGCTAAATGATTCTAGCTTTTCATTAACAAGGGATATCTTTTACATGAAAGAACTCTTTCGGTGGGTTCGGAGCTTTACCCCAGAATCCCAGAAAAGCGAGGGTCACCTCAATGCAGTCAACAACAGTGAGACAACTAAAAGCAAACCTGATCGGACCTGGGATCGGAAGGTATTCCAGAAAGGAAATCCTTCCGTCTAATGGATCTATGGGTGATTTAGGTCAGTAAACAAAGGGGTTGTGATGTTTCCTGATTAAAAAATGCGAGTAGTTTTTCGACTGAAGGAGCTTAACCTCTGTATAAAGTAGTGTTTTCAAGCGGATAAACAGTTTGCTCCCGTATGTGCTTGTCAGCTAAACTGAAATACATTGTGCGTGTGAGATCACTGAAAGGAACCCTCATGGGGTGTTTGAAGCGTATTCTTCGTCGACGCGTTTCGTACCACTTCAATCTGTGTAGTCAGAGGTACAACGGACCCAAGGAGACTCTGAGAAAACGGTTCGATTTTCTGAGTATTCTTATTAGTACTACTTCTGGGACTGGAGGCTCGAAGATATTCTACAGCGTGATATGCATTACATAATCTCTTTTGAGATTATATTCGGAAGATGCTCAACAAATTCATCCTGGGTTTGGATGGTAAGGACAGGATAAGCCAGTGTTAGACAATCTACGGATTCTGTGCCGCCTACCAGTACTATCTCTAAAATCAAGTTTGGCCATTTGGATTTCGGTTATGCTGTAGAGGATGGGTGTAGAGAACTTGAGTCAAAGTGTCAAAAACCGTGACTAAAAGGTGCACCCATTGATCCTGAGGAAGAATAATTACAAACACTTGATACATTCAGTACAACAGTTACGAGGAAGACTGTGCTACACATTTAGAACACTTTAGTACCACATGTTATGAAGAGTCGGAGATGATGAAAATGCTTGTTTATGGTAATATTGACGGTTTAATGGTTCGACTTGATGACGTCGGAGGTTTTCCTGAAAACAAACTTAAAAAAAACAATGCATCCCACAGTGGAAGTAGAATTACGATGGCATACCGATTATCGTTACGAAAAATCAACTACCAGTGACAAGTTCCAGACACCCGAAAAAAAACAGGGCATGATCAGTATTAATTAGCCCCGGTGTAATTTCGCTGCACACCGAATTATTTTGCGGTTGAGAACGTGTTCAGAAGCCTTTGTGTAGGGATGACATTCATGTGGACTAGATAGTAAGGTTTGATGACCAGGGTTCGAATCCCCACATGAATGCCTTCAAATTGGATCAAAGCTCCCATTTTGAAAATGGTGTGCACATGCAGCTTGACCAGTGAAAGACACATAAGGTCGCTACTGATACAGACTGCTACTCAGAAATATTGTACTTTCCTCTATAAGTGTTCACTATCAGTGTTTCGCTTTTGTGAGCGCTTTGGTCTGCATCAGGCATATGCACCTGCTAGGGTTTACCGCGCCTTCTTGCTTCTCCTATGCTCAGGAGCTCATCATAATGATGGAAATTTAGGTAAGGCGCCAAATAAGAGGATGCTGGAAATAACAGCAAAAAACGTGAAACTCCTCATAAGAACTTTGAAATCCGCGCCTTGGTTCCAAAAATACTGTCAGTTGATGAACCATGTGTTTTCAATCCCCACCGAAACGAAAATTATGCAGATACTGCTTTGCATCTTAATTATTTAAAAATTCAAATTCAGGTGGATAAACGGTAAAGTGTCTTATCCTACTTTATACGGTTAAGAACTGTGTTCAGCGAATAAATACGTTAGAGACTATGAATTGGTCGACAAGATTGGTGAGTACTTTATCTACAACCTAACTTGTTTAACAAACGTCCATCAAACTTTGATTATCCTTCAGTTGCATGCGCATATCATAGTGTGAACGTGAAGTTTTTCTATATTTCAAATTGTTTTCTGTACGCAACTTTTCAACATGTTAAGAATCAGAATATCATTTTGTAGCACATTCTAACCTACTTGTGTTTGTAGTTACCAGACCTATTTGCCTAAGCCCCTACTTAAGGTCACAAAATGTTATTTTACTGAAAGCCAGAACCCTTGGTTTACTGAGCAGCTCAGAAGCTCCCAACTGTCTGTCTCTCCAGAGGAGCTTTCTTTAGAGTACTTGTATTTGAACGACTCAATAAACTATCAACTCACTGTGTGTCCTATTTGGTGTTTACCTCTTCATGTACAAATCTGTTGTATATAACTTTGCATCCCACGCAAAATTGTGAGACTGATGATGTTGGCTAGTAGTTTAGAGTGTGGAGTTTCACGGAGCTCGAAAGTCTACGGTCAGTTTTCTTCACAACCGTACATACCGTATTCGTAGTTTTGCGCATGAATTTGTATGAAAGATTTACCGGAAAAATCACTATTTTTTTAAGTGTTTCTCAATCCGAAATCTCTTCAGAAGCATAGTCAGTTGACAAAACTGTGAAATTTTTGAAACTGGAAATGTTTTGATCCTCAATTAAAGCCTAATTTTACAAGCAATCAGTGTGCCGGCGTGTTTCGGCTCACTGATAGCTAAAAGTGCAAAGCATTACTGCTATTCGATATACGGCGCCTTCGTTATAATAACACTGCCCGTTTACAGAAAATATATCAACAACCTAGATGGCTGGAAAGAAGATTTCAACTTGTAGTTACGTTAGTCTCCCAAACTATCTATGAACGTCCACCAATGGGGACAGTAGATGGTTTCTCAGTATGCAGTACACAGGGATTTGGCGAGTTTTATACAGCTATAGAATGGTAAGCAAACTGGATCCGATAATGTACCATACTAGTGGTAGCTTGGATGCCTTTATTGGTGGTTGATTTGGTGACTGTTGGTCTGTTTGCCGAGCGTGGCAGTTTGCTCGCAAATGTTCCGTCACCAGTTGAGCAGAAACCACCTAATCAACCACTATTGAACTTCGCCATTCAAAAGGAAGCGTCATAACCTCAGCGACTTTTTTTTTACTGTTCTTCAGTCTCTCAAGCTTGCATTTCCCAACTAATAATCAGGTCCGCTCTTTTTTTGCTTACTGTTGTGCTTTAGTAAGTTAAAGACAAAAGTATACCAAAGTCAAGGTGTTGGGGTCATCAACCCCCCCCCCCACGCTTGAAAAATGAAGCACTAATCTACCACCGAACGAAGTATGATGCTTGTCAAACAAAACGGTAAGCAGAGACCACATTTGAGCACTTAAAATCTAAACGTACACGACTAAATGTTCTCCAGCTGATGCTGCAGAAAATATTTGTATCGAATTTTTTTTGAAACTATTCGCAGAACCAGCTTTTACCCTCTGCTGGGATTAACCACCCTAAATTTATTGTCCTAGATCACCTCTGCAGATGGTAATCCCTCCAAGCGTTGCTCCAGTTGTGACAAATGTTAGCGGTGATTCGTATGTTTTTGAGTCGAAACACGCCAGTTTTTCATGTGTGAGGAATTTCAGTACAGAATCTCAGCCTACAGAACGTATTTTGTTAACTTTGTAGCATTACGTTAGGCAAGTTGATGCAGGGATTTATACTACCGATGACCAGCAATGACAAGGGGATCGAATATTCTAACGGAATTCTATGATCTATCGGAAATGTAATTCTGCAGGATAATGCAGATTAGTCCGATCAGCTAGCTGTGGAGAGAGCGATATTTTAGGGGAGCAGTTAAAGGAGTTGCTTGTGTCGCCGTTCATCAGCTAAATTTGAAGAAACTCGGATAGGAAGTTCGACCACATGACTGGTACGTTGTGAGTTGTGAGTGAAAGTGTATGCTTACTCCTCTCATGTCCGATTTCCACGTCCGCTACGGAGAGTGCGCACAGTATTCATTGACAGTATCACTGAAGCGAAAGTCATTCGGGAAATTCATCATTTTGCCGAATTATAGGTTGGATGACTAGAGTTTTACAGATCGATTTGACGTTTCAGATTGAATTCTTGTCTCTCTAATAGAAAGGAGTTAAATGCATGAAGTGGGAGCAAAAGACGTGAATTGGTTCATACGCCAGTTGCTGAATGATGATGGAAAGACGTTTTAACTCGTATCTCATTCAAAATTAAACCTCTAAAATCATGTAAGCGGCGGAAGGCAAAGGTGCTACCAAACCAATTGCCAGTATAACACGATTATTTCATAAATCCCTTCAAAACATTTTTCGTTTGATCCTAACACTTGAATTTATTTTTTCCTGTCATCTCTAAAGCAAACAATGTTTGGATGTAGTCAAATTTCTGTATCTGTTCTAATATATTGGATAGTTAGCAAAGGTGAACTCATTGTACACTGACACGAATTCCTGGTTGCGTTAAAGATCTTTGCAGTTTGCAGCAGTTAATTGGTGTGAGCCATTGAACTATCTACCAATCCAACGGCTTAGTTGCCAACTATTCAGATGTTCTTGAACGTTGTGCACCATTACTGCAGCTATGGTAATTTACTTTTAAAACAACAGAAGATGCGCATTTACAGTTCCAAAACTCTTGTGTTATCAAATGTTCCGACTTTATTGAGCGATGGAAAACGAGCGATTGTTTATTTTCAGTCCTACTGGCAGCTTGTAGGTCACAGTTCCTCCAAGGTGGAGTTAGCAAGTCAAAGCCTAATAGTTCATGAAGAGCGACGCATGCCCAGGCACAGCCTGTGGACGAGGCTGGCTTGTTCACACTTGCGACTGCAAAAACAAACTACCCTTAAAATACTATAGACGCAACACACTACTTATAAGTTTGCCGAAAACTCTTCGACGGCCCACCACCGGTTTCGTTCTTCTTGGAGCTCATCGCGTAGGCACAGTCTCCGAGTTTTCCTCAACATTGTGTTTTACTTAAACCCAAATTGCACGAAATTAGAGAAGTACACTCATTTGCATACCAATCTGGTTTTCACGGGTGACTCAAATGAAACATGAGGCCACCTGGTACAGCATGTTCAACTAAAGAGAGGTTCATTTGGGTCTCCCGTGCAAACCAACTTGATACGCAAGTGGGTTTATATCCCCACTCTTAAAATACTTTACAGAAAGCCGCAGATTTCTGCCTCATTTAGCTTACGAGGCAGCAAATATATTCATAGTGTTGCAATGTCTACACCTTGCATTATTCCGAATAAAGTTGTGTTCAAGAACGAAAATCGTTTCTAAACCACTGAGGAATAAACGCACGCCTTAAATGCAATTAGTTAAACAAGTTGATTCTACTAAAAATCTGTGGGCACTAATAATAGGTAAGTTCGTCAAACGCTTTCATTTTCTATGAGCGCCCTCTCTGTTGGTCAGTTGTGCAGAGTGCTGTGCGACAAGACTGATCATAAGTTCCGTTTTTTTTCATTAAAACTTACTTCCAACAGTGTCGTTTGTTTATATTAAGTAAAGTAAGGTTCCTGTTTAAAGCTTCGTACGAATTATTATTTTTTGGTGAAACTAGATGTTGAGTGTCCTAGTTTTTAAGTCCGATCTCAAGCAATATAACGCAACTTTGTTCTAATGAAGAAAATTTATGTTGAGTTAGAATGAAATATGGGACATTCAGTGAGTTAGTTTATCGATTCAAATGACACTGTGGAAGCTGATAATACTGATCAGTGCGTGAAATGAGACGTCTCTTGCAGTCTGAGTTCAAATAGTTGTAGCCATTTTCAAAAAGTTGGAGAAAAAGAAGAAAGTTCTGGTCGAACAGGATTGTATTGTCACTCTCAGACTGAGTTCAACGTATCACTGACAGAAATGGGCTTGGTAACTAAATCTAGATTTGAGATGTCCTGGCAGTTATTTATGCTAAGTTGGTTTTGAACAACCAACAAATACATATGGAATAAGCTGGTGAGCTTTTTAGGAAGTAGTTCGGGTCTCTCGCAGGAATCAAGCAGTGCGTTTTTTCCAGGGTGCAGAACGAAACGGCAGCCAGTCTAATTGATCACTAAAGGCATCAACATGCAGCACAACTGTGACTGCAAAAAATACTAGATGCACGCTTTTTCCGCAGTTGGCTCTTTTACAGTGTTCACATTTCATCTAGCTGTGGTTCATATGGCAAGTTCGTTCCATTGGGCAACATTTGGACAGCCCTAATTACACTAGTGACCTAATGACTCCGATTGAGTATTGAATCTCGTCTGACGACCGAAAAAGTGGTGATTCATGCTAAAAAAAGTTGGTTCATCTTTTAGCCTTCAGTGACACGCAAAAAGGAAGCCTAGTTTATCAAACAGTCACGGCGTGAACTAGCCATTTTGAATAGTTAACAAAGCTATCAACTGACCCAGCGGATGTGTCGGGATTTTGTAATCCAGACCCGCTGAACTAGTGAGCAACTGTAATTGCTACCTTAATCAATGATACGGAAAGAGAACAAGGGTTGCCCTTCTCCGGAGAGAGATTTCACTCTGTGAAACAAGTTTCAAAGGAGAGCATTTTGGGTAGTAAGTTTAAACGCGTTTTTCTTCCCAGAATGCACCATTTCGCGGAACGGATCACGGCTGATTGGCTACTCCAACATTTTCCCAAGTCAGCTGCAACTTATATTACCAACTGTGTGAGAAGGATGGACTTACTTCGTTATGCCTGTGTCAACCTCGATCACTAGCTAATTCCGATTTAGCTGACTATCTTAACCCATCTGGCCAGTTATATAATTCTTGGTTAATAAAAACAACTTGCAACTTTGTCGCTCGTTTCTGATAATCAATTGTTCCATTAATAAGTGTTGTGAGGTGACTGTATTTGTGTCTACTGACCCGAAGTAAACTTATTACCGGTTTAGGCATTATTAGTTCCACTACACCAATGCAGCACTAAATAGGTTTTAACCAAAAGTTCAGTTAGCGATGACCAATAAAGCAACTCACTCCTATGATGCCTGCGATTCCGTATTTCTGTTGACAGGAATCAGCACTCCTCTTCCTAAGGTCCAGGGTGGTAGTAACACAACGCAGACCAGAATTTCAGTATGTGCTTTTGCACAATTCAGATCAGCTCCCAGTCCCTCTGCTCCTGCCAAATTAAGCATTGCCTACTATTCACACCTGGAGAGTAGTCACTGCTACAGGTAGTGGGGGCAAAGTATAAATGAGGGATGTTTGAGTAATTCTTAGTGCGTTTTTCTTGATCTAACTCTAATTATAAGCTTGATGATAGCAATTCCAGAGTCCGCTACCGGTTTTTTCCTTAATGAAGCTCACCAGGGGAGCACAGTCCTCTGAATAGCTGTTAAACTTATGTTCTCCTTGAACACCAAGTTTTATGCAAGTGGCGGAATATGTTCATATGAAAATTACACTGATGTCAATAGGAGACTCAACTGACATGACTGAATATCTTACACCAAGGTCGTCTCATGGTTCACCTGGAGTGATGTTCAAGATGTTGAAATACGTTTTGCGATGCATAGTAATATCCAATTTATATTTAGCTGGGTCTCCGGGTAACACCAGGTCAATTTGCAAATGAGTGTATAGCTCCAATGGTTAGTACATATTTCGTGAAAAACGCTGCTGCTTTGCTGGGACGGTTTCAGCTCGAGAACTGATGTAACCGGTCACTGCGGCATCTTACATATTTTCACGATTCCTAGTCACTTGTCACACTAGTGGGCAAAAAGACGTTGACGATTAACTCTCGTGGATCTTCACTGACAAAACAAGGAAGAGAGGCAACATTTGCACTACATTACAGTTGTGTGTTGCGGAAACGTTTACAGGTGCCAATAGAGGAATTTCCAGAGATTGTAGCTCCGGGAGATCTAATGGACCTGGAAACATCGTGTGAACTGTTTGGGTACACAACGAATGTGTAAGATGCTGTGAGAGATCCAGGAAATGAATGTCGTTAAAATTTGAGTTAAAGTCATTCCGAATCGACAAATATTTCCAATCACACCTTGTCTCTCATAAGTCGGCCTAACCACCTTGTTCGTCATGCCGGATGTTGGGTAGTATTTTTTGGTCTGATATTTGTGGGCCGTATAATACACAATTGGCTTATGACCTTGCTTTCAGTGTGCGAAATTTTTACCGCAACACTTAGGGTCAGATTTAGTGTGTGTGCAGTTTTCAGGACCAGCATACGTGATTATACTAATTCGACAAGCAAACGCATGTGCCCGCTCGCCTTTCAGTTGATAAATAATACAGATTGCGTTGGTAGACTGTAACCATCTTACGTGAATCTGTCAACGACGTGTTTGAGTGCAAAACTGGTTCTAAAGGCAAAAAGCCCAGGAAGAGTGTGCTGGATGTCGGAAAATGTGTTTTAAAGCGTCCCACGTAGGGAAAAGCGTTCGTTTGGAGGAAAAGTGCAGTTCACACAGAACATACTTTCCCGTCAGTTTTACTAGCTGTGGAGAAGGACAGTTTTCCGGATTGGTAACTTTTTGCACTTTGTTGGTCTAAAGTAACCATCGGCCCGCGAAATCCTAAGTTTTGTGATTTCCAAAACAAGATCTACGGTACAAGCTATGAAATGGCCTAGGAAGAGAAGTGAAAAACATGTTTAGTATATAGATTCGGCCACATTAAGTTGCAAAATGATGTCCCTGTTTCCACTGAATTCACACATTTAATCATTCTGTTCTATTTTCCAGACGTTGGGGCTGACCAAAAACGCACGCGACAGACTTATACACGATATCAGACACTTGAACTTGAGAAGGAATTCCACTTTAACAAGTAGGTTTTCTCACAAATACAATACTACGCAAACCTTTCTTCTCCAAACTTTCACCGAGGTCGCTTTAGTTTTTTTTCAAAGAAAGCGAGTTTTGTACTACCGCTGTACTGCAACGTTTTCGTTTTCCAGATATCTCACTCGCCGACGACGGATAGAAATTGCGCACACGCTAACCCTGACAGAACGTCAAATCAAAATCTGGTTTCAGGTAAGTGTTCACGAAGTTAATTTTTGCCACATTCCCTGGTTGTAAGATTTCGCCTCGAATGCAAGTAACTGGTCCCAATCGCCACCGTGTGTTTGCTGACACTATTGTGAAAATAACACTGGAAACCTCATTTCTTATGTTGCTAAAGAACAAGAAGTAAACTTGTAGCCTTTATCCGGGACAACTCAGCAGCAATGCAACGGAATACCTTCTTTATCGTACAGCGTGCAGAAATTTTTGGCGAGATGGCTCAGTAGTCTTATTAGGAGGAACCGTAACATATCCCGACAAAAATGTAAGAGGGACTTGATGTGAATCCGAAATCGCCTGGAAGGTGCTTCAAGATTGCGAACTACATGTGGGGTTGTCGTTCATCTTCTGTCCGAACACTTATTTTCATGCACAGCCATCGGAAGATTTTCTCGCAACATGATTTGAGAAATATGGGTAACTGTTTGAAAATACATAATACCCAAGTTTAGGATCCTTAGGTTTTGAGACCCTGAAATTCATACTCCTCGAGCTTTGGTTATCAAGGATCTTTTATGTGTTCCTGGAGTCACAGCAGGGATTTGTATATAAGCCAAAGTAAAAAGCTGGGAAAAAAGTGGTTGTGAAAACAAACCCAAAAAATGGCCGCAACAAAATTACAGGGTGACTTACGTCTGGTATAATGATAGGTTTTGAAGCATTGAGGTTGGCTAGACCGGTCCGCATGGTCAAACATAAGGCAAACACTTACTCCCTTTGGCCAGTAATTCTGTAATGTGACGCAATTTTACTTGCCATTAGGAGACAATGAATTATTCACAAAGCGGTGGTCTTTGCTTGCGCTAAATGTGATGTTTGAACCGGACAGCTAAGCGAATAAAACGTGAAGACCTATACAAACCAGAACTTCAACATCCTAGTACTGTTAAGTAGACAGCTTAAAAAATTAAGCAAACTCAAGTAAAGTATCAATTCAACATAAGAAAAAATCTCATTTTGTGGGGGGGGGGAAAGCTTTCCACTGAAATCCTCCGTGAACAAGCAAACCGTCCTGAGCCACACAGTAGATATTTTCTGTTTCTTTTTAGATGGCTGAGTCTTCCTCACTGAAAAACATTACATTAGTGGCACTTTTTGATACTGACTTGGAATTAGCATATATGAGGCATAAGAGGATGTTTGATATCACTCTCGCCGTTCCTGTACGTGAAAAGGTTCTTCCTTCGTATAGTAATCTGGTTTAATCAAACGATGATCACGGTGAAATTTCAGATTATATTGTAAGCCAAGAAGCTGGTCCAAGTTGGAAATCGAATGAAAAATTGTACAGTTGCCCGATGTCCATGAAACAGCCAATAATATCGACGGCTGCCTTGTAAATTCGGACTACCATTCCCATGTATGACAAGCTTCGATCGCTACTCTTGTTGGAGTCCGGATTGTTTGCTTAAGAACCACTCCTTTGCGTTCACTGATGCAGTAGAAGCCTGCAGTATAACACAGGCTTACTGAGCAAAACCCGTCCATATCTTACACTTCTAAAGTGATTTTAAGCAATCCAGGGAAACGCTTTTGTGGACTCTTACGGACTGTGCTGCCAGCACATTGGGACAAATTGATCTACCACACTGCGGTCTACGCTGCTTTTTCTACATGGAACTAGCTAATAAATATTAAAGTTAAATTTATCTACAATCATAACCAACCAGTCTTGGCTGGTCTCGCCAGTGGATGCTGTGACGAGGTGTCATTGTATGTGCAAGAATAATAAACGTCTGTAGCATTCGTCTGTTCAAAATGCTGAATTTTCACGTTCAAAAAATTTCGACTCGGTGTATCCTCGTGGGGTGGGAAAGTAAACAAGCGACGATTTGCACAAGTTGTTTCTAAAAAACAGAGCAGGAGAGAGGATTTTGGCGCATATGAGTGGCCAGATCTCGAAGTTAACCAGTAGAATATAGCATTGTGAAAAAAATGTTTCCTGTACTTCCGAAACCGTTTATTATGAGTTGAAAACAATAAGTACTGGATTAGGAGAATACTGGTTACTCTGGGCTAGCCGGAATTCTGAACTTACATGTCACCCGGCTTTTAGGACTGTAGGCGCTACACCGCTTTCCGAAAGTCTACTAATGTACGATAAGCTTTATTCTCATGAGTGCCGGATACTTTCACAGAATTTGTTATGGTTGCATAATATCTTGGGTGACTAAGTTTTCAACAAGCCTTCTCAAAGTAGATAATATTGGGACTGAGAAGGTTAGTTCGCTTTGTAAGTATGTTTACCTACCGAGATAAAAAGTAGAAAACGAGTGGGAGTAGAAACTTTTATCTTTTATGGTTCGTCGACTGCTAATCAAAGACAGACGTCAATAGCTATCCTGCCTATTGCTCCGACTGAAATGGCGAGACTTACTGTTCCATTGTCTTGTTTAGTAATTCCCACGTAATACACCGCGGTAATTTATCCTGTTCGCCCGTGTTGCCTTGGTGTGCGTGGTGGCGTTGGCTTACTTGTAGTTGTTACCCCATAGCTACGATGGTTAAGAAAAAGAACGGGATGGCTATAGGACTGTTTCGTGTTGTCTAAGGGTCCGACCTGCAAATGGGATGTATTATCAGGTGAAAATAGCGGTTATAAATCGTGGGACTGAAACATCATTTTCGACCTAATTAGACTGGCAGAGTGAAACAAAAATGGTGACTTGTCCTTTTCCGCCACACCTATGAAACATATGGCTATCACCTTTGTTTTCAAATGACGAAAAAATCTATCCTAGGGTGTAACCCAGCGGTCCTTGACTGCAGCAGGAAACGAATTGATTTTCAGTGTCCTCGGTACTAAGTTATTATACCACTTATCCAAATAAGTGAAGCACAACCGCCTCTAGTAGACAACTCTCAGCAAAATCTCAGAATGGTACTATAACTATCCCTGTTTAAAATGAATCCTAAGATAACCCGGCGTTAGAAAATTCGTTTTGAATCTTCAGGTTATGCCATAATTAAGAATCTCTCGAAAGACCTGAAAATCAAGCAGGAAAAACTTCCTCGTCCCTCCACCTTTATGGCCAGATGGCTCGTTGAACGTCTAGCAGCCTGGCACTTAGGTTCTCTATCCTACCCCTGAAACTACACCATCCAAAAAAATCTTTCGTATGTTTATTACTGCACGGAATATACTCCTCTGTACTGTAGGTTAACAGCAGTTAAGCGTACTGGTGCGGGGTGTACACTCAGACATATGAAAAGATAGCAATGGGGATATGTTTCCGGAGCTGTGGTTGCAACATAATGTCAGTCACCGTCCCAAGTCAGGCTAAAACTGTCAGTTAAGGCTAAGTAACACGCTAATGATCAAAACACTGTAAGTCTTAATCTAAATGCAACAAGTGGATTTGGCAAATTGATACGGAAGATTGCAAGGTGCAAAATTTACCTTTTAAAAATTACAATCACTCTGCTTAACTTGTACCCGCCATGACAAAGTCAGATTGACCACCACTGGTTTTTGAACTCACGAGGCTGACTAAATGTTCCTTTCGGAAGCCGCTTCATCAAGGGAGGTTTTTTCATAATTCAATAGCTAAGTTGGCTTTGCACCCCTAGAAGTTGAAACTGGTAAGTTGCCATTCCTCGTGTCATTTTATCCAATTCTACCTTTGTATTTGTCTTTTAATCTGAAGCTCTCTTTTTACAGCAGTGAAGCATCGGTGTCAGAACTGATGTTGCTGTCTTTTAAATGATGGTGATGGTTTTACAGCACTGCACCGAGCGGTTTCACCTAGTAGGTCTAGCGTGAGCAGGGTGATCTTTAATTGGTGATTGATTCATACCGTTCTTCTTTGGCTTATCTACTGACAGCTTTCGGAAGGTGAACTCACTCTGCGTCTTCATTATTAAGTCGTTATAAGTCTGAGTGCGCAACCGAATGGGTACATTCTTTGCCATTATATTCATGCGTTGTTGGTCCATAATGGTAATCATAGGGGTCACCGAAAGATGCGGTCAGCCAAAGCACTCAGAAAAATGTATGAATCCCACCACCTGAGCTACAATCAACGATAACAGCGTGCCAAATGTGGATGAAAGCTTAAATGGATAGAAGATTGGGCCCGATCCTCGTTCGTTTGCTCTCCCAAAGTTTTTGCTTTTCGCTTCAGAAAATCTCTTCCCCTCACTCACCCAACGAGTTAGTTTCGTAAGTATCCAAACCAAAGGAAAATACTGTGGAACATAATACGTAAACATACAGGCAAAAAGTAACTTCACGAAAATAAGCTAACTGCGATTTTTAAATCCTTTCGACATTCGGTGAAGTGAAATTCTGCTTCTTTAGGGGAAGACTGTACCGCAGTGACGTAGTGAGAAAGCGGGTCATTGAGCCCCAGACAGCTCTACTGCACATATCCATGGCTACCCAAACAAACAAACAACGGATCAACCGGGATACCTGATCGAATTTTCTACTCAAGGAATGTAATACAAAGTCGTCACATCACTGGTTATTTTGAAGCTTTTGTCGTGATGAGCGTAAACTATGCTAACAGTTCTCTACCTCAAGACCCACATTAACCGGTCGATATTACATTAATCGGTACCTTTTTGTTTGTGGTCAAGTGGTTTGACTGATCCAACTATCCACCCTTTTCATAAGGCACGTGTGCTGCTGGGTCAGACAAGCTTAATAGGAGTGCATACACAATAAGGCACACAGACACATACCTACGAAAACCCTAGCACCACAAAACCGTTCAGCCACCGCCGGTGTCTCCTGACGAACATCAATTAAAACTGACCCACAAGCACAATAAACTGCACCTACCACTCCGGTAAGTTCACATATAGTGCCTTAAAGAAATGCGTGCGTGAATGTGGTAGTGGCTGTACTGATGGTAATGGCGTTGGCGGCAGTCTTCTTTGATCCGTGTAATTCATACGCCACTGGTTGCTCTGTCGCCGATCAGACTGAGCCGGTAGGTAGCCCGTAAGCCCAACTATTTATTAGTGTCCACAAGCGGTAGAACGCTATCCTACGGACAAAGTGGATGTTTCATTTTCTCGGCGGGGACACATGCGTGGTGGGTTGACAACAACGCCACACATGACTGAAACAAAGGACAATGTCCCTTCTTCCCTGGTCGTAAATATGCCTACGGAGTAACGCAAGTGCAAACGGGGGTGCTGTGAATCAGCAATCCAAAAGGGTCTTGCAAGTACGGTTTTTTCGTGCTGTGTCATGCTCCGATATTGATACGGGGGGAGGTTCATTAAAATAGTTCGTTTAAATCATTCCTCACTCGTTGGGACATTTACCACATAAGTCACCTTCATGATTTGTGAAAGAATTCTAGGGAGTTGTACAGCTCACGCATCGCTAAAACTTGGCAGCATTTCTACTCCCTCTTTCGGAGGAAATAGGCATTATTCAAATATGGCGTAGGGCTGCACAAAATGATGGGTGTGTAGTTTAGGTGTACTTAAATCGGGCTTAATAAAAATCAGAGTATACTGGTCCAACCAAACAAATTAGTAGTTGTGATCAGGACAAAGTGGGCCAGTACTTATTTTAGGCGTGCTTCCTCTAGCCAGTGACATCCAGATTTGTATCAGTGATTCAACACATCTGATGCTTAATGGAGAATCGTTTGCTTGTAGTGGAAGATTAAGAAATATGACGTTTATGAACGTGTCTCACAAAAGCCATCCCAAGTCTCAGCTGAAAAGAAGTTCAATACTACTCACGGAGTCGATGAAGGCCATCGCAATTGAGGGGTGGGGCTGGGTTTCAGCTAAATTCCCCAATCTACCTTGAAAATAAGTGTCAATCGCATCATGCACACAAAATTGCCTTCAAGTGAAAAATAAGTCTGATTAGAATTCACGTGATGAGTCCAAAATGGGGTGAAATCAGCAGTGGGCTATCCAGAGTTTTTATCGACCTTGTGAGTAGCATTAAAAATAAGTTTAAACGCAAAATATATATAATGCATATAGATGCGCAGTTGGCGAGACGCTTCACGCTGTCTCCAGGCAATCAGCTGCTAGCTTCGAGGCAGTGAAACTACAACGGACTTCTGACAAGTCTGGTTTCTCCGAGAGATGGTGGGGAGTTTGTTTTCTACCCCGTCACTTACACCTGACAGCGTAACTCCAAGCGTGATGCTGACGGATAAGAAAAATTGACATATGTGGAGAATATTGCGAACCAAGGATTCAGCGTGCTTGCTCGAGTGACAAGGAATATTATTAGGTTTATGGGTACTCACGTGATTGCAAAACATTTTTCACAACTAAAGTGCTGTGGACAGGAGATATGCCATAATCAACAAGGATTTCCAAATACTCGTTACAGGAGATATTTTATGTAGTGCACAGAGAAACCTACTTTTACTGCTCTACGTTTTCAGCGAGAATGAAATGCTTCGTTATGACTAATCGGACATGACATCGACCACTAAGATGTACTTTGAGTTCAAAATCACAGCAACGTCAAATGTTGGAGGACGTATCGGTTAACGACAAAATTGAATGCGTGAATATCCGTAAGATAAATTTAGTATTGAGTCACTTACCCCGGTGAAAAACAATCAGTTCTGTCTAACTAGGTAACATGTCGAGAAAATGGTGGATCCTGAAATGGGCTCCCTACTCCCATAGTATGTGAGGGCAGTGCGGCGGATGAATCGTTGTTAGCGTAGTAACATTAAGTTGACAGACGCATCTTTTAACAAACTATGAATCACTTAGTACCCTAATCTGAAACATTTTTGCCCGTTGGAGGATGATTTATGTAGTATCTACGACACGGACGTAACTTCACAAAGCAACTGGTATTCATACTTTTATTGTTAAAAAAGTGTTTTGATCGAGTGACTCTGTTGAGGCTAATGAAGGTAATGCCTGATTGTTGAATAGTTGCCCTAAGGCCAGACTTTAGAGCCCATCGTCTTTGAGAGAAGCGTTTACACACCATACCTGATGCTAACAATGATTGCCTTAAGAGAATTTGCACAGGAAAACTGAGGCCGAAAAAAATGAATTTCATTGTATTTTACTAATGTCAAACAGTGGCGTAGACTGATTTGTCAAACGGACATCGTACACCCTTCCTTCTCGCAAGGTTTTCAGTAAAAATCCTCAAAACTCGGTTATTCATGACGGGCTATAGATCGGGGAGTAATAACAAGTCTCTTTACCGGAGGTCTGAGGCGTAAAGAATGCCACATCCGGTGGATACAGGGCTTGGTCGGGAACTGACAGCTATGTTTTCCGTCTCATTTTCACTCAGACCAGAAGTTGGAGCAATAGAATTCGAGATGGTACAGTAAGGTGATCCTGTGCATCGGATGCACATATGATTGATGTGGCACGTCCAGACTAATTTCCCAGCTTTGACTTTGTGTGATACATTTCCCATGTGTTTCGGTGTGTTAAACGATCACTCCAGGCATCCATTCTTCTTGATCTTCCCCAAAAAACACCTGCAAAAACACAGGGATTGGGAGTAAAGAAATGTAATATTGTCCCATTTTGCCCGCTGAAGTGTCTTTTTTGGGCAACATTACCTCCAGAGGGAACGTAAAGCGTCTCCCTAGGATGAACTTGGCCAAAGACTATTGATAGAACCTGCGAAAATCTTCTTTAATGTTTCCTCTGATTCCCAGTTTCATAAGCCGTTGTTTCAGAGGACATGCTAAGTGTTCAGAATTTATCCGTATAATGCGCAACAAGCATTGGAAATAAAACTGCACGTTGAGGAACTCCATTGTTGCTGAGTGGAGACAGAGGGCACTGACATCCTACCTTCGCTTACTGGAATAGGAAGGAAGGATAATCAAACTACCAACCAAGTGAAGAGGCAGATATCACGTATCGGAATAAGTCCTGTGTGGATGAAGTTGAAGCTAGATCAGTTTAATTATACGGCTGCCTCTGTCCAGAGACAAAGCAGGGAAGTGAGCAAGGGAAACCACAGCATCAAGCGTACTACGACTGGTCTCACAGGCAAGTTGGAAGAAGTTAGAAGAACAGGACACATCAGGATACTTGCCCCGTATATTGCCCACGGGTTTCCATAAAGTTAAAGGAGTAGGTTTTTTAGCTTAATGTAAGCAGCCTTGTAATGATCAGGTACTTATATTACTGGAAAAGCACATAATACTGACGTTCGGCATAGCCTCATTTAACTCGTTAGCGTGTATTTAGGCAGATAAGGAAACCTAACATCAAGGCCGAGAGAAATTATCAATCAACAGGACTTGAGCAAGCATACCAAACATTCATACTATGTTGTCAATGGGGCCTTTTTTCGTTTGGAAGAGGAATAGGGTTGAGGAAGTTTGAGGGTACAGTGGAATTAGCTAGACGCTCTACGTGATGGCGAGTATTCGTGACTACTTTTTCTCCCGTAAGCAAAGTTGGCATAGCCCTACGCATCTGTTGGTAAGTTCAGTTTAATCAGTCCGGACGAGAAAGCATTACAATTCTTTTACTTCCCGTCATATCTGTGAACCGAGTCCATTCACGAAAGTACGTCTCTGACATTTCCAGGCGTTTTATTTGTCTTCAAAGTTGTTTGAGATGGATACAGCTGGCCAATTTGTTTTAGAAGGCCGAATTTGGATACGTAACTTACAGAAAGCGTCGAAGTTAGATAAGGACATGTCCCGTTTGGAAGATAGAAGTTCACACGAGGGCAAACAGTCTACTATGAAAGCATTTAACAGGCTTTCACTAGCTGGAGTAATACAGTGTTTACTGGCAAATTTATAGGTGAATGCTATAATGGAACGATAGGGAAATGCACGACCGGTAGAGTATTACATTGAAGAGGTCAGTGCTTTTGAGAGGCGTACAGAGCTCGTAGAGGATTGGTAGTTATCTGATCAAGTTAGATTCCATTTCTGCGTTACCATTCAATTAGATTATAGGGATCCGAAAGGAACGAACACTTCGGAGTGACCCTGTTGACGTCATATAATATGATAAAAAGATCACGGGTGGTATAGAAAGCAAAAGTATGAAAAAATTTGCCCAGTATTCCACTCAGCGCATTAGATGAAACTTGACCGGCAATACTTAACGTAGTGAACAGGATACAGCAAAAATCGGGTGGGAATCTAGGCTTATTGAATACATTCAAGCGTTCAATATCATCGAAAGTATATCGGACAAAAGGCATGGGATTATGGTTTCCAGTCTGAGTGAACACAAACAAGGATGGTTCCATGGTTCCATCGTGATTCTTGTCAACCAGCACACGATCGGGACGGACATAGTTGCAGGAAGTAGCTACCACACTTCAATCCCACTCACCAGTCAAACATACTCCTCTAACTACCTCCACGCAAAGATTTCGAGGGAGTCGTAGCTCGTTGATCTGAGTAAAACTTGATCTGAAATCAGTAAATTCTATTAGCAGAGACAATTGGCCATAGACGATGCAGCCCAATGCAACCAAACATGATGCAATTATTTTCTCTCAACAAAGAATTGCACAAAAGTGAGCAATTTCGCTCTTGCTGAAAGCGTCTGTTGAAGAGAGGAGAGATATTGTGAGAGTCAGTCAAGCTCTTATCCCGTATTTATTTTTAGTTACCAATCAGCGGTTCTGATGAAAAAATAAGAAGTATGCCATTTGTATTTCCGAGCTGAGAATTTAATGGATCCGGAAGTATCTTATCCACTCACTCAAGATTTCATTGATAATGTAGTGCAGCAAGCCAATCAGGAAGTCCCTTGCAGAAAGTGATGTGGCTGCGACTGTGTATGTACTTATAAGTATATATATATATATAGTGATGTAACGAGAGGGGCAGGGAAAAAGAGAAGAAGAGAGAGAAGGAGACTCGATACATGGCAGTGGGCTTAAATATAGGGGAATCATTATTGAGTCAAGCTGAAATCATGATCTCATATGAGTCTGCTGATGCAAATAAAAATGTAGACTGTTTATTTGCACAGATAACATCTTAAATATATATGGAATTTTTTATTGTAGAAATCCTTGAAAAACGGTTACCCACGGCAACCAAAATGTTGGATTATAACATCTTCTTCTACTACGCTGTTTTGACTTCAAAAAATTCCATAGTATATCCGACATGACGCTCAATCTTTTTAACGCAACATTTTAAATATCTTTACACGTTTTACCGGGATCACAAAAAGGAGGTTGGCAACAGTTAACTGTTAGCTATTAGCGTTTGGTCGAGCAACTCAGTGATTTCAGACTGTCGTTCGTAATACGCACAAAGAAGTTGACGATGCCACTTATGCGGTCGGAAAATCAGTTCGAGATTTTCTTTAAACCTTGCCAATATTTGGAAGTTTGGGAAATTCCCCGTTCTCGCGATCACTGCAAATGGTAAAAACGAAGCTGTTTCCAAGATGATGATAGTTTTGTCGCCATAAACTTTGATATTTCTTGGTCTTAGCAGCCTTTAAAATGCTATCCTCAATATTTCCTCGCTAAACCTGACTAGCTAATATTTTACTAATTATAGCGTTGCAGTATTCGTGAACATTGAAAGATTCATATGTAGGAGACTATGTACTTTTTTCGCGTACTTATATGCTGCTTTCGCTGCTGCTAACAAGCCTAAGTTCTAAGGTCAGTGTCACTGAAAGGCTTCCTTTGATAGCAAACGAATGAACGTTTTTTAGACTCGTTTCGAATTATGTCTTACCAATATTGTTTGCAAGGACAAAAATCGTCACTACACTAATGATAAGTATGTTCCAGAACAGTAGCAGTTCGCCCAAGGTCTTGTCTCAGAGTGCTCTCGAAAGTCCTGCTCAAACTACTCGCAATAAAATAGGATAGCCGTTGCAATGCATTTTGGGTGACGGACTTTCCTATACAAGTGACAGTGGAAAAAGTTTGTGAGCTGCAAAGTTCCCAGTTGTTAGGGCGCGAAACCGGCGACCGTATGGATGGCAGTCATAACCTAACCTTGAATTTTCGAAAGCTGTTATTTGAGCTTGGGTAACCTGGAAGTAGCTCGGCCTTTGTGCTACCTTCGAGCTGCACTGCAGTTTTGCACCGAGAAGGTGCTACAGCTGGACAAATTATCTATATCATTTTTTCTTATAATTAATACGTTGAGATCAGCCGAAGGTCACCACCAATTCACCGCCGACTTAATTCAGTTTGATGCCCTAAAATGTTGCTTGGTGAAACTGACAACAAATAAGACAATGTGCGACAAGTATCGCGCACTCTACAACGAAGCGGAATCGGCTACTGCTTTACGTCGACGGATAATATGTTGAACAGACGTGTGCGTTTCCTATGAAGGTAGATATTTGACCACCGGTACGGACGAATAGCGTAAACTCACTGAGTGGTCTTGGGGATCATGCAACCTGCGATTGCTGGTCGCACCAGGATGTCCCACACCAATACGAAGTACGAAAATTAGTTTACCTAACTCGACACAGCACTTTATATTTTGTTTTTTTCCCCACAAAATCTTCTCTTTCTCCCTGGGTGTCATCTAGCCCGGAAAGACACAGGAACTGTCCAAGCAGGAAAATATGACTAGTAAAAGGCATCCGTGACTCAAATATTCATTAACAGATAGGAATAATTTCATATTTACATGTTTCCTTATAAGGTTTCGCGCGGCAGGATAAACTTAGGGCTTCTGTGCCCAGACCGTACCTTCCTCTGGATTACAAGATAAATCAGCTCAGCCAAGTAATTGCTTTAATTCCTTCGTTGCCTTGTTTTTAAGAGCAAGAAATTCCTCGGTCCATTCATATTCTTTTACTATCTAGAACCGACGGATGAAATGGAAGAAAGACCACAACATTGCCAAACTCAATGGCCCAGGTACTTTGGATCAGTTGGAGCTTTCGGAGCAAACAAGTTCGTTTGGATCGGGGCACGAAAAGAAGAGTAGGAAAGAGGCCTCACTCTGCGATGACAGCGACGAAGATGTGATCAAGAAACGTCGCCTAAGCCCTGACAGTTTCTCTGCCAATGATGTGAATTCCGCAGTAGATAGGTTAGGTTCCCGGAATACTACTTTGGGCGGGTTCGGTCCAGACCAACTAGTTCATTCTGGGCGAGATCAATGCACGACAAGGTCTACACACAGGGAGGTTGATGAAGAACACGAAAGCGAAGAAGAAGATCAATCATCTTTGATCGGCATTCCTGCACTTCAACCCGGGAATGAGTTACGCGCCAAGCAAACGTGGACAAATTCGAAACTCGATAAAGCCACATTCCATGCACAAATGATCCCTTACATAGACCAACAGCCACAACAACAACCACACCCTCAGTCAAGAGGAAACGGAAGCGGGGGGACAGGAAACGCAAGCATGATGTTTCTACCGGGCTGTGATGAGACTTGGCATCACTGATGAGAGTTCGCTAGCTGAGGTGCCTAGAGTGTGAACAGTACGCACGATTCCCATATTTTCACGTTAAACAACAATACCCTCAAACTTCCGTGACTGTCCGCTGTTTTAAAAAGTTGTGCATTTGCCGAAAAGTGTCAGCACGACTTGTGATACATATTGTTCCGCCCACGGATCGTGTTAATCTATCCTTCCAGAGCTAAAACCTATCCATCATCATGGCTTTTTCAAAACAGTTCGAACGACCTATTTGTACATATTGTGACGGGCCAGAACCCGCGGTACAGGTTAGGGAAAGTACTTTGTTGATTTTTTCCACGCTTTTACGAGAGCATCTCATGACATTCACTTTGGATCCCGATGCGCTGTACCAGCCTGTCCAGCATGTTTTTTCTCTTTATGTAACCAGCACGTGTCCCGTTCCACGGTACCGAATTTACCACAGTACACGACAAACTAAAGTTTTTATCCAGTTAGTTTTCATTATGGTTGGTCTGGATACACATTTGTGGTTGTAAACTTGGGCAGTCAGTGTTTAGCTACTGTGCTCCTTTAGTCACCTTGGGTTTCGTCTCTCAGTGATCGGCAAGAGGTGATCCTACGGGGCAACAATGTGTTTTACGAGTTCGTTTCTGAGTGCTATCTATTACGGTCCACACAAAGCATTCTGAATTTCTTTGCCTCCCTATTAGACCTAAACAACCTCACGATCAAAGGAAATGAGAGTGGCTTTATGGATTAGTTGATTTGATCAGTACGTATTTGCCTAGAGTTGTGTAGTAGGATGCGCCGAAGCCGTCTGCACAAAACCTCCCCCTATGATTTGTTCAACAGAACAAATCGGGTCACTAGATTCCAGCACATTTGGCCGCTGATCTCTGAAAGTTCAGGTGTGATTTCTTACTTTTTCTCATAGCTGTACTATCGTCAGTTTAACTCTCCTTTTTCTCAAGGATGAAATATACGGGATTTAGTTTAGAAAGCGGCCGATCTGTGGTCCGAACACGAGTACACTTCCAAAAGCACAAAACTGAAGGTTGATAGTGGAAAAAACATAGCTCTACAGACCGTTATTCCTTTTCTGGATGTTAGCTTGCAATTATTTCAGGGATTTACGGGACAAACGGTATGCTGTCACCCATTTTAAGACTCCTTGTAGTTCCTGTCAAACGAATATATAACAGCAGCTGCTATACCGAAGCACCAAATTGTCACGCCCTGGTTGAAACAGACAAAGCTTTAAATCAAAACGAAAGTTGTTGATTTATTGGCTGTCTCTAACCCTCTGATTGGGTATAGGTGACATGCTTACCCGTATCTTTGTCCTGTCAACAGCAGCGTAACCACAGCTAGGCGTGTTGTCGTGCCTGAAGAAAATTGGGAAAGGCTAACCGACAGCCAGGAAGTGGCTGCTAGTGTTCACATTCAAAATCATTCATATGGGTTAAGTTACAGAACAGCTCGCAGGAAGTTTAAACTTAATTGGATGGGCTACGTATCCACAGTTGGTCTGTGCCACTGAATTTGACTGTATCGGTGTAAAACATGAACGAGTTGGCCTTCCAACCGATTGTCCATTCACCCCCCTCCATCACTACTTACGCAACCTCCTACCCTGACACCAGGGCACTTCTAGAGTGTATGTGCATGAGCGCTCGCGTGATTTACGCTCTGCTTTTGGTCAGTAGGCTTGGCGTGTCCGACTGCACGACTCGGTTGGTAGGTTGGAAACTTCAAAAAGAGTCGGACATTTATCAAACGCGAAACCGACAACATTGTCCTATCTCAGCACACCCCCATGTGCGCTTCTGGGATTTGCTTTGCCCCATAGGCATGCGCGCACACGTTTAGCCGACTCCATGTGTGTGACTGCATACAAAGAAAAGAATGATGACTTGTGGTTCCTCACTAACCTCTCGTTCTTCCGCTTCTTTTCTCCTGTTCGCCAACAAATATAGTGATCGAGAAATGGGAAAATTGTGGACGCACGGTGGTTGGTGGAATTCACACATGGGGCACGTGACCACGGGGTGAAATACTTTAGGGAAAGAGGCGTTGTTCGAGGTTTGCAAACTACGAGATTTGAAAGACCCCCGTGATAGCCAAAATTGCCTGTGTGCGTAGTGAGTAAGTAATCACTAAGCCTTTTGTTTAACTCACTGAAATCAGTAGTATCAAGAGTGACGAGAAAGGACGGACAGGATATATTTTATTTGGAACGGCTCCTTAACTGAAGGGGAGATATGAATATGGGTACGAGATAGGGACAGAGCTGGGTGTGGTTTATTTGCTTGTATATTCGATCCACAGATCGCTCCTCTGTGAACACCAAGGACTCGGTTTTAGAGGATATCTAAGGTGGCATTTCAGATGTAAACCAAAAACAGAAAAGATCATACCACGCTGTATCAACTGTATCAGTTGAAGAACACCATAAACGAGAGATGCAGTTGAGTCTACCGTGAAAACCCAGTTGATATGCAAATGAGTGTGTTTGTCAAGATCTCTCCAATTTGGATTCAAGTGGAATCGAAAGTTGACGGAAACTCGGGAACTGCGCCTACCTGATGAGCCCCAAGAAGGGTAAAGCCTGTCGTAGGCTGTCGAAGAGTTTTCAGCAACTATGTGAGTAGTTTCCCTTATGG
Organism: Opisthorchis felineus; assembly: GCA_004794785.1. Classification (NCBI taxonomy): domain Eukaryota; kingdom Metazoa; phylum Platyhelminthes; class Trematoda; order Opisthorchiida; family Opisthorchiidae; genus Opisthorchis; species Opisthorchis felineus. The sequence goes on along the minus strand of SJOL01006964.1, from coordinate 82,768 downwards.
TACTTTCATCCCCTTCTGAGCAATTACCTGGAGAGACGGACTCGGCTTGGTTGTTTGTGAGACACTGCTGTAGAGAAGATTCAAGCACCAGCTTAAAGCGGTTTGCTCTGAAAGGCTATAAAATCAGCATGGAACCTTCGCCAGGTAGGTAATATTCATGCTAAGAGCCCGGCAGCTACTCAGAAATAAGCTTGCTTCAGCGAATTAATCAGCTAAATAGTCAACAGTGCAATAAATGGGGGCTCAGCGTATGAATTTTTGAACGCTATTGAAAGGGGATCTGGCTCAACGGGAACATTTAGAGTGATCCTTCTTAGGACCAAGGTTGCTCGCTCAAAATATATCGTTCTCAGGTCAAGGCTAACGGGACCTAAATGCAGTGACGTTGTTTGAGAGCTATCCTGAGGAAAATAGGAAACTAGCCAGCCTTGGATAGCGGTCGAGTGCATCAGGCTGTAACCTGTATCCGTTTGTCGAATTCCTCCAAAAGTGTCTTCTACTCATCCAACGTCTGTTATGAGTAATAAAACCATCATTCGGTAAAGGGACGTTTGTTCGATAGAGAACTAACTAATACGAAAATTGTTGCGTTTTCCGCACAGATTTAATGAAAATCCATCTGCATCCGTTTATTTTACTTTATGTAACTGTGCGGAAGACGATTCTGTTCTGACTGTCATTGAAGTGCAAAATGCTTGTAAATTCATAGTGTTTTTAAAGAGAGGAAAAATCGCCCTGCCCGAAAATCACTTATGATGTGAGAGACTCAGCACCCTCAAGATAAGCGTATCCAAAACGAATATGATTTTCTGAGGTAGAAGAGTATCTAAACTGTATAGGCCAATATCGAGTGAAAAAGAAGGGTGGTCGGTTACTTGTTGGAGTTTGTGATGGATATAAACCTGGTGGTGGAATTTTCCTCCCGGGTGTTGCTGTACCTGCCAGTAGTGAACCCAAACGACAGATGAACAACGAGATAACTTGTGAACATGAGTCAGTGAGCAAAACATTATAAAGTAAACACATGCATGAAGGTGGCACCCGCTGTGATGCATATATGATGAATAGGCAACAATCGATGGAAAAAGGAACCAATCTACCGGTTACTAATATTCATGATCAGCATGGACGTTGGGAACTTATGAAATAGACAACTGGTGCGCTTGATCATACGGTACCGCAGTGCGAGTGACGCGTCCTATGACGTGCCATATAAGTCTGGTCCAGACAATGCAGCACTCTAGATGTCATGAGGATTATGTCCATTCAGTCATAGTTGTTGGTGTGAGCTCTGTTGACAAATGCCCATACACAACTTTGGGGTGTCATAAGACAGTAACGCCGTCGAAGTATGGTCGAAGTTGACGACATTAGCAAGTTTTCGTCCACGTCGGCACAAGTAAGCATCATCGGTCACCTTCCTTATCCATTCCTAGGATCCCACGCAACACGAGAGAGTGCAGATTTATCCCGACATCGGTTCAGGGTTGGCTATATCTCGCATGAGCCAAAATCGTTTCTCCTTATGACGGAACGCATAACTGGCTCTACAGCCAGCAGCTTCAGGATATGCAAAGCCCGATTGCTCATCACTATAAAGAACCAATGAGCGTGTGTTCATCCAACGAATTTAAGTGTTTCTGGTACCAAGAAAATAAAGGTCAGAGAAGATAGACTTCACCAAACATAACTTACCTCGATTGCACTAGACAGTCTTCACCCGTCAGCTCACCGGATATCCCTCCTGTTGTGAGGATTACCCCAAAAAATTTCGTTAAAAGCCCTCGTCAGAGCCAAATATATTTGTCCCTTCAATCCATATCCACTACAGTAACGTGGAGCACTGATCTGACCAAGAGACTGACAGACTGCACCCTCCTCCCGCCTCCCCTCGCCCAAAAAATATAGTGCGCTTCAAAGACAAGTGCTATTTTGGTCGATTTCGAGGGTGTGCGGCCTTCTGGAGGAGTAGCCTAATGGTACAATACGGTGGACTTGGGTAACGGACATCAGCATTTGTCATCCATATCCTTGTGGCTGAGATTTTTGTGGCAAAAAGCGTGACAGCTCGCTTACCGACAGAGTTCTCAGTTTCAAATGCCATCCAGAGATCTTCGCTTCTTCGGTTACGTAATGTGAGTTTGGGCTGTTATTTCAGGAAATACAATGCCCTGTCTCACACACGAAACAACTGGGTTAACGGGTAAAGTAAGCGTAAAGCGACGCCCTTTTCTTCTTATTCTGGACCATATCAGTTGACTTCCCCGGGACTAGTGTTATCTTCCATTAAATGCCAAAGGCTTCTTGCTGTTCTCAGTAGAACAGGAGTCTTTTGCATCCAGATGACCAGATGATGATTAGCCATGGTGTTAACCATACGCCTGAAGATAGGTTTTGGCCACTGTAAACGAGCTCGATGTTTGCTAGAAATACAACGCAATGAGGCCACTGAACCTGCCAAACCGCAGAAGAAAGTGAATACATAAGACGGGACGGGTACACCAGGATCGCGACCTGTGAGGTAATTAGAACCCTGACGCACTCGCTTTGCAAAGGTGACATAAGATGGTGTGGGGCTGGGGTGGAAACTATTTATTCATATAATAATAACAATGATTGCGCAAGGAAAGGCAGGAATTGCCAGAAGGCAGCCAGTACAGACTACGCATAACTGACTGTTTTTATGGCCATTGGTCCCACGTCCTTCGGCGCGCTGTCTGAAAAATTTTAACTGAAAAAAATCAGTCAACATATCAAGCTCTTTCTGAGTGTTCTGAACCAATCACCTACCGAGAATCCAGTGACTGATACCTACATTCAACGATTTATTTGTACTGAGCTATCATGTGGCCCAAGGTTATTTACCTTTGTGCTTGCCATCGTCACCTAGAAACCCCTAGAAACCCTTACCTGATCACATTACTTATGAAGTTCTCAATAATTACCTCTTTGTAATGTTAGATTACTCTCGGAAAGCACAAGCTTTTAAACCCATGGCCAGACAATTTCTCCCCATAACTCCAATGGATATGGGTGAAAAGGTCATATAAGTGTCAACTGAATTCTCTGCTTGGAATAAAACACGATATCAACTACGTTAGAATGATAAATTTTTGTGGTGCCTTTTGCACTGGTGGTTTAGCTGTTGGCGGTTGGCCACACTAGTGTTGGGTATTATTTGGCGTAGAAAGCCTACCAGGCGGACAAACAAATGGAAACTGCTGAATGTGATCGACACCGGCTTTTGCTTTTTTAATCAATACATTCGGAGACAGGAGAGGTCGAGATGCAGAGGTTTGAACCACGGAACTTCCGGTCAGTAAATTCGCGCTGTAACCATTAGGCCATCCCGCCCCCGATTTTTTGCATTCGGATAGTAACTTAAGTATTCTCCGGTGCTGAAGACTTCCGAGTCCCAACGTTGCAATACATGCCTTTTGGTTTGATACTGATACGTATGTAGGCTCCATTGGAGTCGAAACTGCTATCTATACCATTAACTGCTCATTCCTCGTTTTTTGGTGTGACCACTCTAGATTTTTTTTAATGGGGAGAAACCACTTCTGGTTATTTCGGGCCGTAGTAACCGCCGGGTGGGGGTGAATTGAGAACCACAGGGCACTTGACTATGGTGCGCTAAATCCATCGGATCAGCAGGGAAACTGAATAAAGACCTAGCCATATACTAAAGTTAACGGAGATGGGTTAAGTGCGTAATTCTGGGCTTGAACCTACTAAGACAGATTTTACCGTTGGTAGACACCGTAAATTATGGGTGTGTTGGACGGAAGTACGCAAATGCAATGGTCGCTGATTAGCGGCCACAATTACATGAAGCGGAATCCCCTCCCCACGTAAAGTGCACTAATGCATGTATTCACTGATATTCGTGGGCGTGTATTATAACCAGTAAAGTTGATGCATCCACCAGTGATATGCCCATTAGTTGAGTCCCCAGGCAACCCGGTGCCCTTCTTCTTTAATGCCTGTGTAAGCGACAAATTTCCAACAGGCTGGTGGTTTGCGCCTCCCTTAAAACAATTTACCTTGGGAGCCTCTTATCTCTCTCACAGTTTTGAGGTCTGGTAATTCCACTCTCTTTTTGGAAGCAATCTCTTCCCCTGGCCACTCTACTCGGGAACAGTACTGCTGTTTTTATCTGGACGTAACTCTACTCTTAGGATTGCTGAAAACTCTTCGGCAGCCCACCACCAGTTTAACCATTCTTGGAGCTCATCAGGTAGGCGCAGCTCCCGAGTTTCCGTCAACCTTATGTTTTAATTGGACCGAAAATACCCCAGGGGGCTGATGCGTCATGTTCAGTTGGAGCGGACCGTCATAGAACGCGAGATTAAACTAGATTAGGTTGAGTCTCCTGTCGAAACCGAGTTAATGTGCAAGTAATAGCATTTGTCGAAAGCTGTTCAATTTGGGTTCAAGTTGAAAATGGGGTTCGCGGAAGCTCGGAGACTGCGCCTACCTGATGGGCATCAAGAAGGGCGAAATCGATCGTGGCCTGTCGAAGAGTTTTCAGCAACCTTGTGAGTAGTTTGCTTCAAGAAAATACACTGCTATACCTCGAATATCTTACCAACTGAAGCATGAGGCTCCCTGGTGCAACACATCCAGTTGAAGCGGACCATTTTAAAACGGGGATTCAGCTGGATTCAGTTGAGTTTACAATCAAAACCAAATTTGTGTGCAAATGGGAGTATTAGTTTATTATTGTTTTGTTTTCGGTTATATTTTTTCTCTAGTTAAGCTGATCTGCACAGTTCTGCTTTTGTTGCAAACCACTGATGTTAATTGTTTCGATAGGTGCTTTTCTGGTCTGTGATGTTTTATGAAACTTTCCACACGCAGACCGACAGCCTCACGGTTTTGTCAGATCGAGTCAACTGAACTCTAAATGAACTATCATGGAGATTGCTTGTTTGAAAAGACGGTACTTCGTCGTACTACCACCAGTGTGGTTCAAGGACATTCAAAATGAGGGCACCTAAGAATTTCATGCCCATCCCGCGAAAAAAATAAGTACAGGGCAATAATTGTTCTTTTAAGTTTAACCTTGTTTGTTATCCCATACTCAGGCACTGCTGACAAGTTACGGAGGAGTTTCGAATCCAGAGTTCACATACACGGTATATCCATAAGTTTTAAGTTTGTACCCACGTAAATAGGATTTGAGTTCAGAAAGTGGTAGCGGATAGAGGCAAACGCGAGTGGTGTAAGGGCTCATGCTCAATGTTATCAGCCTCATTCATAAGCACTGCGGTTCAGAAACACTGGTACCTGCCCTGGGCAATACCTAGAAGTTTTATTTTGTGACTTTCGTTTGGCATGGTTCTCAGGCGTAATAACTTCGCAGGATTTTTAACCACTTCAAAAAATGCTGGCAGCAAGTATTTCGTAGATATCCCAAAAAACCTGAATTCCTATCTTAGCCGATTAATGACACGCCATAAATTTTTGGTGCAAGAGGGATTTGATTGCTCACAGTAAAGCCTTTGTTTTTGCTTGTTAACTAAATTCTTGAATCCATATTTCACATTGTACTTCGCGAGTTCTAGAATGGTTGACTTGGTTTCAACGGCCAAGCCGCGCGCGGAACCACCAAGGGAAAGTGCACATATTGTGAGCGAAAAAAGCAGTTCAGCGGCGGGAAAAAAACACATGACATCAATATCAATGGTTCTTTAACGGCACGTCTGCAAACACGTCGTCCCTGTGTACTCGGACATCGCACACATTTGCCACATATTTCCAACGGATCAACAGCTGAACGACTTCAACATCAGTGATTAAATGCATGCATGCACTTCATAGTGGGTTAAACCTAAGTACCATTCACAGACCCAGGAATTCTGAGCACCTTTTGAATATGCATTTCTACATTTTGGTTGTTTTGTCCTTATTTCATTGTTTATGGGAACAAGGTGGTTCGATATGGGACGAAAAAAACGCGAAACCCCGTGTGAAGCCCCCGGAATTCTCAAACTAGAACTTGAAATGCACTCGATATGTAGGCTCGCGAACCGCATGCCTCCCACGGTTACAGTTTGAAATTTTATTCTCCTGGTTAAGTACACGATCGTCCAAACCTCTATCAGGAGTTGTCATAAAAAGGCAGTAAAAGAAGCGCAATAGCCGTTTTTGAATTTCTTCAAAATATCCTTCATCCGCTCTCAGTGTTTCTGGTCAACACACGCACACTCCACAGCTTTCGACATTCCACCTCGGACCGGGGTAAAACCGAGCCGCGTAAACCATTCGGTTTGCTGTCCAGGTGATTTATGCCACCTCACGGTAGAACATGGTAGAACTGTACTACTGTTACCATAGTACAACTACGCTGCACTGCCGGCACGCGTCTCTGGCTCTACTAATGCGTGCTTGCTTTACACACAGTAAAACAGGCCCATAAACAATACCCAGAGAGAGGATGACATGCCGCGAAAGAAGTTGTTTTACTCTGGGACAAGCAGGAGAGAAATATGGTATTCTTCTTTGCCCAAAAAGGAGGCGCTCACAATTTTGTTGGCAGACTAGCACATGAGAGCAAGTAACGCAACCGAGAGGACTTGTGTGTGTGTGTGTGGAGGGGTGAAATTAGCCCCCTTCTCCCAAGTGCAAACAATGAACACATTGAAAAAAAGCAACATGATATGGTAAGCAATGGACCATGGTCTTGGTTTTTCACTTCGGTCGACATGAGAGTTTCATCTAATTGATCAAATGTTTTAACGGGCCAAAAACAATCATGAAGCATTTAAGGATTATGACGATAGTAGTGATTCGCTGAGACCCCACTGGAAGCTGTCACTTATCACCTTTGTGTTCTAATAGTGTACGCGTTTCATTATATATATATAATATATATATATATATATATATATATTTGTAGAGCGAGAGAGATGGAGAGAGTATGAAGTCCTACAAAATGTTTTGAGAAAAAATCGATTGAAATTAGGTTAAAGGCTATATTGGATTTCGTCAGCTTGAACTTTAAAATGTTTATCGGATTTGGCCTTAGACCAGTCACACCATCATAATGGAATATACCGGCATTAAGTTCACCACCACTTTTCGTTTAGTATGTAAATTCCAGTTCTGTCTCTCGCCAGACGCTTTTCTTAGAAAATCTGTAGCTCCTGATTACGGGGAAGGCAGTTCAAAAGAGCTTGTGCACACTACCACACTAAGTGGTAAATATTATGACTTCGATGGGCTGCCAGTCATTTAGATTTGACAGGTTAACCTATTGCCGGTAATTTCTGCTTGCTTCCTTAGTGACGACATCTCAGCTGGCTAGTCGGAAACGGAGCGTAGCGGAGGTCAGTCAATTGTTATTACCTGCCTACCAAGTCACCCACACCGCCAGCGAACACCATGGTATTGTCACCTTAATTCAATGGGGTTAATGTTTCCACATATCATTGCGTGCCTTCACATCTACTGGCAAGTTGGACACCCAGTTTAGACGGCCACATTTAAACCAGCCTTCGTGAAGACTCCAACTGTCGGAAGAACAGTTGTTGATATGCGGCTGCATCAAAGGAGAACATTTAATGAACTTCAATCCAAAAGTGACCTCAATTCACTGGTTTGGGCAAGTGAAAAACCAGATGAGGTTGTCTTGCCATAACGACAAGCAATACGAGCAATGAAAACAACAGTTCCTGGGATATCATCGGCAATGTAGAAGCAGAAAAGCTGCACTGCTGGGGAGGACACGCCATCCCAGCTGGCAACAACCGAATTGGTTGTATTCAGACAATTGTGTTCAGACGTTCTTGTAGTTGAGCGGATCGGTTACGCTTCACTTATTTGTGTGTGCTTGTGATTTCCAGTAGTTCCCTGCATGCTCTTCTGGGCGGAACTTGTCTACATGCTCCGTCATGTATAAATGGCTTGAAAAATAGTTGAACAATTTCAAGATGAACCTTGGTTTGCTTATAAACTTATGTTAGTTGGATGCGTTGAACCGTAGTTTGGACGTGAGACATGTTCTCCCATGTTATGTTCCACAAGTTACAAGATGACGACACAAGCTAGGTAACCATGTCTGGAGGAAGTACTGCATGAAGAATTTCCAGTGTAATTTTGATGAACCTGCGAATGACACTGGGATTGTGCTTTCGACTCAACTGTCCCGAATATCAGAGTAGAAAGGATTGCATTATTTTCCACTGAGGAATTTGAAGAACATATCAGAGGACACTTTCATTTGAGGTTTTTACGCATACTTCGAGTACGAATTAAGGCATGCTCTAAGTAACGTCTGCTCTCCAGACATTTGGAATACAGTCACGTACATTGCGAATGGAAGTTGTGGCATAACACCTAAGATTAGTGCACAATATTCCAAGCTGGTTCGATCGGTTGGCGGATTTCTCGTCAAAAAGCACAAGATCCATACGTAACATCAAACTCTAGAGCGAATACACTCAGTCGCAAACCAGTTGTGTTTCTACGGGAGACTCAACTGAGTCCCAGCTGAATCACCCGTTTATGATATTCTTCAGTTGAACGTGCTGCACATAAGCCACCTCACGTTTTAGATAGTACGATATTCTAGACATCACTGTACATTGTCTAGACGGAACACGCTACTCACATGCTTGCTAAAAACCCTTCAACAGCTCACTACCGGTTTCGCGCTTCTTGGGGCTCATCAGCTAGGCACAGACCCCGAGTTTCTCGAATGTCGTCCATTTATGCAGCACATTTAGTTGAAAAAGATCATGAACGAGGTTTTCAGCCGGGATTCTGTTGAATCTTCCGTGTAGACCAAAATGGTGTGCAAATGGGTGCATTTGGCAAATCGCGTACATTCTGTGTTCAAGCAGAACATAAGGTTGATGGAAACTCGGAAACTGCACCTACCTGATGAGCCCCAAGAAGGGCGAACCCCGTTGTGGGCTGCCCAAGGGTTCTCAGGAACCTTATAAGCAGTTTTCTTAGGGAACACTGGGGTAGTTTATGAAGTCAGACATACACACTATTGATTAGCTTGTACAGCGGTTAACTGTGAGCGATTGGCTGTGAAATAAGTGGTGCAGCTTAATGCTTTACGATATCCTGTGCTATCCTACCACTTTGAGTAGTCGTCCACTGGAAACCAGACTACTTTTCTTGTCTGTCACTGCGATGAAAGTATATGACAGTAGAACTGTGACTTGGAATACTTGTATGGAAGTCACTGTCTCTCTCCCCAGGATCTAATTCACCTTAATGTTGTTGTAGATGCGACAAAATTTACCTGCGGATCGAGTTCATTGTCATCTAACCTAACATTGTCATCATCACCTAACTAAGTTGTCCGAACGAGAGTAAAACATTTGTGCAACCCCATACGATCATACTAGGCAGTCACGTGGCCTACTACCCTTCTTTCCTTTTCCGTTTTTACTAATGAGCTTTCTTCAGCGAAGCATTAGTGTTTACTTCTGCCCTTGACCCCATTTATGTGGGTGTTGCACACACTGGCTTTTCCCAAGTTATTACTGTTTCATGAGCTGCACTGAATTCACTTGGAATAAAACGGGAAAAAATGGGATACATGGTTTGCGATGGTGTGGAAGACCCGCCTGATGTTGAATAGTCCCTTTTTTGTGTGAAGGAATCTTTTAAAGCTTTTAGTAGTTATCATCCAGTCTCTGGTATGCTGTAGGTTTTCACGGAGGCTCTTCTATGGGTTGAATTTTCATCATCCCTTTTTCTGCCAAAGTAGACCGCAGTGCGCTTTACGAACAGAAGCTGCTTATTGTGACAGCGTCATCCTTCTGTTACCAAGATTAGTAGTTTTTCGCGTAAACTGGCATTCACCGAAAGTAAAAACAGTTACTGATAGGAAACAGCAACACTTTCTCAGTTCCATACCAACATTTTTCGTGGCTTCAAGCATAAAGTGTCGAAAAGCATCTTTAAGCAGTTATAATTATTAGCTGACTTAGTCAGTGGTTTGATCTCAAACATATATCCATAAAAATAATAAATTATTAAGCACCAGAAGCCTCGGCTAATGGCCCTCAGACGTTCCATATCATAATCCGATTCCGGAAAGGCAGGTTGGCCAACTGCACTGTTATTTGCACGCACGTGTCAAGAGTGTGTGAACGTGTTGACTTCCAGTCTGCGGCGTTCCGTCTGCCACCAAACTATGGGCACAGACCAGGCAACAGACAAACTGTCTATGCAACGCCGTACATCGACTCAGGCAAAACTGCTGTCAGATTGGCTACTCAAAACAAAACCTGACAAGTGAGGCGATTCGGTTTCGGTCGGCAGCTGAGGTTAACTGCAGACTCGACATATCGCGTGACAGGTATTAGTGGTTCTTTCAAAAGAAAAAAACTCCGCATAAGGTGGCCGGGAAGACAGATTCATTGTGACATCGTGGACAGCACGACTAGTTACAAGACGGGTTTTGAATCTGTCCAAGACGGAAAAGTTTGGTGAAATTGTGGTTCATTCAAATAGGTAGTTAGATGCTGAAGGTGTAAACTTCCTGCTTCTAGTTGATGGTCAGATGCATTTGCCACAGATGCAAAGTGCGGCACTATTTAATAACAACACACCGCTTGTAACTGCCTGTACCTACATCTCATATTATGTTGTCAAACTTCGCTGCATTCCTGAAAAGGTTTTTTCTACAAAAACCACCGATGTTCAATAGGCACTAGTCAGTGGTATATTTCCGTGCCAAGCCCCGTACGGTGGTTTGGGCGGATGGACGGGATGTGTGCCAAACTGTAGCTCAGACTCCTTCAGCATTTTCATCTCTACCGATGAAAATAGGCACCCTTACGTTCAAATTTTCTTTGGACGCACAAAAGACTTTTTCAGTAGACAGCGGGCCATATTGATTTACTCATATCGGTAATCGAGACCTAGTCCTGGACGGTGTATTGATCCGCATATATGGAATAGCGTATGCATGTGACTAGAGACCCTAATTGCCATGTTATATACGGACTTTTTAAATATGTATGCTCCGTGATTTGACCAATTGCCTGAGACATTTTCATGTTAAGGAAACGAATGAAAATTGTAAAATATGTCACACGGTTGAAATGATGTATCGCTGAGGTTACTAATAGTAGTTTTTCACAATCAACACCAAGTCGACACACTCAAACACATCGATGCTCCATAACCTAAGTTTGGAGACGAATCAACGAAATTTTATTTGCTGCACTGCGATTAACCGAAGAAAGATGTTTGGAACTGTCAGCCTATTGACGGTTAGCTTTTGAGCTCAGTGAATCAAATGATCAATTAAAATTGTCGGGGTCCCTCTGCAATCACCAAGAGTGAACGAGGAATGGTCAACAACCGGTGGAAACTGCAATAGGTGCCTCAGCGTAAACGTCTACCTTTTTGCCTACGCGTTCGCCATGCATGGTTTAATCGTCAAATATTTTTATCAGCTCAATCGAACCTACCTCGTGAGGTCGGAATTCTCCATGCATGCGTTATTGTTCCATTAAGTAGTGGAGCGTTCAAAAGGAAGTGGATTTGGAGTGGTCATTATGTGTAAGGAATAACGGCTGACCAGGAATATGTTCAAGCCACCTTACATACATGTGCGTTCTAAGAGTAAAACGCCTATTTGAACTTTTAGCGGGTAGTGCACATCCGACCAAGTAGCTGACAATTTTACTGAAATTCTCTTCTGCCCTTGTCTCTGCCTGCTTCTGGAGTACAATCTGTAAAACTAGCCAAAGCAGGTTGTGTTAAGCCTCAACATGGTACCGAAAACAAATAACTTACTCAAAAGAGCAACACCTGCGTCATCCAAACGTATTTGGAATATTACGAAATGAGGTCGGATTTCTGTCTAGCTTAGTCTTTAAAATATCTCCCAAGTAAACACCTTCACATTTTTTGGTGGATGAGTGAGTCCGAAAAACATCCTGCTATCAGACGACGTCAAACGATTAACGTTTGAGATGACAGATATACGGAATTTTGCGCCACTGAATCATATCAGCTGTGAATCTAGCCAGGGTATCTCGATATACAATCTCATTCAGTGCTTGTAGTTTCCACACTTGACATTGCAGAAACTTACAGTTTGCTGTATACCTTGTCGGTTAATTAGCTTGCCGCGCGCATGTTTTGAACTTGTAATCCGCTTGCGTCTGACCTCGAGACGCATCTCCTTCACGAAACAAACCAGCCCTTTGTTTTCCATGCATTTGTTCTTCATTCATTACATATGACCCACAAACCTTCAAGCCTGATTGGATTTGGTCCGACTATGGTTCACCATGAGATGTAACAATGTATTTAGGTAAGTCAACATTACTTTAGATTTGGTGTGCCCCAAAGTGTGTAACGAAAACATGTTAACCAGAGTATAACTGCTAATAGTTTGGAGAGATATTCAAGCTTCTAATTGAGTGTTTGTCCCGTAAAATAAGTCAGTCTGTGCTGAAAAGCTCTCTTCCCTGTTTAGACGGAACAAGCTACTAATAAGTTTGCTGAAAAATTTTCCACACCCCACCACCAGTTTCGTCTTTCTTGGGGCTTTTCAGGTAGGTACGGTTCCCGAGCTTTCACTATCTTTATGTTCCATCTGAACTCGAATTCGGCCCAATTTGTGGAATGCAGTAATTTGCAAACTAATCTGTTTTGTGCGAAGGACTCAACTCAATTCCAGCTGAATCTCCCTTTATGAAATCTATCAAATGAAGCTGTCTCTAAGGGGTTGCCTCATGCTTTAGTCAGCACGATATTAGAAATAGCACGTTATATAGACTTAATGTTGCCTATTTTATGAGCCCCAAGAAGGGCGAAACTGGTCGTGGTCTGTTGCTCTTGTAAGTAGCGTGTTTCGTCTAGATAATGTATTGCGATACCTCGAATATCGTCCAAAATGAAATACTAGACGGCCTTCTGAAGCAGATTCAGCCGAAGAATATCATAAACAAGGGGATCAGCTGGGATTCGGTTGAGTCGCCCATGAAGACCAAATTAGTTTACAAATGAGTGTATTTCGCGAATGGTTCCATCATTGTTGCAAATCATCGGTAGTACGCACCTCAGTTAAGATGGAGTCACTTGAGGAGCCAGTCAATTCATGTCCACGCGATGTGAATCCCATGACTTCAGGATGAGTGGTGATATATTATTCCACGTGTGGGTTAATCACACCGTTGGTCAGCCACTCTTGGCCGGACGGTTTTGCCTTCAACTAACAGCCTGAAAGAAGCTAGCACAAGTCTTTTGTGATGATAAAAGTTAGGTGAAGTTCAGATTCATATACGAACCAACAACCCTCATTAAATACCTTAGTGATTCATTGACCTTTAAGCAATCAAAATGAAATATGCTCACTAGCAAACTGACTGATTTCCTCTAGAAAGTGGGTATTTTTAACCGTCCAACTGTGAATCCTGTTCAAAATAAGCAGAGTCGTTGTGCAGTGATTAGGCTATTACTTGTTGGACCGTAGGCACTGAACTACAATTTCTCCTGTAGAATCAACTAAGTAAGTGCTCTGCTTTTGTGTCCCTCAGTATTCAGGACATACGATGATATAGCGTATGCCTATAGGTTGAAAGTAGGAACAAAACTGAATTTAGTATGTGACAGGTTCACTTAATACTGAGGCGAATGTGCAACATACAAACAAACAGCACAATGGACCGAACACTCAATTTTCCCATAAATCTCCACTTTCAGTATCCTGACAGAATGATAATTTCGCAATCACATGAAGACTTTAGCCATCAGAATATTTTTTGGAGCTGTTCTCTAAAAGTTTTGTTTTGACTTAAGTTCCACCGGAATAGCTAACTTACCGGTGCATTTTTGTTTCAACTTAACTCGTGCATCTCTGTATGCTTGCTTGACTTTACGTCTATGCGTGTATGTGTATGGGAAATAGGATAGAAATGAGCAGAAGTGTAGCAGTTATCTGCAGAGCCACGAGAGAAAACAAACAGCATGACCCATGATAAATGATCAGTCTGAACATGTCAGCTGGGTAGTTTCAGGCAATGTCCGAAAGAAATCAAAAATGGTTCATTTTGAGTCTCTCACCAAGCTGCTTTATGGGGAGTTGCCACTAACCGGTAGCTGACACCTCCGGATGAGCACACAACCCCTTGGTGGATGTATCAATGTTCCCTCAGATTTGTAACGTGAGGCATAAATTGGTCTGCTTTTAAACTCCTTTGCGTGCCTGAAAACTGAACAAGTATGCTGGCCACCACTGCAGAGTTAATGGTCTGTAAGTAGGATAACATCTTGCTGTCATCAAACCTCGCTGCTGACCTTGTCTGCTGCTAGGAATCATATCTTGGCTGCCTCTCCAACACATCCTTTCCTCGTCGATTAACATCTGTTCACGATTTGTTTCACGCACGGTCTGCCAAGAGGCCTGGTTTGCACAAAGTTGGAAAGTTGACATGCCACACAGCATATAAGTCTTGGTTCAATGAAATGCGTAAGAAGTTCGCGTGTCGTCTGTTATAGTCTTCCAAGCGTACAATCATTCTACACGCGACAACAGTGGTTGGCGTCGAAACTATTTAAAACAAATGGGGAGTGAAAGATATTCGACAGATAACGGTCACTGAGGTTTAATCGATACATTCCAAGTCATGTTGTACAGTAGTTTGGAGAATGAGCAACAGTCGTCGTGAGAAGGATACGAAGTTTGCACTTTTTTGCCTGAAGCTTTCATTCTTTCAAACTTGCGATGAATTTGGACAAGACGGATTTACATAATCAGCATTATATTGACAAAGACCAGATAGTGATAGCTGTGGAAAGGTTTCAAGTTGGTATGAACATTACTGCTGTTATTTACTAATTAGGCTTTGCAGGTGTATGCCATTTAAGCAAACCTATTTTGGTGTGTGACGAATGGTTTTCTCGTGAAAATTTTATCCGGAGTCACATTAGATTGAGTGTTTGATGAATAGGTGAACTACGGATGCGGTGATTACCAACATTGATGGTTCGTCTTCTAGGAAAATAACAAAATATTTGTTGAAATTTCAAATGAAATTTCCCTCATGTTAGTGAAGCCTATCTATACTGACAAGCCGAGATGCACGATACAGCTGTTTCATCCAGCAATACGCATCTAACTAAAAGCAGAGAATTTCGAGCCCCGGACATCCCGGCCAGTGGTAGAGCGCTTGACTGGTCGACCACGGGCCACTGATCAGCATGTGATGAGTTCTATAAGTTGGCCAGGGGAAGGATAATTTCACAAGATGGATGAAACAACCTTCTGTGAGGTGACATGGTTTTTGTGATTGATCAGCGGCGCTATATCCTGTCTAGGTGAGAGCTTATCACACTGCTTTTCAGCCGCTCGTAGTTGAACGGTTAGATGTGCAAGAATCGGCAGGAAGGTCCCCACTGGAGTTTCGTTAGATGCTGCGATTCTCAATTAGGACAAAATAATTGTGCAGTGCTTCTCGCCTTTTCACCATAGATGGGCTTCACTAACAAGACGAGATTTCATTTGAAAATTGCCAGATCTCCTCACACTACAATATATCTGCAGAATTCAACTGAACAGGGTGGAAGTGATCCCAACTGGAACTATGAACTGAGGTTTGGTAACAGAGGAAACTTATCTGACCCGAATGATAACACCAAACACTGAATACTAAGGCTGCAATGCTATTTCGATATTGTATATATGTATATATACTTGGTAACGGTGTTTCTGAATCTGGTGTTTCAAACAATTCAGGGTTTCCTTGTTTACACTGGCATACTTTAAATAAATGTATGAACACGATGAAATCTGCTGTAAAGGAAAGGCCTAGTTCGCTGATGATTCTAGAGCAACCGACTGATAAAAGTTTTTTATATTTATATAACCGACAGTTTTCGTCAAAGGGTAGGACTCTTCAAGGATCTAAACCATCTTTCAACCTATACTGTGATTTGTTGTATGCGTTTTTCACCATAGTCAGAAATGAGTAAGATGTTCACTGGAGTACTTTTCTTATTGAAGCCCAATCTACCTGAAGGACGGCTAAGATTTTTAACCTTGACTAGTCAAATCTTTTTTCACTAAAGTCCTTGGTCTTCCAGGAGAACAATAGTAACTGACGGCCAAAACAACTCCTTTAGGTATTTTGTAGGGTAGAAGTAAATTCTGTATTTCGTAGATGAATGTGCCTTCAGACGATCTACGGATGTAAGATTCTACCCTCCTTATGTTTGAAGAATATTCATCAACGGTAGAATCATTTCGGATAAATAGATAGCAACGTTAGACGGGCTGTCGGCAGATGAGCTGATAAGTTTTGACAAGTGGCTGTCATACTTCGTGCTGCTTACCGCGGCTCATCGATTATATAGGCAAGGAAACAAATCTAGTCTATTTGCCCCCGAAGGTTACTGGGTTATTGGCCACTGGGGTATATGCGTGTGGTTGAGGGAGGCCCGAACTAACACAAAGGCACATAATTCATGATGATCAGAAGAACATATTTATCTTGATGACAACGGTCCGTTTTAGCTACAGACCGACGGAAGGACATACCGACAACCTACATTTTGCTGACTATATCGCCGATTTCACTGGTCTTCAGTGCCACCATCGCAGCCTCTGTTAGAGGTGCTCCTCGCACATGTCTATGAGAGAGAGAGAGAGAGAAGCATCAGCCACGGTCACTGCCTCCTATGGTTTGTTACAGAAACCATGCGCATCCAGTAGGTATGGGCAAAGGGAGAGTGATAAACATAAACGAACGTGCATAGGAAAACGGGCCTAGAGGCTGGAAACTGAAGGTGAAATTCGTGATCTACCTGAAGTGCGTGTTTTTAAAAGGTGGGGTGGTCTTGATGTTGGTTGTGGGGATGGCGATGGATTTTGTTTGCTGGTGGATATCCAAGATGGACTGGGAGAGCGACAGGGTAGAAAAGATGAGGGAGAGAGAGAGGACAAGCAAGGGTAGGCAAATAAATCACCCATAGTTGACGGCAAAGCAGCCTCGGTAGTGCGCACATGGGGAATGTGCGGTCGTACCACCTCTTAGCATGGCTACTGCCAGTCTTGTGTCTACTGCATGTGTGCATCGCGCACGCATGCGTGTGGCTAGGCAGGCAGGCACAGATAGTCCTACTGGGATTGTTTTACCCGATATCAGTTGGCCAGTTGCTTGCTCGCCACCAGAGTGACAAGCATGTTGAGTAGATTTATGTGGGCGCACTCGCAAAACGTAACAAGGCAGATAGGGATGGGATAAGGTCGATGAATCCATCAAATTTCATTATTTTGGATGGGAAAATGGTCTTTGCTTTTTTCAAGACTGTGCATTTATGGAGTTTTTCAAGATTAGATTTTTAGCTCCTTAGTTATTTTGAGATTTCCAGGGGGGTATTTAACCAAAAATACTGTCTGACTGGCATATTTTTTGTTTCCTGCGGTCAGTTGTGTTTTATTCGATCGGTTTTGATGAACTTAGCGAGCGTCTGTGCGGTCTGATCCAGTTACCGTGGGACAACTAGGCGTTGCTCCTATGGGGAGGAAGAACAATGTCATTCTACACGGAGAATCATGGCGGGTCAGCTGATTTTATCCCGAGCTTTTTTTGCAACATAACAGACATGGGATTCATGTTTTTGTAACACATTAACGTTCTCTTTTCGAACCTTTTAAGTGGTTTTAGTACCAACCAATGCGTGAGTATGCAGTGTGTGCAAACATACATCTTCCAGAAGCCCGATCATCTTGTATACCGTTTTGGGCTCCCGTTTCAGAATAAAATTTTCATGGGTAGTTGTTTCAACTACAACCGGATGTTCATGGTATTTAACCGAACTATATTGTCTAAAGTCGAAAATATAGCACGAACATTACACGAACATTGCAACACATTACCTACAGCACGAACGTCTACAGGGATTCGCGGAAGCTTCGTGTCCACTCCTTCGTAACCTATGTTTACCTCCTGCTTTTGAGTTCAGCTCCGGAATTACTGCAAGGCTAGATGTCATATAGGGCTTTTTGGCACACTTAAGTCATTCGGATTCGAAACATGGAGCTAGTACGTTCAATCAACATACGTGGAAAACTTAATTTATTTATTCCACCATCAGGCGAGAATTAAAAGGAAGCTTAACTTTCGATTATGTTTCATAAGCACGCATCGTATAATTCACTTCGGATGGCACTCAGTCACAGGAAGAAGGTTTCGACAACTCTGCTCAGAAGAGAATTAGATGGATTCTGGGCATCGCTGACAATTTTGAAAGACTGGGCTTATATATTACCCGAAACTGACCACTAACCCAGGTCCTTAGCGGTCTGAACTCACTCACAAACACGACCCGAAAACATCTTATTGCAAAGACTTTATAAGACTTTTCTCGACATAAAAAACGAATGGAACCATTGTATACTCAACACCAAGTGTTTTTGTTATTTCCAGTATTCCTTACAATTTGCTAATCGTCTTTTCACCCAAATCCAGCATCTACCTCCTAAAAAAACATGCAACGCCAGTGCATCCAAACCCAGGTTTGAGATGTCCGTTGTGGTTGAATCAAACTGTAGCCGAAAATTGTTCATTGCCAATGCACCGTGCACCAGTAGTTGAAGAAATTAACGTCGCTTAGACTGGGGAACTAGATATTCCGGTTACAACGTTTGATTAGGAAGTTCAAACCGGTAAACAAACATCGATTTTTACGTGGAAATTCAAGTTCCTCACTTCAGTGTAGGCACATGAGTCCCGACACAGAATGCAAAGTACACGGTGGATTATAGAGGTGAGAAGGGAAACGGTAAACTAGTTCGAATTGCTGTACTCCATGACAATTAACCTACTATAAAACTATTCAACCTACCGCAATTCTGTCGAGAGGTAAGATGTTCTACTTTCATATCATAACATCGTCTCTTCAAATTATAACCAGCTCTGATCCGACCCAGTTCAGTCGTACGTTTTGAGGTCGTACCAAGCAGGGAGAACTTGTTCTTTGTCCTAACCTTAGTCATTGTCTGTGTTTACATGTAGTGTCAGTCAAATGTAGACCAACAGCCCACCGACCAGTCTTTACTGCTGTTAAAAAGGGTCACCTCGGCCAATTAAAACCGGCCGTGTGCCAATTTCGCGCGGTTTCCTGCTTCGGAACACAGAATAGCGAAAGACATTGGTCGTTGGTAATAAGGTTGGTAAAGGTCATTAGGTGAATACAGTGCTGAGATATTGCATGGTACGTTAACTGTTGCCTGCCTGGACCAGACAGCAGTTGACACCAGTGGATTAAATTGATGAAGACCACAAGTCCGTTCATTGCCAGGGAATAGGTTAATTTTGGGTGGGCTATTATACCCAACAGATGCACACTTACTTTCCCACCTCCCTACTTATGTTAGGACTTAGCTTCCTACTCTGGGAACATGGATATGTGTTCGTCTTACATGCTCTCACAAACTCACAATAATTCACTTTCTTAGCGAAATCCACTCGTTTGCATACCGATTTGGTTTTGACGGGGGACTCACCTGGAACCCAGCTGAATCGCTCGTTTATGATGTTTTTAAGCCCCAAGAAGAGCGAAACCGGTCGTGGGCTTTCGAGGAGTTTTTGGCAACCTTGTAAGTTGTGTATTACGTCAATTCACTTTCTTCTTTCTCAGTGGCTTGACTTTTCATAGCTCTGGATTTATTTGGCTACTCATGAGTAGAGGAGGTACTGGCATCCGGAATCGCTCGGCTAGCAGGTCAAGCATAAACAAATTGAGAGAATACGAAATCACGAAATCTCGCTTGCCCGATGTCCTATGATAGACGATGGCCCAAGTCACTGCGACTCCATATTGACTCATCAGACGTCTACCTGATGAATGTCTGGGTGTGGTCTGTATGGATTCCTTCGAGGAGACAGGGAAACGATATCGTCTAAACATTCGGAAGACCGTTTTTTCATTAGGTGGGAAGAGAAGAAGATTCGAGAATTTTAGAAAAGAATTTATTGATCATAGTGCGAAAGAAACCATGGATGCTGGAGATGTGGTATACTGAACAGAACCAATTAGTTTTTGGACTATCCACTAAGGGGCCGTGTGGTTTTCAGCATATTCGAGGGTCCGGGCAATAGACTGGTTTTGATGCGGCCCGCCAATTTTGAACCGAACTTTTGAATTTACTGCCGCTTGGACTTTTAACCACGATTTTCCAAAATTTGGCCCCTTACTATCCACAACACACTATTTTTCATCACTTTCTGTCCACTCCATCACACATGAGGTGCGCGTACTCATATACGGGACACTTTCGACCACCGAGTGGTGACAAGATAACCATTTGTTAGTGAACCGTATGTCAAGGAACCTATGCCAAAAGGGTATGTCATACACGATACTGATGAAAGAATCTGAGGACGAGCAATCAAGTCTTGTGAAAAAGGATGCCTCAGTGGCTCACGTGGTGTTGGAGAACGATGCTAAAAATAGGGAACCCAACTGGCTGCAGTGTAACAGCAGCCAACAGTGGTAACAGCACAAACTGGTAGGATCCGACCACTGACCCCTCTATCGTGTATCCCTAAGTATATTACGCAATTTTTGTTGTATCAAGAGTAGGACGAAGGAACCACTGGTGTGCAATCGACCCGTACTAGCTATGAAACAGAACCAATGGTGTGCACAACCTCAGTGCCACCGAATGAATAGAAATCACTCAAACGAGAATGCCGAAGAAGAACTGATCCACCGAATGGAACACTGATGAAATGAACACAGCGGATGAACCGGTATGTAATAGGCATTTAACTGATAGAGCTCACGTACCTATCGCAACCATCAGCTCGAATACATTAAATGTGCATATTGCACATTAGGAATACGGACCAGTTAATTATGGTTGTCTCTTAACATTATCAAGTGCATCGATCAGCTTGCAGGACGGGAAACGCTACTGTCACCAAGGTGAACTTTTAATGCTGGTACTTGGTTATTTTGTGATCAGAAGTTTTAACCGACAACCCACCCCCAACCTGTAGTGAACTGATATGTGGATGAGTTTTCGCATCACCGCTTATCCACTGTTTAGTGCTCTGAAAATTCCCCCCGGGATCGCAATGGTCCTATCAGGGGGTGATTATAAAATGCCAACTCACTTTCAACACTTAAGTAATGATGTCAACGAGTACGCGTGAGATTTGGCAACGAAAATACTGTCCTGACCCCCATCAAACTGTTCAAGTCATTTTGGTTCGAAAAAATGCTCCGTCGTCTAAATGTGTACCGACCAGCACATATCAGTCTGTCTCAATGGGTAACTATAATTTTCAGTACGGAAAGTATGCTGTACGGAAAGTATGCCGCCTAATCGGATAAACCCACGTGGTTCAAAATTTTTTTGACGATCCTGTGAGTCTAATTCAGTCTTTTAAGGAGGTTTTCACTCATAAATGACCCTAGCAGACCGATCACACAATGATTAACCACGATACGCACATAGCTAAAGCGGTCAAAGAGATGTAAACGATTTACCTCAATAACCTCATGGACTTACGTGAGACCAGCGCTTAGATTTCTATTCGGGTATCAATAGAACAGTTGACGAATGGACCGTGGAATTCGTTTTCCATTAAGACGCTTTTTATTTCGATATTCTTTAAAGCGTTCCCTGTTTGTGTGCTGCACTGAACAGCTCCTCTTTTGCCACTGAGTGGTCACACCACAACTTCATAGTTTTACTTGCTAATCTGACATATCTTGGGGCGCTTTTAAAGAGGATTCTAAAAGTCCGAGTTTTGTATACTCGAAATTCTTTTACTGTGTCTAAGGTGGAGTAATTGTTGCCTAGACAAAGGTCTTTCAACTACTCCGGGAACTCCTCGGATACTGAGCATATGCAACATCTGACGACTTCATCGGGTATGCAGTGGGACTACCGATTAATCTACCTACACAAGCAGTTTCAAGTCATTTGATCGGATAGACTAATCCACTCGATGTTTATCAGGGCGATTTAAAAATGCAAAGTCTGTCATGCATATGACCCTAGGGAAGTAGGCCTTTGAAATAACAAGCGAAAAGCCTCGTCGTACCGCCAATTTTCGACGATACTGTAACCGTCGCATTAATGTTCGACAACTTGTGATGACCTGACCGTCTATAGTCCTGGGCGAGTCAACGACAAGAATGAGAGTTAATGGATTGATTGAGTCCATAATGCTTGGATGTGTTCATAGCGTTGACTAAAAATTTCGAAAAACCACCAGTGGGATAACGCTCTGTGGTACATTTCAGGATTTATCACACGCATGCCAAGAAACCACCCTTTGTCTTAAACGTTGAGTAGTTCAGCTCAGCTGGTAGAGCCACGAATACACATCGGAGGTGTAGGACATCTGGACTTATCATAGCCAAACAGAAATATAGTGCCATGTCAGCGTTTACTTTTCCAGTCTCCAGAGGAAAGCTGATCCCCATTTGGGAGTGGTAGGACCAAATCTGTAAATATTTCCGGGTGTATCTAAGGAAGCTTGTTATGTTATCCATCAGTCCGGCAGTAAATTTCGTGGGAACGGGACAAAGTGCTTCTCAGCGGGATGGAAGCCGTAGCAGAGTGAACTGATCTAGATGATCGCAGTATTTCACGTCATTTCACAATGACCAAATATGTTGCGGCTAAGCCGAATAACTTCACTTCACTTCATTATTCTTTCCAGCAGATAAACTCTCTCGTGGTTTCATCTTGAAATTTCAGACCCAGGGATCAATGTGCTATCATAGCGATCGGCTCGATGAATAGCTACCCCATCATCCGATTTCTGAAAGTAACCTACATGATCCATAAAAGAACCTGGTCATGCTGACTGCACAAAATTTTCCAAACTATTCATAATATTTGTGGACAGCACCAGGATGGAAAGATTTCGACTAATGCCAGCATACCAGTCCGTTCAATCTCATCAGGATTTCAAGACAAAGCTAGATCAAAATTTTTGCAACTTCAGTTTTCCCACTAATGAACCCCAATCTAAGAAATCCAGCGCAAATACTTCTGCTCCCAGAGGAATAAATTTGGGAAAACGTGTCGACTGTGGATGGAATTATTCGGTTTTATCGTGCAGCTAAGTCTAATGTTTCGGGTTCGGTAAATTTGGTCACATACACAACATTGCGAAATATGTGGAATGTGCAGAATGAAATAAATAAATAAATAAGTAAGTAATAAAATGCTAATAAATAACTGGTAACGGGATAAATAAAAAACCCACCGATTGTTTACCAAGCCCTTCTGAAATAAATAAAACACAAGTTTGCACACTTCCGCTCCATGACCGATGGCATGCCCACACTCACCTAGTAGTGATCGGCATGATTCTGAAACTCCTGCTACACCCATCGGAGATAGCGAAATCGGATTGTTGGTACTTGGAGTAGTGAGTCAGCCATATAGTGATTCAAACTGGGGGGTTCGTCCCAAATACCGACGCAAAATAGACCTACCAGTGTGATTATTAGGGAGCGGGCCATTCGTCGCCCATTTTCGGCTGATCCTTACTCCGGTTGTCCAAGAGTCTTTTTCGCCACAGTTCAAAGAGAAAAACTCCTATAGAAAGCGCTCATAAGCGTTTCAGTCTGGAAGAGTGCCATTGTTCCACTTACCAAAAGCAGGACGCCTTTCCCAGCCCGGAAGACTGGTTGAAAAGGATGGGATATCATCGTTTGTTCACGGGATACATACAACCACAATAAACCGGCTTAGCTTAGTACTTCCAAAAAGCAATAAGTTCACTTTGTTGTAAGGCATTCTCTGAACTTGGGTGTCCTACTGATAACTTTTTAATGCAACACCGTATCGTTGGTCACTCAACGATGGGGTCTGGTACAGCCTATCCATCTAGATATTGAATTTGGCGTACAAGTTTAAGATGTATTTACTGCTGAAGTTAGTCTCCTTAGGGGTAATAATATATGTATGACCCTCCAGATGTACTATTGCCGGAAGGAATGACAAAAATGCATGGTCACCACACTTGATTTGAGTGAAAACACGGTTCGCCGAAGTCAGTTTGACCAAACAGTTCTGTTGAATATCACCTTAATGCATGCAAACCAGGTGCCAATGTAAATTCCAACCCAACCAAAACAACGGAATCAGTGTTGATGGAAGAACAATTGCTGAGAGAGTCAGACTAGATAAGAAACAGATCCGTGGTCAACTGCAAAGAACAAGCAGCGAGTGCGATATTTGTGAATAGAACTTGTTGGCTTGTGAAGTATAAGGTCTACTTCTACAAGACTATCGTACGGTCTATATGAGTAACTAAAATCTTTTTGCTAGAGAGGTTTCTCATTATCCACATGGCTTCTTAGACTTCGTCGGCTTATGTGCAAGATGTGCAGTTTAGTGGGGTTATGAATGAATAGCGCAAGTCTTCGACCTGTTGAAGGTGCCAGAGTAGTGAGTCTTCATTTTGGGTATCCGAACTTAAGCGTTTGTTTCAGGCTGAGGCCAGGTCTTTGGGCTATAGGTAAGGTAAGGTGGCTATCTTTATCAGGTGTGTTTTAATTGCAGTGCTTTTTCATGGTTCGTGACGTTTGTGTACAGAATCAGTAGGTAAAATGGTAGTGATGCCTTCAGTGGCCTCGGTAATTAAGGTGTCCTCCGATTGGTCAGCCGGTGGGAGGTTGATCGTGAACGGAACGCACTTCGGGGTCGGAGGTTCTCCAGCAACTTGAAGTCTGGCACTGAGGTGATTTCTGTAGGGATGGATCACTTTGTCCAGATACAAGGAGATGTCACCAGGGTTGTGTTTAGTTGCGCAGTTTGAGGGTAAGATATCAAACATAGGCTGAGATACATTACAAAGAGTTTTCTACACACTTGCTTCTTGTGGACTATCCCTCTGCAGGCAGATACCTATGGGTATTCGGTTTTCGTTTTTCGACCAAAGTTCGAGTAAGATGTCCACCAAGGATGTAATATCGGTTTAGATTTAAATCAATCTGAATTGAATGAGGCGGTTAAGTGCGGACTTGAGTGTTGGGGGGAGGGGGCCTTCCGAAATGCGGTTACATTTAACCTGATCATGGATTTGACGTTTTAAGTGGCGTAAGTTTCAGACGCACGTTCGAGGTTCAGGGCTCATAGTCCAGTAGTAAGTGAAGTAAAAAGCCAGTCAACAGTGTTCACTATAAGGGTCCTACTTATCACTTGATTTACAAATTGTATTTCACTAGTAATAACTAACTCCTCTATGAATGGTAGTTGGCCTGCGTGATATGTGGCAAGTGCGTCGAGATGCTGAGTCCAAGCGCTCTGCTGCATGCCTTGAGTTGGCGCTGATGAAAGTATCGTCTAGGACTGGCGTGCCGAGGCTTTATCCGGCAGCCCCTGGTAGCATTGAGGTCAGTACCAGCAAGACACTAATGCTAGATGCAGCATGAATAAGTCGTCTTTCGGTGGACTTGAGGGACAACGACAAACGACGTCGAGAAGAAGAGATTCGGCATCGAGAAATGGAATTGGAATCTACAGTGCCTCACAAAATGGTGTAAGGGTGATGTCAGAGAGAACGATTGGAATGGACGGGGTTGTGTTCATTTATAAAGCAACACCATCTGCCCCCTCACATTTCATGTCAACCCGGAAAATGATGTAGCCGTCAACCCATATGTTGGCATCAGAGAAAATTGATGCATGCCAGGTCTCTCTAGGTGCGATTAGGGACCATGGTTTAACATAAGCCGAAAGTTTGTAGGTGGATTAAAATAGTCTGTGTAAAAGTATTGTAACACTTTTTGTTGCACCCGAAGCCAGGGAGCAAGGGGGTGTTGAGCCACCAGAGAGGTAAGCAGGGCTAGTAGTTCTACACTGGCCTTCATTCGTTTTTTGGCAGAATCCTTTGCAGCGCACTTGCCTGTTTCATGCTCTCTATTGTCTTCTCCCGACTCAGAGTCCGGTTTGCGCTGAACGGAGATGCGGTTTGCCCCTGTGAGTAAAATTTTGGTGCTTGCCTCGCTGGGAATACCAGATTTTGAAATCATATTCGTCAGTGATAGGAGGTGCCGTGGAGATGCTTCATTCTGTTTTCTTGAGCTTTTTGGTGCGATTTCATTCGATGGTGCGATCAATGTATCTTCTTGAGACTGACGGGCAGCTTGGTGGCAGCATTGAAATATCATAAGGTTTCGCTTTTGGGGGCCGTTCGCGTAACCAAATAAACCCTGAATTCGGTGAGCAACATTTACCCTCCGATTTGGCTTAATCGATCGCAATTTCTTCTGTTTTGTGTTTGCGAAAACTCTAAACTCCTTTATCATTAGTGTGGCATGCTCGATTTGTGTAGTATTTCCTGGTACAGTGCCGTCGGATTCATGGTTTTGGCCTTCGGTTTTACGAGCGCCAACTGCATCCCCAATCTGGCTGGCCGCTTTTGACGAAGTGGAGCTGTGGGTTGTAGTTCCGCTCTTTCAGAGGGAGAGTTGCCCATAGTTATCTTTCTTAGGAATGCCTCCCGAGGTACAACCACTGGGTATGGTTTCTCACGGGTTAACTGACCAGAGATTTTGTAACTTTCGCATTGGTCCCTGTCGTCAGGGTCAAAGTCTGTGGCTGACCTGGAAACGAGCCTAAGATGGTCAAGGTAGACGCCATCATGAGACTGTCCATCATTAGCACAGCGGCGTTCTTGACTGAAGCACTAGAGAGCTGGAGTAACGTTTTGGTGGCCGAGGTAGCTACGTTCCTTGTGTCTGCATCTACAAAGGCCTTCGATAAAAATATCAGTTTGTCCTCAAGTGTTCGGATTAAAAGAAAGCGAATGCACTGGCTTGGGAGCGAGAATTTAGGTTTATAATTGACAGGCATAACGTCATTTTTAGGATGCATAGGGATGCTAACTTAATGGCTCCTATCACAGACAAATGTGCTAAAAGAGTTAAGCATATGGTCTATCTGGCCATCGCTCAAACTCCTACACTTCAAATGTCACCAAGCCAGGCGAGAATGACATTGAGCTTTATGTTTCACACTCGACGGAGAGCCTTTTTGCACACATCTGTTATGGTTTATCAATAATCTTAACGAACTACTTGTCATAGCTGGTTCAAATTCGTAAGTACGTGGACAAAAACTGAAGGCTTTTGTGACATGCTATGAGCGGATGGCTTTACTCGTTCTTCAGGCAGTTCACGGACATAGTGCGATACGGAAATGCCACCTCTCAAATCGCGATTAAGAGACCTTGGAGAATATGCCCACGATACACGAGAGTGATGGCAAACGGGAGTTAGTGTTTGTTGGTAATTTCAAATCCGGACGCAGGTAACCTAATAATTGTGAACTATATAAGGACAAAATCGGTGCCTTCTTCGAGTATTTGGGGGTGAACTGCTTGTGTCTTGGCTTTTTAACGGCAGAGGCGGTTCACCAAGTAATTCATTATGCTTTACACTAGTTCGGGATTCCTAAGACGTCTGTTTCTGCTGTTTTGATTGATGAAGACATATTGTATTGTTTTTTAAATGCAAGATGTTGAAGTCTCTGCTTCGTTTTTCTGTTCAATGCGATTGTGATAATAGCCGCTCAGTATTTGCACAATTGAATTGAATTCTCAAAAGCTACGACGTTTTCAAGGTTACCAATCCATAGTAAAGAATGTCTATGTATAATGAATTATCTGCATGGGTGATTTGTTTAATTAAGCGAATCTTCAGGGTCATCAATCACCACTGGATGTGAAGACCGCGCCTGATGCAATAAGATTCCGCGAATTGTGGTAAAACGTGAATCGCTTACAACGGCCGAAAGTTGTCGATTGTTCTGAAGCTGAAATAATTCATTGAGCATTCCAGAAACTACGAGGTCCCCGTGGATGCAAAATATGCGGAGGTGCCACTCCCGTAAATAATTATTGCTATTTATATCTGCTTGGCTGATCGAAGAACGAATTATGTGTTCAGGACATCGATAATTGATTTTTCAAGTTAACATCGCGGAAAACGCATTGTCGGATAAATCTTGCGAGTTTGGAAGAACGTAAGGCTTTCAGATGTGGATGACCTATGTAATTTTATTGTTAAACAGCAGAGTTCTCCATTTTAACCGGCAAAATATACCAGGACGGTCTCATCGTCAATCATAGCGAACAGCTGAGCAAACCTAGCTGACGCACACGACTAACATGCGGCCAACGTGCGCCAATCCATCTCTTCTGCGAAAAGTCGAAGGTTCAAATTGTACGGGCTGAAAAGTTGAATTTTATTGATAGTTTTGAGTAGTACTTATGTCCTGCCGAGAAGCGTACGCCCTTCATGGTACGCAGTGTTCATTGAGCTACTGACGTCCTGAAATGAGAGGGAGATACGGGTTAGGTTATCGAAATTTCACGATGAGGCAGGCAGCTGACAACCTGGGAGCAAAATCTACCCTTCAGCGGCGATAATCTCATAGAGGCTTGTTTACACAACGCCATCTTCAACGCCTGATTCGCATTGCGTGACTTCTTGTAGCTTACTGCTTACTGACTATAAGGTCTAAAAAATACGAGACTTACATGAAATCATGAGGTCTCACTGACAGACGAACAGTCTGGAACTGATGGGCCTTGTATGAGTCACACTAAATCATCATCCCTTGTTTCCTCTAACCGGCGCTCTGTGGCGTTAGTCCTAGTAGTAAGACAATAACTCACGGCTGTGGATTAGCTCCGCCTTGGAGCCAAAATACGGACGCACACAGACTTCTGGGATACACTGTGCTGAAAATCTGTGCTTCGGCCTAGATCAGCATCATAAGAGGACTTCTTTACGGACCCGTTAGGAAGCACATCTTTGCGTTTTCCGGATGGGCCGGGGGATAAGAACAAAAATAAATTATTCACCGGCGGACCCACCTTTGGGATAGGCCTGAAGAGCATCACCGCACAGCGGGCAAGGTTCATCATCACAACACAGGCTTATCCACCGCTCGGTTCAGGTGTTTACGCAGGCCGTCGAAAGCTGTCGGCAGTCGCTTGGGAACAAGTGTAAGGGGTACGCATTGTTCCGGTAGGTTGTATTCCGACAACCACCGTTGGCGGATGGGAAAGCAACCGAAGAAGACATCTATGAAGAACGTTTCCTACTGCTCGGAACCGACTGGTCTCTAAATACACAGAACAAATGGATGCAGGGGAGACATATCGCTGGTAGAACGGGTATGTGCATTCTCCAGCACAGGTGCCAACCTTCTGGAAGCACCTGGGTGTTTACACCAGGAACTATAAGTTAGTTAGCGTAAATTGAACTCACCTTGTTTGTTCCAACGATACGATAGTGTAGCCTTCGAGGTTGCGGTTTCAAGTGCATCAAAACGATGGAACATGCATACATAGTCATTTGACAGACAACGTTCAGAACGTAGCCATCGCCGTCCAGGATTTCCCGTCAGTCGCAGTGATATGACGTATACATACCCTTTTCCCGCATTTGCCACTCGGTGTGCCGGGGCACCTTCTGTATCGTGTACTACAGTGTGTCTGAATGGTGCGCCCGGTTTTTCGGGCGGCCGTTTGCATTCTGCAAACGGTTGTTGGTCACATTACCAAAGTGGATCATCCCGGATTGTGCCTGCACATCCCATTTGCGGGTGACATACAGCCAGTAAACCGCAAGGTAAGAGACGAATCGTGGGTCCGTGCGGCTCAGTATTTGCAGATATTGTCGGAAACTGTGTGGTAGCACTATGATAAACAAAAAACTTACTGTACGGCATCGTCCAGGCAAGCCATACCGTGGAATATGTGCCGGCTGTTTGCAGAGTGTGTTTGTGACCCAAAATACAGTGATGTTATATGATACATACGTGCTTTTTGATAGCCTTTCCAACATGAAAATAGCACAACTCGACGTCGCAGCCGAAAACTACTCTCGCTTCCCGCGTTTGTGCCGCTAACTTGTCCATGACAGAAGTTTTCACTCGATACTGCTAGCCCTTCATTTCCCTGAATAAGCCGAAAAATTTACGCATGGGAGCAAACTGTCTGCTTTCCACGAAAGCATACACAACCGGACGCCCGATACTCATGCCATCCGTGATCAGGAAGGTGTACAGCTTGTATCTACAGGCCAGATATTGGTTGCCTTAAAAAAACTTACCAAAAACGGCCTGTTGCTACATTTGGGAAGCGTCAAAACAGCGCTATCTGCTGCCATCTGGAGAAGCACGTGTAGCCACAGTAACCTTCCCCTGACTGCAGCACAACACGCGTCCGGTCTCCCGAAGTTTTGTCAGGGCCGAAGGCATGTCATCCGCCACAATAAAACCCAACTATGCGTCACTTACTCAACAGAAATGGTCGACACTTCTGGCGGTATCTGTATATGTCCTGAGTGGTAGGGACCCTGCCGAATTAAACTGCCACAAACTGCCGCACTGCTGCGTTCCGTTCTTCAGCAGAACCCTGCAGGTGCCCAACTCCTCCTCGGTTAGCCGTCGATTTACTGTAAGCCGATCGTACAAAACTTATTGGTTGCGTTCAAGATAATAAGAGGTGACAGAGCGATGGTTCTCGTGTCTCCTTAGCTAAAGACGCACCCGACAGCCGATGCTCCGCGCACTGTTTTTTATTAGAGAACACGATCGGCTTACTAGCTTCTTCGGATTTCTCGATTTTCCATTTGTCTTGCAGACGCCCTGCTGCATTTGTAGGACACCCATTCGTAATGCAAAACAGCGTTAGTGCTTCGGTTACTGGATGAACGCACAAATACTACGTAGTTATCCTTCATGTGTTCATTTAACGCCTGCTCAAACGCCGTAAATGATGAAAAAGATACAGCCCCCAATATACCCCAAACCTATGTAAAGCCACTTCTGAATCCACAGCACAGCAAGTTCAAAGTCGAATGCGCGCCAAAAATTTAGAAGGGGGTTAAGTAAAACAAATTGCGAGAAAATGAAGGTGTGTTACGGTGATTTCTGGTTTGAGCATAAAATTTTTTGTTCCACTTGCATAGGTTTTGTAGACAAGGGTATTGTGCGTCTAAGGATCGGCGTGATATTACAACCGACAAGACGTGGTATCAATGTGGTTATTTTCGTAACCAGGTGGGTCACTGTGTTAAGTTATGCCGCATCTCCTCATCTGGTGGTCATAAACACAGGACTGCCGGGTGCCCCTACTTTTGTTTCCGCGACTAAAAACGCAGCATGGTGCAAAGTTGAGCGTTCAGTGTTACGGCTATCTGCTTTCTGAGCTTGAGTGACGCGTGCTAATCTACGTAAAAGGAACAAGAAATCGGATTTCTTTTATCACTGTACTATTGCAATGATAACAATGCACGTATTCAACAAACCTCAACAGATTCTCCTTTGCAGATACTATAGGAGTTACAAAATAGGGCTACACAACAACCAGCCTGAGGGTATAATCGCAGTTCACTTCGCCACAAAATCGATATCGTAGCAAGGAAACATATCGACGGCCAGTAACCACAAAACACAGTGTCCGACCAAAATCCGTAGTTATAAAAACAATATACTGAAACAAAAGCTTTTCAGTCCCTCGGATCAAGGGGAATAATTATGGGAATTGGCTGCCACATGTAGGGGGACGGGGGCACATTTTCGATAAGCCGTCTTCTACATTCAGTGCTCATTTCAGCAACCGGGAGAGAGATTGCGTGCAGAAAATAAATACAAATCTAAAGGATTTTAAAAAGCAAATGCACCAGTGAAGCGCAAAAATACCTATAAAGCGGGCCTTCAAAATAAGAACTTGTGTGCACCCATGTTGAACTCATCCCACACCGATTTCAATTTTGTTACCGGTTTACGAGAGATGAATCACGAAGTCGCACTTTAGCATATTTTGCCGTTCTTCGGTACCCTTTAAGAATGGAATAACCTCTACAGAATACCCAATGCGAATTCCATGCAGGAAAGTCGGTTAGTGACGTTTGTTTGCTTTATACTCCCCAGATTTAACAAGCGAGGCGAGTTTGTTCAGTTTGTTCCTATGGGGCTCGCCTTCCATTAAGTATAACAGTGTTTGACGACAGCATTCAGTTGTGCGGTGGCGATGCGAGGGCCATCTCTGTGGATGATCCCTTTTCCCAAAGATGCATAACTAGCCTGTTACCAACACAACGTCACGAGATAAATGCAGGCAAATTATCAACATAATGATAACATTCTTATTAGGAATATGACGCTCCATAGGTGGAATACGTCATAAAGTGCAAATATAATGATGGCAATTAAGGGCATCCATTGCCGGCCACCATGATAACGGTAGCCGCTGTCACTCACTTCGACTGCTTATCGTAACTGCTAGGCCCGCGTCTATCTACGACGCTGATTATGAGGCCCCAGCTACGCATGATAACCTAATCCAATGGCCACCGAAGGCCCTTCCTGCTCAAAACTGTACGTATTCTCTCTTGTCTTTTCTACTTATGGTAAACACCAGGTCAGTATCTACGCGAGCCGATGAACATGAGGCCTCAACTATGCGCGCTAATCTAATCTAACGGCCAACGACGGCCCGTCATTCGTAACTGTACTGGATGTCGCCTAAGTTGGCTACTTGTCGTAACTTCTGAGCCCTTGTCTATGTGTGGGGCTGATTGTGAGGCCTCAGCCATGCAAGGCAACTTAATCCGATGGCCAACGACGGCCGGACATAATTATACGTGCTCGCGTTGCCGCTCACACTGGATACTCATAGTAACTGCCGGGCCCGTACCCATGCACGCAGCTGATTATGAGGCCCCAACTATACATAATAGCCTGATCCAACGACCAATGATGGTCCTTCATACCCCTATATCTCATCCGTTTGCCAAGCGCATGCCTGAAAAATACATAATCATCCTTGGCGAATTATGCTTCTATTTATTGTTTGCATCGGTACAAACGTAATGCGTAGTCAACCCAGTTCTCTTTTTCAGGAATCCACTTTTACTTGACAGGGGTTCTGAAAGGAAAACTGTATACTCAATTGCAATTCGTGTGCATCTTCCGCAATGTCACTGAAAACACAATTAAACAAAGTTGTAGTGGCTCACTCAGCAAGTGCTTACTAAATCCCGTTGTCCACAATTCCTGATCGGTGTCCACTTCGACGATGGAGTCTTACGGCTATGAAGATAAACTAATCACTTGTTCAATTAGTCCCATTGGCGATAGCGAGGGAGCCGTGTGTACACCGACGATTCGACGGCGGGATTCAGTGATCAAACTCAATATTAGGCGCAGCAAATTTAAAGCTAAAGAAAGAGGTATACTAGTCAGTCATAAGACCGAACGGTATAGACATGATCCCCAGAATCCAAGGACCGCTTTTGTCCACAAACGTACGCCCATGAATGCAGCCGTGGCGGAGA